>CM043017.1:15816824-16196912 GCA_023690525.1 Holotrichia oblita
GATTGACATTGTTTTTGTCATAGCAATAGAATAAATAAAACATCACCATAAATTATCTAGAAAAGTACAAGGTTTTAAGTAATTATCAGAATGGATACCTGAAAGGAAGATCAACGAGCAGAGCATTATACCAATTGCTAGAAGAAGTGATTGATGGAATAAATAGTAAGCATTGTACAGTCGGCATGTTCATGGACTTAACTAAAGCATTCGACTCCGTAAATCATGGAATATTAATCTGTAAAGCAGAAAAAATGGGTTTTAGAGGTGTGATGAGTATGTGGTTATCTTCATATTTAACAAACAGAAAGCAAAAGGTTGTTGTGTATGGTGAACGAGAAACGAAGAACTTCAGATTTGGAGAATACTTCATGTGGGGTTCCACAGGGTTCAATATTGGGGCCATTATTGTTTCTGTTATATGTAAACGACTTACCAAAAGTTACTAAAAACTTAATGCTGCTTTTTGCTGATGATGCCACAGTGATAGTGAAAGCGGCTGCAACTCAAGAAATTAAAAATGCATTGGAAGAGAATTTACAACAACTTGATAACTGGTTTTCAATAAATAATTTACAATTAAATCTAACTAAAACAAATATTCTAAACTTTAACAACAAAGAAATGTGTATGAGAACTGATTATAAATCACATCAACTTACCTGGTGTAAAGAAGTAACGTTTCTGGGTTGGCGCCTGGATGCGGATCTGTCATGGAAGGAGCATGTGGAGCATCTGGCGCAGAAGTTAAGCAGGAGCTCTCTCAGCTTAAAAGTGATATCGCGAACCGTTAGTCGTGAGGCTGCTTTATCGGTTTATTATGCTTGTGTCCATTCGTTAATGAAGTACGGTATAATATTTTGGGGAAGTTCTACGGATTGTGAGCGCATATTTCTTCTACAAAAGGCTTGTATAAGATCAATATTTGGACTAAAACTTAGAGATAGCTGTAAAGAGACTTATAAAAATGCTAGGATACTTACCTTTCCAGCAATGTTTGTGTTTGACTGTGCACTATTTGTAAAAGCAAATTATGATGATTTCTTCAAAAAATATGAAATAGTACATAATCATCAGACTAGAGGTGCGTGTAGCAATTATCTAATTACATCACAAACGCACTTAACAAAAATACAAAAAACGGCATTATACATGTGTGTGAGGGTATATAATCATATTCCTGAAGATTATAAAAGATTGCCATATAACAACTTCAAAAACAAGCTCAAAGACTACATATGGCAAAAGACATTATATTCAGTCAATGAATTTTTTAATGAAAATATGTACTAGTGTTTACAAATTTTTACTGTTTTATGTTTTGTTTGTTTTCTATTTTAATCAATTTAATTACTGTGACGTGTTTCTATACTGATATGTATCATAGAACAAATAAACTATTCTAACTATTCTATTCTATTCTTCATTCATTCCATAAATACAAAGTATTTGTTTAATAAGTTAATTATTAGCAAAATTGTACAATTGTAATTAATTATAATTTACCTTAATATCTTTAATTTTGTATTTTATATGTTTTTTAATATAATTGAAAATCATTTACCCACCTTATTTACTACATGTGTTCTATTGGTATGATATGATGTATACTTAATAAAATATTTACTGGAAAGGGCGCATTTTTTATTCTTGCGCGCAGTAAATTCATACCTTAGCTGCGGGCCTGGTAATCAATGTATGTATACCTAATACATGACCTAGATTTGAGGTTCGTCAAACGTTTGACATCATCACGATTTTATTTTAGGAAGCGCTATAACAGAACATCTAAAACATACCAAAGTCGATACCTAAACGAACAAGGAAGTGTAAAAAAGGCTAATTCGCGTTTGAAATCCCTTCTTGCGTGAATTCCCCATTGTTGTTCCAGCACGAATACCGGTTCGAGTTTGTTATGTTAATACTTTGACATAGTTTTACCACGTTTTACTGACACGAAATTAACATATTTCGGTACTAGTTCATGCGTATAGCTTGTATATGTGCGGGTTTTGTACGGTGAGTGAAGTATGTACGTCAGAATCGAACAAAGAAATATTACAAGCCTGCTCATTAGTGTCACCCCCTTACTAATTTTGAGGCGACTATATACAAAGCTCAAGTCGATAATGGAATATATCCATGTGTATAATGTGCGTTGAAATATTGAAATATTTTATCTAATTTTTCGTTTTGAATAGAATGTTATTCGAGATTGTTTTAGGTTTGTTCTACACCTTATCATCCACGAAAATTTAATCCAAAATCATTGTTGTGAACTATAGCTTTTGTCTGCCGAGAAGTGTTACAAGTTGTGCTAGGTTTATTTTGCGAGTATATTTTTCCAAAGTTTTGGCCTAATACCAATAATTTAATAACAAAATTCTCTTTACCCATTTTTTTTAAATTGAATCTTTACAGGCTTGTTATAGGTTTTTCTAGATTTGTTCTATACTGTTTCAAAATTTTAAGCTTGCACTACAAATAGTTTATGGAATGATCATATAGCTGCCCTTCTGTCCTTTTTTTTAAATTAACTATTTAGAGTTTCTACAAATTGTTCTAAGTTTGCTCCTAAGCTTTGTCCTAAGTTTCAGCCTTATGCTGTACAAAGCTTATGTAATGATTGAAAAAAGCAAAATTTTTCTACCTCAATATTTTATTACTCCTTCCGTCCTTTTTTCGAAAAGTAAATTTTTTATAGTCGTTGCAGGTTGTTCTAGATTAGTATGAATAATGAATTCACTAAATAATAGTGAAAAATGTTATTTCTTGGTCTTTTACCTTGCATAGCTTATTAAATAAGTGACAGCGTCCTCTCTACCCCAACATTTTGAGTGTTGAGTGTAACAGGTTTTTGATTTTCCCTTTTGAGCTCTCCTTTTCTTTTCAAAAATCGACTTTTTGAAAGCTGTTACAAATTGTTATGGGTTTTTCCAAAGTTTTGGAATTATGCAATGATTGTAATAATTATGAATATAATAATTACGTTGGAGTTGAAAAGGAATACAAGCTGTAGAACGTCAGCTGTAGACGAGAAGGATAATTGCATTGCAGCTAATGGTGTTAGAATTAAGAAGACGTGAACCTTTATTCGTTTCTAAGCATTCGCTTATTAATTATTAGCTTCTTCAGAGAACAAAAATGCTGTTTATTGGACGGCAATAGCACAAGACTCATTTAAATTTGTTAAACACAATTTTTGTTATCTGAAGAAGCTAATAAATAATTAGCGAAAGCTTAGAAACGAATAAAGAATCACATCTTCTTAATTCTAACGCCAGTAGCTGCAATTCCATTATCTTTCCCGTCTACATAATAATTAAGAAAAGAACGAAACATGTCACCGTTCTTTGCTCCCTTTTTGACCTGAGGTTTATACTATATCTCTTCGAAGTTTTCAACTTCCATCATATATATCATTACATCTCACAGCCAGCATGGGCTGTCTCAATTGTAGATAAAAGGGCTTAGGAGCTTTGCTCAGCCCCAGGGAGAATATATAGGACCGATGGTATCATTAAATAACTACGATTTTAATTCTAGATACCTCTGTACTTGATACAGGTTTAATTCATTCCTGTTTTATTGGCCTACAAGTGGCAAGATATCTGGGATTAAAAGGATAAGTACTTACAAGTCATAATATAGGTACCGTTTGATTAATTTCCTACTCACATCCTAGGGATCTTGTTCACTATTGGAGACAGAAGGCAGGTTTAAATTTGGGAAAGTTTCTAAATTTAGTGGTTCTTATCAAACTGAAGCAAAAATGGACCCACGGCAAAAACATTCAAAATTTTTTGAAAAAACAAAAGAAACCGATTTTTTACTTTTACGTAGCACCTTTACTTGGTCTTGGAGAGGAAAAGTAAGAACACATTCTCTAGGTTACTTTCTATCTTCTTGCTAATGGCGTACTTGGCATTTTTCTATGACATTTCGGTTTTTTCTGGCCATAATCAACTTTCTTAATGCTTAGGGGAGTCATATTGAATTTTCATACTGTTAGATAGGATTTTTTATTTTGAATTCAGTCAAGTATTTGATATTACGCTTGAATTGACCAAAAATGAATTTTGCGATTAAATAAGATAACCATGGAATTTTAAACAGTCAAACATTTCAATTAGTTTTTAGTAATATAAATCCCCTATTTCCTATACAACGATTTGAGAACTCTTCACTTATGTAATTCCTCACAATTATTGCATTGTGAGAGGGTGGACCGTCTTGTTGATTTAATGGAATATTATCTGAGAAGTTAGAGATGTGGTATCTGTTTTCATTTAATGTTTCGTCAAACATAATCGGTCCTACGAGACGTTTAATCCGTTACGATGTTGTGGCTTTCTTGCTCGAATGTCATTTGTCATATAGGTCCAGTTTTTTTAGTTTCCTAAGCACTACTAAATATAGAAATTTTGCCAAATATAAACCTGCCTTCTATCAAAAGATCAAAAATGAATAATTACGAAGGGCGAGATTAGATTTCTCCACCTTTCTTGATCTTTTGAAAATTATTTGTTTGTTATATATTTTCCTAAAGCTTTATCGTTCTATCGTGCACAATTCATGTAATAACTGAAAAATAAACTGTTAGTGACCCCCCGAGCTCATGAAACAATTGGGAAAGGACAAAATTCAGCTGGACACTTTTTTTTTAATCAGACTTTTGAGGAATACTTCACAACAGTTGTTGTAAGTTTAAGCATCAAAGGAGGAAAAATATTGAGGACAATCCTTCTTCAAAAGCAACTTATGAGTAGAATAAATCGGCCAATACATCATTATATTTTTAATATCAAGGCATAATTGTCAAAACCCTGGCGGTCAGCATTTGTAGCTAATATAACTATTGAGAGGTTTTTTCGAGCAGATAATCTTCCAAAAGAAGGGGGAGTAATTTGACACAGTTTTATAACAATTTCTAATTCAAGAAAAAACATGGAGAGTTTTAAGTTATACTCTGATTTAGAACAATTACCTAGGAAATTTTGAGTTTCGAACATTGAAGGTTAATTTCATACTGGCTCAATTGAGACATTGCTTTACAAGTTTTGAATTTTATGCGTTACTTTAGAGAAATAAAGATTTAAATCAGTATTTCAGACTAATTTATAATTATATAGTCATTCTCTGAATAAATTTAATTAATGTATGTTAAAATGTTTGTATATAAGTTGTTATATATATAGAATAAAATTCTTATATATCAATGATGTCGATTAAAGAGTTGAGCTTCTCTGAAAGCAACCATACGTTAGCCAAAACAATTTTCAAGAAAGATAACCAATTAATTTCCACCTGATATAAATCTTTCTAAATTTATGCATGTATATTGTAAATCATTGGTAAACTTCAGAAGCTACGGAGATAGATAATTACGTTCTATATGTGTATTATTCTGTTTATATAATGATTTTAAATTATCCAATTGAAGAACGTTAAATTTAGTATTCATTCTACGGAAATTTACGTAAGGTTTACGCGGAAAACCCAATTTCGTTATGAATGAATTATATAAAATACTGTACACAACTACTATGGTGTTATTTTTGATATGATGAAACACACATATGTATATGTGTTTCCCGTGTGAATATTTTAAATACAATATCGCGTTCCTGTTTATTACAAATTTTACGTTACATTAAAAGCTTGGGGGATAAACTGTAGCGAAATAATTTTAGCATATTCTATGTATACTACAAATGCGTAAGTAGAAGAGCAATAGTTAGTGGATTTAGTACTTCCTGCTCCGGCATTCATATCCTTCGGTTCATAATTTTATTTTTGTAATTCATTTCAGTTTTGTTACATTTTATGGAGTAGAGGGGGTGTGGTTCTATTTCCTCTAAATAATGCTTACGCATTTTTGCGTTGCAGAATGTCATATAAAATATATTACACTAGAAATAGTACCATCGCGTTTTATATTCGATGCGATGATACATACACTTGAAATCGCTGAATCAGTACATCCGCTTCTGAATATCGATATAAAATATTCACATAAATATATCACTTGATACGCGATGCACTCTAAACGTAGCCTGTCTAGTTACTTTTATCTGAAATGTAATTGAAACAATGATACGCACTTTTATAACGTGTTTATGATTTAATTCATTATCCTCATACTTTTTTCGGCATTATTATAAGATCTAGATTTAAAAAATAAATTCTGATCTGTTTCTAATTTATATGTACAAGGATATGAAGAATGATATTGTGCACTGTTGGAAAAAAAGTGACGAGCACACCCTTTATACTCTGAAGTGTGTACCATCGCTACACGACAAGGCATGGAGTTAATAAGTCGTCGCATGGAAGCAGGAAGGATGGCTAACCATGCTACAACTATATTCAGGTGGTACAGAGAATTCCAAAGGGAAAATTTCATTTTGGAGAACACTGAAAGAGCGGAAAGGCCATAAACGTCGGTTACGAAGAAAAACATTACTGCTGTGTCGACAATGCTCAACAAACACATGCCAGTGGCCTATCAGCAGAGAGAAGAAATCTTAGGCCTAAATTCACCGAGAATTCGTTACATTTTGCATGATCATTTGCATGACTACTCTAAAAACACACAACATACCGAAAACGTTTTTTTTAAAACTCATATATTATTATATAGAACATAATAATTACGTTCGTCCATGTCCGTTTGTCGGCATTATAAAAATGGTTCAAAATTATATAATTCTAAACAATACGTATGAAGAACTTAATAATCTGAAAACGTTTTAAAGTATGTAGGTATATATTAAAAAAAAAACATTTAATAATAATTTATATACATATTTATAAATATATAATAAAGATCATATATGCTTTTGTCTCACATGTTTAAATTTGACGATTTTATTTCTGTTCAATTTGTTGGAATTGACTGAAATTTCTTACTGTAAGGTGCTATTGTAAAGTGAAATTTGCAAGTGCAACACAAGTGTTAGTAAATAATTTTGGGTAAATTGGGTAAGACATACATTTTAATACCACCGCCTCCATATTCATAGGAGGCGGTGGTACCTCAAAAAATGATGATTATTAAGCCTACTAAAGAAACTGCCAATGTGAAAATATGGAAAATATCAAACTTAAAATGCAGGCTTGAAGTCATTGTACCCAAACACTTTTTTCAGGTATCACCACTGAAGAAACTGGCAGTCTAAAACCTAATATTAGGGTACGAAAGTGATCGACTTGATAGTAGAATGGCTGAATTAAGAAAACTGTAGGACGAATCAAAATTTTTATACAAATCTGTTACCCATTTATCGATTTTTTTGTGGGAAGTAAAAACTGAGAACAACATCGTGATAGGTGACGAGACTTATGATATGCCCACCAAGACTCAGAACAACAAAGTTTATATCTTTGATGATGAGGGCACTCCCGTAGATAAAAATGATTCGTATTTTTCAAAACGACTGGAATTGTGGAGAGTCTGGTCTGGGACACACAAACACAGTCACAGCTGAGTGGTACATAGAACATTGCTTGACCTGATGTAATCAAATCGATGAAAACCCAAAGTCAAGAATGGACACTTGGTTCCTCCATCATGACAACGCTCCAACACCACGCCGAAACTTTGAGCACTACGGGATTGAAACATCTTCAACATCCAAATATGAAACTGAAGCTGAAAGGAAGGGCTGCAGTGATGAGGAGTTCGTGAGGGCTTAGGACACTAGGGACTTCCTCCCTAGTGAAACTTGGCAGAGTTGGTTTAAGGATTGATTTTGGAAGATGGGGAGGTGTATTGAATGTAGCAGAGTAAATTGGTAATCAATCCTGTAAACATCTCTTTGTTTGATTATAATTTCTAGCAGTAATTATTTAAATACTGGGGTTATCAAAATTTTCTTCAAAAGAGAAATGTCCAACCATTTCTAAACGAATTAAAAAAAGTGCGTATCTAGTTAGATTCTGTATTATATTTTACGGTCGAATAATAAATTTTGTGAAACTCTTTGAGTTTTATTGAGTAACTAAAAACATGAGAACTTGATATATGGACTACTTTAGAATTCAAACTAATGTTAGAAAGAAATAAAACACCATACCTTGAACATACTATATAGTTTTTGTCCGGCAAACTACTACTTTGCCTTGCCCTGGTTTTCTTCTAGTTTCTTTCCTTTCATAGATTTATTGTTATACTTCATTATTATGTGATTAAAACTTACCCAAATATGTGATCTCCTTGCTTATACAAAGCTAATTAATTCATATAAAATTAATATTGGACAGACAATTTGCAGAATTTTGAAGTATGTTGTTTAATGATCATTCGATGACTCGATAGACTAACAAATCAAAAACCATACATCTGAATCTGTTTAATCCGAATCGTAAATTGAGGTGGCAATTTTGAAATTCCTGTGCCAAATTATTAAAGGAGAGCTCAACGAGTTAGCCCTTAAAAGACTACATTTTCGAGTTGGCGAAGGCTTAATTTTGGATTATGGGGCCGTAAATTCTAAAAATCATTCTCGTCCAGCTTGTTTGCTTGCTTAGCAGTTTTTAGGGAGATACAAACTGTTAAGCATGTCATGATATTGTGAGCAGAGGGCTTTCTTGCTCTTAGAACATGATAATTGGATACCTTTCTAATTTGGATTTTATCTTTGTTTTCTTAACATAGCGAAAGACCATATCTTAGACTAGCTTGTTTTATAATATATTTTATCTTGAATAACAGCTCAAAATTTTTCCCTATATGTCAAATATGTTTGACTCTCTTTGTTCATAGAAGAACAAAAAGTATGATTTTTTAAAATTCTGATCTTCATTGAGAGAGGTACCCCCTTGCCTCTCTTAAAGAAGATCATGGCCACACCCCTACCATTAGGACAAGACATTTTTCAAAATATTGAAATTAGTTAAGCGACACTGTTGTTTTGGATACTTTACCAAGTGGATCTTGAAATTGCTGCAAGCTGACGATTTCTTCCACAATATAATCATCTTTAGTGACGAGACCAACTTCCGCCTTCCTCCGTCGGACCTGGACAAATGAAAATCCATATTCCCTGCAAGAACATCCCACTACATCTTCCCAAAGAGTGAGACAGTCAACGATCATCGTCACCGCTGCATGTTAAAGAAATGTTTCTTTTTGCAAGAATTTGATGTAATGGACTGAAATGAGTGGTTTCAACAGTACGGCGTCACCCTCCATACCATCGACGACGCACTAGCCTTGTTGCAAACCAAGTTTAGAGATCCTTTTGGGGCCAAGACTATGCCGACAAAAGAGAACTGATGATTAAACCCTTTAGATAATAGAATCAGATTTTCTAAGGTGAAAAGGGTTCGGTTCTTGTTTAGAGACATGCATAGAAGCATTTCTGGAATTACCAAGATTTCTATTGTTAAACATCCAATGAAAACTGTTCAAAAACGAAACAGGATTGTTAGCAGCTCACGAATGAAAAATATTTCTAATCATATTAGACCGAATTTCTTATAATGATAGCTATCACACAGCCACATCTTCTATCACCTCTTCGTTGGCAGAAAATTTACGACCTTTAAACTTTTTTTCAGTTGAGGAAAGACCTGATAGTCGCACGGAGCCAGATCTGGTAGATATAAGGGGAGTGCTCGAGTAATTCGATCCCTAAATCAACTGTAGCAAGAACTTTTTCAGCAAATTTTTGAATACGAAACTTGTTAGGTCTTGGAGAACAAGAGAGTCTTCATTCCATCGATTGTTGCTTTGTTTCTGGGTCGGAGAAATGGATCCTAGTTTCATTCATAGTAACAATACGGCTTAAAAAGTTTGCATCATTTTCAAACGTGATGCTTTCACCATTGCACGATTCTGTCAACATCTAAACATTTGGGGATCTATTTTGCAGACATTTTTCTCGTGTCCAAATCGACGTGAACTATATGGTGGACGCGTTCGTATGAAATATTCGTTTTAGCCCAAATCGATGGCCTGACAAAATCATGTCAAGAACTGCTGGTTTGACTTTTTGACGTGAAACTTTACGCTGACACTCCTGGTATGTTATTTTTCGTTGCTATGGTATCGCAAAGTTTTCTTTATCTACGGAACCGGTCTAAGCTAACTAGATATCAATACATCCTCGTAAACCGATTAATGATAAGCCATATTCTGTATCTCTTGTCAACAATGATTTGGAGATGTTTGCTGGTATTTTCGATAAAGATTGCTTACCCAACTTAATCTCAGTAAATATTACTTTATGAGATTTGACTGGGAAAAATCTTATATAACTGCTCTGATAGATATTAATATTGTCCTTGCCAATATTTCTTTAGAGCTAGAGCAAACATGCCTTAACCGTACAACTTTATTTTTATGATTATCATATTCTTGACACCTAATAGTGATGCAAAAATATTACTCATTAAAATTAAAATAAAACAAATCTTCAGTTTCTGCATTGAGAATTTAATTTGCATCCACATAGCGTTATCTAGTCAGTTTTTCTGGTTAAATACGATAATGATGTTGCTCCTTTGTTTTGCAAATAAGTTTGAAATAGTGCACGAATAAAATGAAAGTAATATACGCACAATGTTTAATATATCCCGTCGTATAAATTGGTAGTGATAACCTAGAAGCAGTAATATAATAATGCGTTTAATAAGCAGCGAACAAACGTTCATTATATTCCAATATAATTCCGTATGAATAATGATAACAATTATGAGTCTTTAATTGTAAAGGAGCGTACTATTTGATAACGTTCGTCTTTTTCTCTTGACGGGGGCGTTATTTCGGGTCAATAATGTAATAATTATCGCGTTGTGATATGACAAAAGACGCGCTGCACATTTTCATGTCGTAATTTTATACCATGTGATAGATATAATAGGAGCATCAGATAATTTTTGAGGTTAAATCTAGAGAAATATTATTGATATCAACAATAAGTATATCTAAATTCGTTTCTTCATCTGTTATACATATATACACGTACACTGTTTAAAATGCAAACGTGTAATTTTTACGGAATAAATTAACCAGGAAACTGTTAAATAGCACAACCGATCAATGAAAAATAAACAAGCTTGATTAATAGCTTCGTGATGTTAAAAGGAAAAGTATGAATAAAAGCAAAGCTTACGGTATATCAGAGAGAGCATTCACTTTTAAAACGCGTCTGTAAAGTGCTTCACGCTTATTTTTGTGAACGTGTTTCGGCGCTATGGTGTATATAGTTTTTGAATAGTATTAAATAGATAGGGATCTATTATTAAATCTCAATGGTGCACGCGTGTATTAAACAGGATACACGTCCACGTTGAATTCTACGAAATATTTGCAGTAATTCGATTTCGAAATTGTGCATATATTTTGAAATATGCAGTCTACGTTGCGACTGCAATCCGATATCCACATTAATTTTTAAAATACCTGTGTGAAGTTAGCTCCCACTTTCAAAAGTTTTAAAATTATTATTAATTCTGTTTGTAGAATCAGTTTGATAATCAGAAATCTTTGCAGTCTTTGCTTGATTGCAATTTCGATGTATATTTCTTTTTCAGTTATTGGTTTCCATAAAAATATATCTGACGTGACAATCTATGATGACAATCATTATTGATCTAATTTTCGATGAATTCTGAAGTAATTTTCGATTACAAACTCTTTGCATTGTAACTTCAACATGTCCAACAGTATCGTCAATCTTCCTAAGGAAAATAATTAATTTAAAACTTTATGTTGACATGCCTGATCTTTAAATTCAAATATGTCAAAAATTTGATAGGGTAAAAGTCATTAATATTGATTCACGTAAATAATTCTAATCTAAAAATGTTTCTGGGTTACCAAAGTAAATATTTACTTCAAACATTGTTCAAGCTTGTTCTTCTTTTCTTCTTTGATTGACACCGTGATGTTCAATTGATCCACTCATCCATCTACAACCTTTGGAGATTGGATTGATTAACAATGCTGAAAGTCTAATTCGTTATATTGCTCAGTATGCAAATAAGCGCGAAACTACTGGTCTAAATGCACATTATATACTGCAGAATTTGGAATAGAGATTCGATTTTATCCTGTCATATTCTGATTCCATTTGAATTGGCGAATTTATATAGGAGTCGTAAAATTTTTACGTCTTCAGTGGCTAACAAGCTGCTAATATTATATGGTGGGCGTTGTCCAAGTTTCCTCAACTTAGTCTGCAACTCCGCTGCTTGGGCCTTCCTCATCGTACACCCAAAGAAGACATGATTCACCTCTTCCTCATCTCCACAGACACAATTTGGCGATTCTACAAGCTTCAACCGGTATAGATGCACATTCAAGTGGTTATGATGAAATCTCAAATGGCAAATAGTTGTTATGAATTTTCTTCCATAATACCTAAGTCATTATCTGTAATTCACGATCGTATTATCACATTTTGATTTGGCAACATCGTGTTCCCTATTACAATGTATTGTACAAGGAGTGTTATTTTGCCTATGATTGTTCTGAGGAAAAACTCGCATTGTGAGCCAATACCCCTTTATTATCCTTCTTGTCCTCGGGGCTGTGAGGCTTCGTATACGTTGGTTTCTGTGCGCTCTGAGCGTTTTGAAGAATCTGTCTGTTGTCTTTTGGGCAACCACTTGGAGAGAATATAGGTTCGTCAATCTGTGTATGAGCCTAATCCAGTGGCATCTGACCAGGCCCATTCACGGGGGCAGTTGTAGAGCAGAAGAGGCCTTATTATGAAGGTGCAGACCAAGGTTTTCATTGCTAGTGACGTTTTGCGGTTGCCTAGGATAGGGTGGACCCTCCCGATTGCCACGGATGCATTTTTACTGCGTTCTTGATATTGATCGTGAACGTGAATCGTGTGTCCACGACAGTGTCGAGGTACTTTAAATTGGCGCTCTTGGGAATCGGTATTCCTGATGCCCTGACTAAGGTTTTGGTGTCGGACCTTCAAGGGTATAGTTTAATTCGCCACTTTTGAAAGGATGCTTGTAGGAAGAGAATGTGATGGTTTGAGTTTTAAAGTGAGATTTCTGGATGGTGTGAATGAGCCTACAGCAAAATATCGTTTACATAAACAAGGATTTTGGTACTGGTATGTGTGGGAAGAAAGAGTGGTGCTGAATTGAAAAAAAGAAAGAAACCAAGGCAGAGGAAAGAAGACTAAGAAAGAAGAGGGAGGAGGAAAGCAAGAAGAGGTTGCTAGATAAGGTTGCTGTTGTAATAAAACCCATCTCAGGGTTTTATTGTTAAAAAAAATAATTTAATAATAAATATCGAATGAATTTTGATCCAACTAAAGAAATAGTGGTT
Source organism: Holotrichia oblita (assembly GCA_023690525.1). Classification (NCBI taxonomy): domain Eukaryota; kingdom Metazoa; phylum Arthropoda; class Insecta; order Coleoptera; family Scarabaeidae; genus Holotrichia; species Holotrichia oblita. The sequence goes on from CM043017.1 coordinate 15,830,125, forward strand.
CATACAGACCTTAATGTTATTTACAAAGTTTAGTAAAAGCAATTAAAAATAATCAAAAGAATTAAAATTTTCTGTGTAAAAGAAACTGTAAGGAATTTACCGATGACGAAAGACGAGATGTGCTGAATCGTTGCTGGTGATTGGAATATATAAATTGTCGTAAATGATTGGCAAAATGTGTACACTTAGTGTACAACGCCGACGCGGGTAAAACCAAAACGTGATAAATTTATTAAAAGTTCTATACGGTAAAAAAGATAAACGAACGATTCTATAATAAGAGAATTAAACTGTATGTACTGAAAAAAACCTCTTGTGGAATTTTTTTTGAAATTTCGATTTTTTTAAATTACAAAAATTGGCGATAAAATTAAAATAAAATTGCAATACCAACTGTCACCTTGTTATCGATGTAATGACGTGTTTCTAATTTAGAAAACGCAAGAAAAAAATCTTAAAATTAAGATTTGCATCGAACCTGAACTTGAAGGTTTTTTTGTACTAACTTTTCTTACCTTACTCTTACTATTTCAAATTATTAAAATTTTTTAACTTTCCTAATTTCTCAAATTTTAGTTTCTCACTTACTGCAATCTATTAATTAATATAGTTCTATTTCTATAATTGTTCAATTTCTTAAATCTTGTAAAGTCATCATTTTGTCCTACACGCCTTTTGAGCTAGTTCCAAATATACTCAATAGGATTCATATCCGGGCTTTGAGCAGGCTAGTTCATTTGGAATACCAACTTCTTCAAGGTACTGTGTGTGCCTGTGTGATCGGACATTATCCTGTATTAACAGAAAACCATTGCTAACTAATCCACCATAAGGAATACATGTTCTTCTGTGAGCTCTGCTAAGTATCGTCAAGCTGTTATTGCGCCTCTGTCAATCGAAGCCAAGAAAAATTCTGCCCAAAACATTATTGACTGTGAGCCACCCTCAAGAGCAACTCGAGGTAACCGAATACAGGCTACATAACTTTTCGCCAGCTCTTCTGTACTATCTTTGCTATAAAGACAGATTCTGCACTCATTTGTGAGCAATACGTTTTTCCAGTCGTCCATTGTTCAATTAATATGTTCTCGGCCGAAAGCAAATCTACGTCTTTTGGAAGCTGAAGTACGCAAAGGTCCTGTAGATGGACTGCAAGCTTTTAAACCATTTGCCCTTAATCTTCCTCGAACAATAGAAACACTGACTGCTGTTCCGTGAGCTTGTCGAAGGCTGTTTTGCAGCATTCTATAGGTTTGCATTTGATCTCCCAATACAGAAATTTAGCTGTAGTTTTTCTTTGAGCAACCTTACCGGACCATCGGCGATAATAGCCGGTTGTAAAAAACCGTTAACATGTTAACAATTAACATTTACTTATCTTGTCACTTTACAAAAATGTCACCACTCACACCTCACAAATCAGTGATGGAGTGTACCTATGTCTGGGATCTGTTTGGGGTTTGGTCATGAAATTTTCTGAACAATGTCATCTTAGGTATCTTAAAAATCGTAGAAACCTGTAGCAATGACTAATTATTTCTGTCAACAACTGCTTGATCTTTAATTTAAAACAAACTGATAGAAATAGAACACATTTGATTGTTGCTTAGTAAAGTTATAATGTTCAATGAAGTGATATAATATCTACAAATTTTGCCATTAATAATAGATAGCGAATGCATATATGTAAATCAAAGAGCAATGATACTTAGCAATTTAGTATTCATAAAACATTGTTTTTCATCAGACTATTTTTTCGTTCTCGAAGACTTTGATTTTGCATTTTAACCATGTAGAAAAGGGTCAGCACATAAACATCCCGATCAGACAATAACAAAATATGTTATTAAAATTATTAATCTTCGTTTTATATCTTATGCATTATTAATGTTAAATCGTAAATAATAATAATAATTACGATGCAATATATCACCGTGACCATCGAGGAAATCATCATATTTATTGTTCAATTCTTTTGCAACCGCAAAATGTGACACACCGTTTTTAATAATGACAGTACACTTCGTATGTATTTACTCATAGTGCGTTTAGCAAAAATGACTCACGCTGTTTCTGGTTTCCAATACAATGCTTGAATGAATAGCCCCAGCTTGTAAATTCTATTGCAGAAATCGCTCCGAATCGTATATTAACGTTCAAACGTAATATCACTTCATATCCTGATGAAAATATATCAGCAGTATATTCCATATACTGCATATTAACATGTTAGTGTTTGTGTGTGTAGGAAAGGAAGTCGACGCGGGAGCTATGACTTTTGCAAGTTCCTGTACGCATTGTATTTAAAACGTTTAACGACGGTGCAACGAAATGCAATAAAAAGTTAGGAAAATTTCCCCCGAGCAATTGTATTTAAATTATACCCTGTGTAGATAACGACAGTCTCTGTACACAACGTACGAAAAACAGTTGCTATTATTCCATTTCACGTTGTTGTTATTCCAGTTATTGTTAGTCTCAAACGGTAGCCGAAATGTCAACAATGAGGTCAATGAAAGTATTCTATTTGATGGAGTTTATTGTTTATAAAGGTTGAGTCAGCAAGGTGTTCGTAAATTAAGTAGTCTACGAATTCTGTTTAAATTAAGTCATACAAAAGAAAAAGTTTTTATAGACGTTTTTGATCTATAGATTTTTAATTGATTTGAATTGAATGATGACTTTATAAATTAATAATTGTAGTCGCATAACGCTCTCGAAAATTTTGGATAAGGATGACACTACCGATATTAGTCGATAATTGATAAGAAGGAATTTATTTCCTTTCTCACAAATTGGTACAATGTTTGATATGTTAAACATAGAAGAAGCTCTTAATAATATTATGTAAGAGATAGCTAATGTCGTTGCAATTGCTTTTTGAAAGTTGATACATTTTGTGTGCTGTGACTGTGGCAAAGAATGCTGAAAATAAAATACTAAATAAGTTTCTAGTTTAGAAGACGCCTTACTAGGATGATGATGAATTTAAAAAAATAATCATTAAATGTTTTTACATCATTACACACAGTGATTCAAGTGCCCATTCTGAGAATATTAACATTTAAACGGCAATAGGAAAACATCTCTCATGGTAGACAAGTATTATGATAATTTAAAATATGTTCTCACCTTGACTTACTGTAATGGTTTTTCTTGTCACAACAGTATTGGGTGTAATTTGATTGGTTACCCAACTACGTATATATTTCAGGAATTGTTCTTCTAACAAAAATGTCCAGTTTCGGTTAGAACAACCATGCTTCGACAAAAGATATTACAGGTACAATTCGCACTCGAATTGCAGCGATGGAGGCCTTATTAAACCTGATTTTATTGCACTTGCAGGTGAAGAGAGAAGCAATGATGGGCGCCATCAAATTGGAACAGGATACTTAGTGAGCCATTTCTAAAAGATCATTCGACACAAGGTGGTAATTCAAGACCGTCAAACATGGTAGTCCAGCCAACCTAAACTACAGGAGCCGTCCGTACGCTGGTATTCCGAGGTGGGCATAGGCATCCATGTACTAAGATGCAAGGTTTCGGTGGCGCTGGGTATTAGTCCAAAATTTTTCAGGCAGAAATATATGCCATCGTACATTGTGCCCAGGAATATCTGAAAAGACGTTACCAATGCGCATATATGCATTTTCTTTCTCAGGCAGCTAGTCTGTAGTACAATAGGCTTTAGAAGCCCACATCTTCAAATCTAGGCTAACCTGGGACTCTCAATGCTCTGGCCCAAATAATGACAATTACACTGACGTGGGTACCAGCTCACTGGGAGGGTATAAGGACAACGAAACTGCCGATGGTTTTACAAAGAAAGGCACAACATTCCGATATATTGGACCAGAGCCATTCTGTGGTTCCATCAAAAGCTAGATAAGAGCGCACCTCCAACAGTGGGAAAGTGAACAAAAAATCTCGCATTGGACCAATACTCCAAAACTAAGACAATCAAAATAAGTTTTTTATTTTTCAGCCAACAAGGCGAAATCTCTGCTGGAGATCAACAAAAGAAACCTCAGCACCATCATGGCTTTACTCACTGGCCTCGGCCTTCTGAGATATTACCTGAAGAGGATGGGCAAGGTGGAGAACATTATGTGCAACTGGGAGGCGTTGGCCCGACATTAGAACCGTCCCCCCTTAGACAGCATGGCAAAACTGTAGAGCGAGCTTTAGTTAAAAAAAATGTTTTAATGGAAATATTTTTTTCTTGATCTCAGAAAATTTAGACTAAAAAATATTGTTTTTTTCAGCAGAAAATGGGTTTTGTCTTGACGGAAGTTTTTTTTCGATCAGTTGACTGATACTACCTCATCAGGAGTTGAGAAAGTTGAAATATGTATATGGTGTTATAATATTTAATGTATCTTTTTTTAACTAAAGTATTTATAATTATTTGTTTATATCTACAAGAGTTAAGAAATTTCATTGCTGTTCAGTATCATTACTACTTTGATCGTCCTGTCTTTCTTTGTTACTTGGTGAATGTGGAACTGGAAGATGTTTGTCATTGTTTGTTGTTTTGTTAAGTCTATATATAATAACAATTTTTAGCATTTTCTCTGGTGTATGGTAAATCATAATAAGTAAAAAATTTAATTATCCAGATAACTAATCAAATACTCGAAGTTAGCTTTGCACACGTTACAAAAAATGAGCGAATAAGTTTCATCTGGATGGAACAAGTTTCAACCTGCACTTTCTTTGTAACAAGACCTAAATGAATCGTAGCATTTTTCGAACAATTCGTACCTTTTATTTGGAGTTAGGGTTGGTCAATATTATTGATTGCTTTTAATGGACTACATTTGTCTCTGACTATTTAACTTCATCGCTTGCACAGAACTGAAAAATGCATTGATAGATTGTTAGGTGTACAAGTATGAAATAAGGAGTCTTTCAACAGAAAATTTTTCCAAGTAAAGAGCATTCGCGGACATCGATTAACTTTTTGTTTTCATATAAACAAAACTGTTATTAACTTATACCAATTGTTTCGAGAAGCGTATGATTCATCATAAGATACATGTCAACAATGGTTTCGGCAGTTCAAAAGTCGTGATTTCGATATTGCGAACAAGCAACACGGAAAACCGCAGCGTTATTGGACGAAGATGATGCTTAACACAAAAAATGAATTGGAAAGCAATTGAGGGTAGGCCAACAAACTGTTTCAAACACTTAAGAGAATTCAGAAGGTTGGTGGAAGAGTCATTTTGGTACTGTATCCTTTTTGAAGATGACAAATGGATTTATTTTGAGAATTACAAGCGTAAAAGGATAGTCCCAGGTGTACCATCCACATGTACAGGTAGATTACAAGTCTGAATCGCTTTAGCAGGAAGACGATGGCCAACAACAATTGATCGATTTGAACCATTCGCTGCTCAAAAATATCGAAACAGGCAGCACAATCTCTCTTTTTTCCAATACAATGTTCCATTACATACGCCAAAAGTGCTTCAGGACGTATTAGAATGACTCAACTGGGAAGTATTAATAGTTGAACGTGGCTTCACGACCATGAAGTCTTCCGGTGTTGTCGGGTAGCTAAGTTTAATGCTTAGCTAATCGTGCTGTCAGCTTCTTTAGAAGGTTTCAAAGACTTATGTTGTTGTCTTCTGCTTCTCGTTACATACTTTATTTCTTCTTCACTTCATGCCAGGTGTTGCTCAGTTTGTACCCATCTTTTCGGTTGAAGTTACTTGGATTCTTCATAATTTCCAATGATTTACGTATCAATCTCTGATGGTACTGCGTAGTTTTGGCTAAGACTTTGATGTTATCATAATTAATGGTCGCCATCTTGAAATTCGTGTTCAGCTACAGCAGATTTTTCCGTATATCCCCGTGGGTATCCCGTCAATGTTCCTTCCTCTCTGTCTACTCCATCTTCTTGATAGACTTCAGTCTTGACAGTCTTGATAGAGCGGTTTTTTCGAAAACAAGTTGTTAAATAAGAATACGATTGCAATTCTCACGTGCTAATAGTCTATACAAACAGATAACTTTAGTTCACGGAAAAAAGGTCTAAGTTCAATTTAACAGACCGCCAAGTCGATAAAACCTATCATAAATATACCAAAGAACTAGAAACCTTTCTAAATTCAAATATAAGTGAATCATCTTATTGTGCGTGTGGTTTAACCTTTCTTTGAACATCTTTTTTTAAGCTAACAATGACTCAGTACATTACAACAGAATCATAACGATAATTTTCTTTTTAATCTTAATTGAAGAGAGTGAAACTATCAACAAATACTTACGCTTCAAAGGAGTATAATATCCTGTAACACTTACAGTATATGAACATATTTAGATTCGAACAAATATTTTTCAAAATTCGCCTATAATGTCGTAATTCCAAAGCTATTTTATACTTTGTTTGCAAAAGATCGCCAGAGGAAATTAGAATTACCTTAAAATTTCATTCAACATTTTCGAGGAGAATATTTTAACCTTGAGTTCGCGTTTGTTTTCGTCGATAAAACTTAAGGTTTTTCTCAAATTAGACATTAGATCTTCGAAATATCCTTTGAAATTTTATTCTGATTCATCTTGTTTTTGTATTATTAGAACTATTATTTGTTATTATGTTTAATTTAAGGCACTAAACTTCGTTTTGTGTTAGAATTACCGGAAACTCGCGTGGGTTTTTCCGACACACCGAATGAGAGAAAATATTTTCGTACAAGCGAAAAACTTTAAACAATTTTCTATATTTATTTTTACTAATGAATGTTGAGGGTATAACGTTTTATGGCTTCATTTATGTTGTACGTAAAATTAAAGATGATTTTAAAGTTACGATAAACACAAAAACACAAATAGATATCTAGCGCCGGTTTTCCGATACTTTGATTATTTCTGAGGAATATTTCGCATAAACAACTTTCTGAACATAACTAGTTTGTCGAAAAAATCGTAAAATTTCGTTTCCGGTCTCATATTCCATACGTATGTACCTCATACGATGTGTTTCACTTTTTGAAACGGTAGATCTAAATTGTAGGTACAAAATTCATCTTGCGTTTTTCGACTTCATATTATTAAGTTTACATTAGACAACGATGTGAACTTTATTGATTTGTATTAAATAAACAATCACTTCCTCTTCGTAACGGAAACTATTGATATGAGGATAATATTATATAAATACGTTCATGGGAAAGTTATGTAAAACAAAGGATATTATTTATTCACATTTATACACAAACGAATGTAATACATTTCGAGATATCGTAGGATGTAATCGCTAATCAGTAATCACATACTTCTTTAACTTATTGCTTAGACTTCATGCATGTACTGCCGACAAAACCGGCGTCTTTGTCGGAGTTTCATTTATCTGATCATTGCTCTAATATATTGTTTATTCCGATCAAAGCTCAACGGATTCCACAACGGATTGAATAAATACACCTATTAGTTATGTGAGTGTGTGTATCTCGGAAATCGAGAGAATAATATTTGTATAATGTTGGTTGTAAAATGTGATATTTTATAAAGCTTTTGATAACACATCTTTTTGTAAATCATGCTCTTTAGTTAACATTTCCTATTGTTTGCGTTTGCTATTTTGCTTCTGATAAAATCGCCTCTTAAAATGACACAGAAGTGATGCATTTTTAATAGCACACAAATCTCGTCAACATACCATTCATATTCAATATATCAAACAGGATGTCTTCTCAGGTTCTACCAATAATAAATAGTTGAAAATTTTAGTCTGATACTTTTTTATTTTATATAGTAAACCCTGTACATTATAGAAATTTTAAATTGTAATTAACAATTCTCAGCATCATTAATTAATGATAATTGTCGGATTTCTTGGGCAGTATTTGATAAAGTACTCATTCCCATTACTGTGCATTATTAGAACTGCTGCTCGTGTTACACAACGGTGTCACTGACGCAAAATAATCTTCACCACCATTTTATCGAATGGTGTTGCTAACACAGAAAAGTCTTTTATATTTGTTTTTATGAGTGTCTTAGATGTACCCCTCGGCAACAGTTGAGGATTGCCAACCCCAATGTCGTGAAATTGTAGTTGTATTAGCTACTGATTCTGATATTTAATAAACATGTCGCGAACCTTTGAAAACAATGCCCAGTAAATACAGATCGATCAGAATCCCGTGACAGTTCTGCTTATGTCAGAGAGGTAGGGTAAAAGTATGACATTGTGGTACTCAGCTGTGATCGGAGCGTTTATGTAAGAGGTGGATCATGCGACTCATGCGTTGGGGGTATATAAGCTGAGAGGGCTTATTCACGCTTGTTATATTGTTACATTAACAATAGATCGCTGCCACGGCATTCTGGTCGACCTGTAATTGCGGATCTGGCAATTTCGGTAACTTGGTATTTTTTCTTTCTTCTCTCCAGACCCGTCCGACCTATAGTCAGCGGTAGGCACAGCAGCCATCAGGCTTATTGTGCCACATCTGTTTGTTAACTTGGTATTACTTCCTATCTAATGGACAGGGCACTTATTATTGGAATATTTCAGGAAAAACCGACGATGGGTAACGTTAAATGGGCGTAATGCACATTCTCCACATTTCGCACATTATAAATATGCAGGGCTAAGTTTGACGTTTGACACCAGGCTCTAGTCTTTTGTTTACGGCCGGAGAAAACCTCGATGCTAATGGTTGAAATTTTCGAAAAATGCAGTTACCATTTCTGCGAGCATTTCCACGAGCTGTTCTAGGTCTTCCTCCCCTTTTGAGTGTTTTTGGACAGTTCAGATGATTGCAGGAATTAAGCTTTGTATAGAGAATTGGATAGATTTCAACTGATGCCAGTTTTTTCTTGCGTGAGATAATTTATAGCTTAGGAGGAACTGGTGAATGTCTTAAGGCGAAACTGATGAATTCAAACTGGTTGGCAGGTTATCTTGAAGTTGAAGATGTACTAATAGAAAAAGTGAGAATCCTCGACGGCCACCCTTTGGCGAAAATATATCTCTTGATGGTATGAGTAGCGTAGGTTGAAATTCATTGTTCTTAATGAAGCCTGTGTTTACTTCACATTCGTTTCAAATGTCCCGTGAAACAGTTACTTAAGAGTTGCATTTTGTGAGTAGGAAGCGAAATTACGTGGGCATGGTTTTTCCTACCAACCTCTAGCATATTATAGAAAAGCAAGATTAAAATCATCTTTCTAAAGAGCTATCCCTGCACCACCGGAGATATGCCTTTCAATAAACTCTATTTCTTTGCAAGAAAATATGAACATTGGTGGCTGTGACAAGAGAACCCTGTACACCAGCTGCTAAAGGTCCTAATTTTCGTTTTGCTTTTAAAGCCACTTTCTGAATCTTGAACTATGAACTTTGGAAAGACCGGTGGGTGACGATCGCCTAGCATATACATGTCCAAAATTCTGCTTCATCCCACTTCTGCCAACTGAATAGCCATCTTTCTAACATCATTGTTTGTGAGGCTAATCAACTTTGATTCCATGAGAAGAAAGCAATCCAAAAGTTTATTTTTCCAGATAATGGGACCCAACACAACAACACATTCTTTAAGAAGAAAGACTTTAACTTTTGTCAAAAAAGGGATTTTTTAAGCCTTTCTACATTGTGCAGGGTCCTGGGATTAATTTTGTATATTGCGTACTTTAAATGACTATCAACAAAGATGGATCTATCTTTATGGGCTGCGGTTCAAGTCTCCATTTGAAGCAATAAATTTAAACCGTTTTCGTCGTTGCATAATTATTTCCTCTAATACGTGATATAGCTTTACGTAGCTCAAAGCTACGATAAGCTCAAATCTCAAACATTAAGCGTTACAGTTTCTCACTGTTCGAAATGTTTAAGTGGAAGGAACTTTGTATTTAAAGGTGATAACTAAATATCTATCAGTGAAGATATTATAGCGATTTTGGAATGAATAAAAGATTTTGATCCATTAATGTATGAGCAGATCTAATAACGCCAACTGCCACCAAAAAAAAATAGAACCAAGTAGTAAAAAATTGTAGTTGACGAGATTGTAACTTTCTGCAGTTCTGAACTCAAAAAGCTTTGGAGTTCTTGATCAAATTTAAATATAGTACTAAACAGTAAAAAAGTTATTGCAAATGCAGTGTTAACATCATATAATGTACTACGAAAAATGGCGATAATTTTTCAAATATTCATCTGAACGTTTCGGTTGTTATTGCAAATTAGTCATTTTCATTTCTATTTCTCAAGCTAAGAGTTTTATGCCTGCGTTTAAACGCCCCTTAAAGATCTTGATGTTGTATGAAGTGGCAATAAAATTTGAAAAACAAGACTCAACATTTATTTTTCAAGCAGTGACAGCCTCAATTAAAAAAATTTCTGAAAATAGAGTCGTAATTGTGGCTCTCGTGTAATTCCATTTGGTCTTAGCCCTTTGGATTTACAGTAAAGGAGTCAGTGTTGCCTTTAGACTAGAAAATTTATTTGCTATAAATCATGAAATATAAATATAATAATACCATATTTAGAATGAACATAATTTAGTTTTATACCAATTCTAGAGTTTCTTAAATTCATAGTAAAATCGTTGACATAATTATTGTGGTCTTATGATACCTTCCAACCGCAAAACCTACACCCTACTAATCTTGTTTTCAACGAATCAATGTCATATATATTTCATTTTAAACACAGCTAAGTAGGTAAACTATAGGCGTACGGGACCAGTCACTCGACGTGGACACGCTGTATAAGCCAGGCACTATATACGACCCCCCGATGACTCATCACTCGCCCGTGGACACGCTGTATAATGCACGCACTAGAGGTGTGTCCATTGTCCGCGAGATGGCGATGCTGACCTCCTTTAGATAACAGATGGCGCTGCTGACCTCCTTTAGATAACAGATGGCGCTGCTGACCTCCTTTGAATGCAAGATGGTGCTGGTGGCCTCCTTTAGTTACTAGATGGCGCTAGAGGCCCGTTTCGGCCCCCGAGGAGAAGGCCCCCTTACGGCCTCGAGGAGAGCGCCCCCTGGGGAGAAGGTCCCCTTACGGCCCCGAGGAGAGCGCCCCCTGGGAAGAAGGCCCCCTTACGGCCCCGAGGAGAGCGCCCCCTGGGGAGAAGGCCCCCGAAGGGAAGGCCCCCTTACGCCCCCGAGGAGAAGGCCCCCTGATGACGTAATCGACAGAGCAGGTGTCCGGGGAATCGCAGGAAATCCCACAGACATCCGCTGGGATGAAATCGGCAAATCAGCATTCTTAGACTTTATGCAACTCGAATCTGTTTGCGCGAGGGGCTCGGATAGTCCTCCCCGGCAACGAATAGGGTTAGGGTGGGCCGCTATGTGGTATGATCCGAAATTAACGTCATTTTGACTGTAATTCGTACGGATACGGAGTTAGGGCGCGCGACCTTGACCAACTGTTCGTTTTAATAAGTCAATGTAAGTGTGTAAATATATTATTTCTTCTGGGAAAGCGTGAACATTAGCTGTTGGTTAATACATATCAGTTTATCTATGCTATCGAAAATGAACGCGAATCCTTTGAATTAATTACTCGTTTCCTCAATATCGTAGAAAAAGAGTATGGAACGTCAAGAAGATGAAACAATGTACTGTTGTGATAATTGTTAGTTTTAATGCATGTACGGTAGATATTGTAATCTTTTATTATATTTAACTCCTACATTCATCTTACGCGATAACTATATATGTATGTATTTGTATACATATGTATCTTTGCGTCGTCACTGCGCTATCTGCAAATGTTCGAAAATGTTGAGGCAGCGGTATGCTGCTATATTTAGATTTGTACTACCTAACAATAGAGTATTACTCCAATATTATAACGTATAATTAGACAAATATGTCTTGACACAACACGGGCTCCTCTGATATATTTATACTCGTATGTACACTTCGTAATAATCGTAAATGAAGATATAATTATAACATCGTACAATATAAGAGAGCGCTGTTGATTGTTCATTATCTGAATTGCAAAATAAGTAATGAACTAGTATTTGATAAGTAAACCGGACGCTGCATGTTATTCAATACAAGAAAGATATTTGTTGATAAGATAGACATTCCCGTCAAATTTATAACTAGGTAAATCGCGCAAGCTCAGCGTTCTTAGAAATCTCACAGACATCCGCTAGGATGAAATCGCCAAATCAGCATTCTTAGGCTTCACTTGTGTAAACATCTGGGAATAAAGCACTCACAAGCTCAGCATTCTTAGACTTCATGCACCTGTGTAAACATCAGGGAATAATGCATTCGCAAGATCAGCATTCTTAGAAATCTCACAGACATCCGCTAGGATGAAATCGCCAAATCAGCATTCTTAGACTTCATGCACCTGTGTAAACATCCGGGCAGCATTCTGCATGTTGAAATCGCAAAATAGACGTTCTTAGACTTTATGCACCTGTGTAAACATCCGGCTCAGCATTCTTAGAATTTAAGCACCTGTGTAAATAGTCAAACTTTATGAATCAGCATTTTCATCAATATAAATGGGGACGATCGTATGGAGGGTTATCAGTTTACAGTTTGTTATTCTGTGAGTGCATCCTCATCTTACATCAGGTAAGTGTTATTTATTACAATTTTAATATAATTTGAATATAATTTGTTACATTTTACAATTTTAATATAATTTCGTATATAAGTGTAATTTTAATATAAGTGAATGTGATACAATTTAATTTTTAGGTTAGATAAAAATGGCATCTGAAATTGCAAAACAAATGATCGTGGCGATGGAGCGCATAAAAGCGTCTCTTCGTAGAGGCGATGATGTTGCACCGTTCATCAGTATGTGCTCCGCTAACCTCAGGCTCTTAAATCGTGCCCTGAAGATAGCAGCTAACGTGGGGGAGCGGAGTAACCTCCAGGCGGCTATTTGTCGGATGTTAGGCTACCGTACCTTCTTCAAGGCGTTGGAAATTCGCGGAGGTGGCAGGATCCAGAGCGAAAGGATTCGCTGGCACGAGGTGCAATCGGCCTTCGCCAGTAGAATCCGAACGGGTTGTATCGTCAACTTACGGCATGTGGATCCGAGAACTTTCCTCGATGACGCCAGAAGTATGTTCGTACGCCGTGTGACGAATGAATTGAAGAAGGTACCGTTTCTAAAAGTAAATACAATATTTACGGGAAACTTTACCGTTCAGGATCGGGAAGAGTTGAAGCACATAGCTACTAGAAATAGGGTTATAAGTGTGGATACCAACCTGGTCCAATGGTACGACAACTTCGTTACAGCGGAGATTTTGCGTGAGTTGGAGGAATTTCAAGTAAGTAAATGTTTTTTCCTACAATTTTAGAAATTAAAATTATATCGTTTTATAGGAGCGAGATAGTGGCTGGGCGTTAGCTGCTGTGGTTGACTTAAACGTCAATATCAACCATTATAATCCGTTGCGCGCCGGCTCATATCTGCCTCTTCCACCAGCCATAATGCGAAAGCAAGCCTGCGTGAACGTGCAGAATAACGACGATGCTTGCTTTGCCTGGGCCATCGTTTCTGCATTATATGCTGCTGCACGTCATTCCAACAGAGTGACTAGTTACCCCCAGTACTCCACCGTGTTAAATGTAAAAGACATTACCTTTCCAATCAGCCGCGAAGACATTAAAAAATTTGAACAATTAAATAATATAAGTGTAAATGTATATAGATTAGATAAGAAACTAAAGTGTGTTCCAAATCGCCTCACCAAAATCAAAAAGACAGACACGTAAATTTACTATTAATTCAAGAACGCGAAAAGTGCCACTATGTGTGGATTAAAGACCTATCACGTCTCGTATCTAAACAACTCAGCATCGCCCATATGAAAAAATTCTTCTGCGACCGCTGTTTGCACTACTTCTACACGGAAGAAAAACTGCGAACACACGAACTAAATTGCAACAGTGTCAACGAATATAAAGTGACATTCCCCGAAGAAAAGACAATTAAATTTAAAAACTTTAAGAACAAATCAAAGGCCCCGTTTATAGTTTACGCTGATTTAGAGTGTTTGGTGCAACCCACAATCGATCCTAAAAAGACACATCACCACATCCCTTATAGTGTAGGTTATTATTTTAAGTGTACATATGACGATAGTCTTAGTTACTACCGTAGTTATAGAGGCGTGGAACCTGCAAAGTGGCTAGTGCGCGAGTTACAGGACATTGCGGAAAATGCCGAAACCGCGTACTGGTGCCCCATCCCCATGGACAAATTAACCCTGAACAATATAGACAATTTGCTACTGCCCCCATTTGCCACATTTGCGAGAAGCCCCTAGGTGTAGAAAGAGTCCGAGACCATTCTCATCTAACTGGGAAATACAGGTAAGTTTTTGTACGTTATTAAAAAATAGATAAGTAATTTATATTTTATATGCAGAGGAGCTGCACACGTCCAATGTAACCTGGAATACAGAGACACCAAAACTATCCCCGTGGTGTTCCACAACCTCTCCGGGTACGACGGCCACCTGCTAGTGGAAGATTTGGCGGCAACGGGCAAATTAAATGTGATACCAAACAACACGGAGCAGTATATTGCCATGATGCTGTCCACTGACGAGTCTGAAATTAAATTCAAATTTATCGATTCCTTCCGCTTTATGGCCTCGTCCCTGGAAAAGTTGGCCTCATATTTAGACACATACCCCATCTTAGAGAGCCAATTCAACGTGGATACTACCTTGTTGAAGCGAAAAGGTGTGTTCCCCTATAGTTACATGTCCTCATGCAAAAGGTTAGAAGAACGTCATCTACCGCCAGTCGAAGACTTCCACAATGATCTAACCGACAGCCCAATCAGTCCGGAAGAGTATGCGCACGCGCAAACGGTCTGGCAGATATTTAATTGCCAAACTATAGGGGAATATAGCGACCTTTACATGAAGACGGATGTATTGCTCTTGGCGGACGTTTTTGAAAATTTTCGCAAGAGCTGCATCGAAAACTACGGCCTGGATCCCGCCCATTACTACACGACACCAGGATTGGCGTGGGATGTGATGTTAAAATATACTGGGGTTGAGCTGGACACTATACAAGACGTTGACATGTTAATGTTCTTGGAAAGCGGAATCAGAGGTGGGATGACGCAATGCTCTAGCAGATATGCCAAAGCTAACAATAAATACATGTCCGATTATAACCCCGAGCAGCCAAGCAAATATCTCATGTATTACGACATCAATTCCATGTACGCCTGGGCCATGTGTCAATATCTACCATATGGAGATCTACAGTGGGTAGAAGACGTCACTAATGTAAATTACAATGTGTCGGACGACAGCCCCATAGGATACATTTTGGAAGTCGATTTGGAGTATCCACAGCGCATCCACGACAGACACAGTGACTTACCAATGGCACCGACAAAAATGAAGCCTCCCGCATCGAAACAAGAGAAGATGTTGGCTACTCTGTACAATAAAGAAAAATATGTTGTGCATTACAGGAACTTAAAACAATATTTACACGAAGGACTGGTCCTTAAAAGATTCACCGGGTGTTACAATTTAAACAAAGTGCGTGGATGAAACCATACATAGATCTAAACACGAGACTTAGGCAAAATGCTAAAAATGACTTTGAAAAAACTTATTTAAATTATTTTCGAACGCTGTATTCGGAAAGTGTATGGAAAATGTGCGACTGAGACGAGATATTAGAGTAGTGAATAAGTGGGATGGACGGTATAGTGCCGAAGCATTAATAAGTAAACCTAATTTTAAGTGTAGTACAATTTTTAACGAGAACTTGGTAGCTATAGAATTATTTAAAAATGATATAGAATTCGATAAACCGCTTTATGTCGGAATGTGCGTATTGGACATTTCGAAAACAATATTATACGATTTTCATTATAGTCATATGAAGAACTTTTACGATAATACGTGTAAATTATGTTATACCGATACGGACTCGCTCATATACGAAATAACAACGGAAGATGTGTACGAAGACATGAAACAAAACATTCATCGTTTCGACACATCGGACTATCCGAAAAACAACCCGTACAATATGCCTCGGGTAAATAAAAAATATCCAGGGCTGATGAAAGACGAAGGGGTGGGGAGGTTGTTGCTAGAATTCGCAGGGGTCCGTTCGAAAATGTACACATGCAAGTTTGAAGAGGAGATCATCAAAAAGGCTAAAGGGGTGAAAAGTTACGTTGTGCAAAAGAAAATCACTTTTGAAGATTATGTGAACTGCTTAATGCTGGAGAAAGAGATGGTACATGAGCAGAAGGGAATAAGATCTTTGAAACACCAACTACATACCACGGTACAAGACAAAATTTCCTAAGTCCGTTTGACGATAAACGGTTTCGAGTGAGAGGTTTCACCGACACCTTACCTTGGGGGCATTACAGCGTTCCCGCTTAACGTCCCCCACCACAACTACCTCCCACGAAAATCGTAAACTAAATTATAATTTAGAAATAATTGCTTTTAAAAATTAGCATACCAGCAACGACCAGCAGAACAACAGCAACTATGGAATCAAGTAAGAATAAGAATATTATGCTTTTTGAAATAGAATATTAATTTTGATTATGTTATAGCTCAACAATACAACGAATACAAAGACGGCAAATTAGCAATGCATGAAGACAACCTTGCCAATGAAAAACAATTAATTGGACAAGCTACCTACATTTTGAATAAGAGCGGCTCCAAATGGCTGTCCATAGGACTGAGTCCAGCAATGGGGTTCCTTCCAGTCGTGCAAATTAGGTCTGCAACACATTGCATCTATTTCACGGAGCAAGAATGGGAAGAATTCAATAAGGCGGAAGGTTACAGTCCAAATCATCAAATGGAAGAGGCCTCGTATAGAGACATCAGCGTAATTAGACTAAAAAGTAGAGGGCAGCAGCTAACATTCGCAAGGGAAACTTACGATAATATCTACAACCTGCGGGAATTAGTGGATCAAATATTATCTATTTTTAGCGAATGTAAATTTCATATATTTTACAAGTCGGTTCTGACGTCATGTTCACACCTATCTGGAGACCTTTATTTTAATATTAAATCTGTCTTATGTTCTCACGTCGGCTCTACGAATGCAGCTTTAATGCTAGAAAGCATACATCTAGCATTTGCAAATGTAAAATATGATTTTGAAGTGTTCAAATTGATGTTATAATTATATACGAAATAAAGAGTTTATGTTCTCACCTGAAAAATGTTTTTTATTTCCTCAGACACCTGTAAAATCATTGCATTGAATTAATAACAGCCAGTCTTTCCTTTTACAAGTATATTATTAAAGTTTTAATTAATTCTCAGCTATAAATGTAATAACAACAAAATAAATATTAAAAAGAAACTTACCCATTGTCAATAAGGAAACATAGTAACATTCTTTAAAACTGAAACAGGTTATATAGTAAGGAGATATCTCTTATTTTAGTAATCCTCACGCAGGAATTCATTAATATTGCTGATTCAAGTTATTTGCACCAACTAATCTCGTCTAGTCTGCTACAATGTGTTTTCTAGTCTGCTACAATGTGTTTTCTTGTGTGTGTGTGTGTTGTGTGTGTGTGTGAG
The DNA here is from genome assembly GCA_023690525.1 of Holotrichia oblita. Taxonomy (NCBI): domain Eukaryota; kingdom Metazoa; phylum Arthropoda; class Insecta; order Coleoptera; family Scarabaeidae; genus Holotrichia; species Holotrichia oblita. The sequence goes on from CM043017.1 coordinate 15,847,695, forward strand.
TGTGTGTGTGTGTGTGTGTGTGTATCTTCAAGTTCACACATTAATACATATCAGTATGTACTACATCTCTTATCAACACGCTATCTGTACTAAGTAGTAGTCTTACAGTATATGTATAAACGAAGAACTAACATACGTTATACGATGTATTGCAGCTGACGATTCATTGTTTTGAAATATAACTATACAGTAGATTACAGTTATTTATAACACAGAAATACTTTGTATTATTTAAATTATGATAAAAACATTGTACGTTAGTTTTCTGAAATATAGGTACATTCCTATCGTTTTCTAAATTAACTATACAATTAGAATTAACAAATTTACAATAGCAAATTTAAACTTATTCTCCCGCGTAGTTTTCATTATAAGAGCAAGGTGGGCTGCGTTTAAACGCAGCCCACCTGTGTTAAACTGTTTTTGATCACAGGTTACCCGTGTTAGAGCTGGTTTTGAACACAGCTTACCTGTGTTTATACACAGCTTACCTGTGTTAGAGCTGTTTTTGAACACAGCTTACCTGTGCTAGACCTGTGTTTATACACAGCTTACCTGTGTTAGAGCTGTTTTTGAACACAGCTTACCTGTGCTAGACCTGTTTTTGAAAACAGCTTACCTGTGTTAGAGTTGGTTTTGATCACAACCCACCTGTGTTTATACACAGATCACCTGTATTAGACCAGTGTTCGGAGAACCAGGTCCAATGCAGGTGATCTGTGTATAAACACAGGTGGGTTGTGATCAAAACCAACTCTAACACAGGTAAGCTGTTTTCAAAAACAGGTCTAGCACAGGTAAGCTGTGTTCAAAAACAGCTCTAACACAGGTAAGCTGTGTATAAACACAGGTCTAGCACAGGTAAGCTGTGTTCAAAAACAGCTCTAACACAGGTAAGCTGTGTATAAACACAGGTAAGCTGTGTTCAAAACCAGCTCTAACACGGGTAACCTGTGATCAAAAACAGCTCTAACACAGGTGGGCTGCGTTTAAACGCAGCCCACCTTGCTCTTATAATGAAAACTACGCGGGAGAATAAGTTTAAATTTGCTATTGTAAATTTGTTAATTCTAATTGTATAGTTAATTTAGAAAACGATAGGAATGTACCTATATTTCAGAAAACTAACGTACAATGTTTTTATCATAATTTAAATAATACAAAGTATTTCTGTGTTATAAATAACTGTAATCTACTGTATAGTTATATTTCAAAACAATGAATCGTCAGCTGCAATACATCGTATAACGTATGTTAGTTCTTCGTTTATACATATACTGTAAGACTACTACTTAGTACAGATAGCGTGTTGATAAGAGATGTAGTACATACTGATATGTATTAATGTGTGAACTTGAAGATACACACACACACACACACACACTCACACACACACAAAGAAAACACATTGTAGCAGACTAGACGAGATTAGTTGGTGCAAATAACTTGAATCAGCAATATTAATGAATTCCTGCGTGAGGATTACTAAAATAAGAGATATCTCCTTACTATATAACCTGTTTCAGTTTTAAAGAATGTTACTATGTTTCCTTATTGACAATGGGTAAGTTTCTTTTTAATATTTATTTTGTTGTTATTACATTTATAGCTGAGAATTAATTAAAACTTTAATAATATACTTGTAAAAGGAAAGACTGGCTGTTATTAATTCAATGCAATGATTTTACAGGTGTCTGAGGAAATAAAAAACATTTTTCAGGTGAGAACATAAACTCTTTATTTCGTATATAATTATAACATCAATTTGAACACTTCAAAATCATATTTTACATTTGCAAATGCTAGATGTATGCTTTCTAGCATTAAAGCTGCATTCGTAGAGCCGACGTGAGAACATAAGACAGATTTAATATTAAAATAAAGGTCTCCAGATAGGTGTGAACATGACGTCAGAACCGACTTGTAAAATATATGAAATTTACATTCGCTAAAAATAGATAATATTTGATCCACTAATTCCCGCAGGTTGTAGATATTATCGTAAGTTTCCCTTGCGAATGTTAGCTGCTGCCCTCTACTTTTTAGTCTAATTACGCTGATGTCTCTATACGAGGCCTCTTCCATTTGATGATTTGGACTGTAACCTTCCGCCTTATTGAATTCTTCCCATTCTTGCTCCGTGAAATAGATGCAATGTGTTGCAGACCTAATTTGCACGACTGGAAGGAACCCCATTGCTGGACTCAGTCCTATGGACAGCCATTTGGAGCCGCTCTTATTCAAAATGTAGGTAGCTTGTCCAATTAATTGTTTTTCATTGGCAAGGTTGTCTTCATGCATTGCTAATTTGCCGTCTTTGTATTCGTTGTATTGTTGAGCTATAACATAATCAAAATTAATATTCTATTTCAAAAAGCATAATATTCTTATTCTTACTTGATTCCATAGTTGCTGTTGTTCTGCTGGTCGTTGCTGGTATGCTAATTTTTAAAAGCAATTATTTCTAAATTATAATTTAGTTTACGATTTTCGTGGGAGGTAGTTGTGGTGGGGGACGTTAAGCGGGAACGCTGTAATGCCCCCAAGGTAAGGTGTCGGTGAAACCTCTCACTCGAAACCGTTTATCGTCAAACGGACTTAGGGAAATTTTGTCTTGTACCGTGGTATGTAGTTGGTGTTTCAAAGATCTTATTCCCTTCTGCTCATGTACCATCTCTTTCTCCAGCATTAAGCAGTTCACATAATCTTCAAAAGTGATTTTCTTTTGCACAACGTAACTTTTCACCCCTTTAGCCTTTTTGATGATCTCCTCTTCAAACTTGCATGTGTACATTTTCGAACGGACCCCTGCGAATTCTAGCAACAACCTCCCCACCCCTTCGTCTTTCATCAGCCCTGGATATTTTTTATTTACCCGAGGCATATTGTACGGGTTGTTTTCCGGATAGTCCGATGTGTCGAAACGATGAATGTTTTGTTTCATGTCTTCGTACACATCTTCCGTTGTTATTTCGTATATGAGCGAGTCCGTATCGGTATAACATAATTTACACGTATTATCGTAAAAGTTCTTCATATGACTATAATGAAAATCGTATAATATTGTTTTCGAAATGTCCAATACGCACATTCCGACATAAAGCGGTTTATCGAATTCTATATCATTTTTAAATAATTCTATAGCTACCAAGTTCTCGTTAAAAATTGTACTACACTTAAAATTAGGTTTACTTATTAATGCTTCGGCACTATACCGTCCATCCCACTTATTCACTACTCTAATATCTCGTCTCAGTCGCACATTTTCCATACACTTTCCGAATACAGCGTTCGAAAATAATTTAAATAAGTTTTTTTCAAAGTCATTTTTAGCATTTTGCCTAAGTCTCGTGTTTAGATCTATGTATGGTTTCATCCACGCACTTTGTTTAAATTGTAACACCCGGTGAATCTTTTTAAGGACCAGTCCTTCGTGTAAATATTGTTTTAAGTTCCTGTAATGCACAACATATTTTTCTTTATTGTACAGAGTAGCCAACATCTTCTCTTGTTTCGATGCGGGAGGCTTCATTTTTGTCGGTGCCATTGGTAAGTCACTGTGTCTGTCGTGGATGCGCTGTGGATACTCCAAATCGACTTCCAAAATGTATCCTATGGGGCTGTCGTCCGACACATTGTAATTTACATTAGTGACGTCTTCTACCCACTGTAGATCTCCATATGGTAGATATTGACACATGGCCCAGGCGTACATGGAATTGATGTCGTAATACATGAGATATTTGCTTGGCTGCTCGGGGTTATAATCGGACATGTATTTATTGTTAGCTTTGGCATATCTGCTAGAGCATTGCGTCATCCCACCTCTGATTCCGCTTTCCAAGAACATTAACATGTCAACGTCTTGTATAGTGTCCAGCTCAACCCCAGTATATTTTAACATCACATCCCACGCCAATCCTGGTGTCGTGTAGTAATGGGCGGGATCCAGGCCGTAGTTTTCGATGCAGCTCTTGCGAAAATTTTCAAAAACGTCCGCCAAGAGCAATACATCCGTCTTCATGTAAAGGTCGCTATATTCCCCTATAGTTTGGCAATTAAATATCTGCCAGACCGTTTGCGCGTGCGCATACTCTTCCGGACTGATTGGGCTGTCGGTTAGATCATTGTGGAAGTCTTCGACTGGCGGTAGATGACGTTCTTCTAACCTTTTGCATGAGGACATGTAACTATAGGGGAACACACCTTTTCGCTTCAACAAGGTAGTATCCACGTTGAATTGGCTCTCTAAGATGGGGTATGTGTCTAAATATGAGGCCAACTTTTCCAGGGACGAGGCCATAAAGCGGAAGGAATCGATAAATTTGAATTTAATTTCAGACTCGTCAGTGGACAGCATCATGGCAATATACTGCTCCGTGTTGTTTGGTATCACATTTAATTTGCCCGTTGCCGCCAAATCTTCCACTAGCAGGTGGCCGTCGTACCCGGAGAGGTTGTGGAACACCACGGGGATAGTTTTGGTGTCTCTGTATTCCAGGTTACATTGGACGTGTGCAGCTCCTCTGCATATAAAATATAAATTACTTATCTATTTTTTAATAACGTACAAAAACTTACCTGTATTTCCCAGTTAGATGAGAATGGTCTCGGACTCTTTCTACACCTAGGGGCTTCTCGCAAATGTGGCAAATGGGGGCAGTAGCAAATTGTCTATATTGTTCAGGGGTTAATTTGTCCATGGGGATGGGGCACCAGTACGCGGTTTCGGCATTTTCCGCAATGTCCTGTAACTCGCGCACTAGCCACTTTGCAGGTTCCACGCCTCTATAACTACGGTAGTAACTAAGACTATCGTCATATGTACACTTAAAATAATAACCTACACTGTAAGGGATGTGGTGATGTGTCTTTTTAGGATCGATTGTGGGTTGCACCAAACACTCTAAATCAGCGTAAACTATAAACGGGGCCTTTGATTTGTTCTTAAAGTTTTTAAATTTAATTGTCTTTTCTTCGGGGAATGTCACTTTATATTCGTTGACACTGTTGCAATTTAGTTCGTGTGTTCGCAGTTTTTCTTCCGTGTAGAAGTAGTGCAAACAGCGGTCGCAGAAGAATTTTTTCATATGGGCGATGCTGAGTTGTTTAGATACGAGACGTGATAGGTCTTTAATCCACACATAGTGGCACTTTTCGCGTTCTTGAATTAATAGTAAATTTACGTGTCTGTCTTTTTTGATTTTGGTGAGGCGATTTGGAACACACTTTAGTTTCTTATCTAATCTATATACATTTACACTTATATTATTTAATTGTTCAAATTTTTTAATGTCTTCGCGGCTGATTGGAAAGGTAATGTCTTTTACATTTAACACGGTGGAGTACTGGGGGTAACTAGTCACTCTGTTGGAATGACGTGCAGCAGCATATAATGCAGAAACGATGGCCCAGGCAAAGCAAGCATCGTCGTTATTCTGCACGTTCACGCAGGCTTGCTTTCGCATTATGGCTGGTGGAAGAGGCAGATATGAGCCGGCGCGCAACGGATTATAATGGTTGATATTGACGTTTAAGTCAACCACAGCAGCTAACGCCCAGCCACTATCTCGCTCCTATAAAACGATATAATTTTAATTTCTAAAATTGTAGGAAAAAAAAAACATTTACTTACTTGAAATTCCTCCAACTCACGCAAAATCTCCGCTGTAACGAAGTTGTCGTACCATTGGACCAGGTTGGTATCCACACTTATAACCCTATTTCTAGTAGCTATGTGCTTCAACTCTTCCCGATCCTGAACGGTAAAGTTTCCCGTAAATATTGTATTTACTTTTAGAAACGGTACCTTCTTCAATTCATTCGTCACACGGCGTACGAACATACTTCTGGCGTCATCGAGGAAAGTTCTCGGATCCACATGCCGTAAGTTGACGATACAACCCGTTCGGATTCTACTGGCGAAGGCCGATTGCACCTCGTGCCAGCGAATCCTTTCGCTCTGGATCCTGCCACCTCCGCGAATTTCCAACGCCTTGAAGAAGGTACGGTAGCCTAACATCCGACAAATAGCCGCCTGGAGGTTACTCCGCTCCCCCACGTTAGCTGCTATCTTCAGGGCACGATTTAAGAGCCTGAGGTTAGCGGAGCACATACTGATGAACGGTGCAACATCATCGCCTCTACGAAGAGACGCTTTTATGCGCTCCATCGCCACGATCATTTGTTTTGCAATTTCAGATGCCATTTTTATCTAACCTAAAAATTAAATTGTATCACATTCACTTATATTAAAATTACACTTATATACGAAATTATATTAAAATTGTAAAATGTAACAAATTATATTCAAATTATATTAAAATTGTAATAAATAACACTTACCTGATGTAAGATGAGGATGCACTCACAGAATAACAAACTGTAAACTGATAACCCTCCATACGATCGTCCCCATTTATATTGATGAAAATGCTGATTCATAAAGTTTGACTATTTACACAGGTGCTTAAATTCTAAGAATGCTGAGCCGGATGTTTACACAGGTGCATAAAGTCTAAGAACGTCTATTTTGCGATTTCAACATGCAGAATGCTGCCCGGATGTTTACACAGGTGCATGAAGTCTAAGAATGCTGATTTGGCGATTTCATCCTAGCGGATGTCTGTGAGATTTCTAAGAATGCTGATCTTGCGAATGCATTATTCCCTGATGTTTACACAGGTGCATGAAGTCTAAGAATGCTGAGCTTGTGAGTGCTTTATTCCCAGATGTTTACACAAGTGAAGCCTAAGAATGCTGATTTGGCGATTTCATCCTAGCGGATGTCTGTGAGATTTCTAAGAACGCTGAGCTTGCGCGATTTACCTAGTTATAAATTTGACGGGAATGTCTATCTTATCAACAAATATCTTTCTTGTATTGAATAACATGCAGCGTCCGGTTTACTTATCAAATACTAGTTCATTACTTATTTTGCAATTCAGATAATGAACAATCAACAGCGCTCTCTTATATTGTACGATGTTATAATTATATCTTCATTTACGATTATTACGAAGTGTACATACGAGTATAAATATATCAGAGGAGCCCGTGTTGTGTCAAGACATATTTGTCTAATTATACGTTATAATATTGGAGTAATACTCTATTGTTAGGTAGTACAAATCTAAATATAGCAGCATACCGCTGCCTCAACATTTTCGAACATTTGCAGATAGCGCAGTGACGACGCAAAGATACATATGTATACAAATACATACATATATAGTTATCGCGTAAGATGAATGTAGGAGTTAAATATAATAAAAGATTACAATATCTACCGTACATGCATTAAAACTAACAATTATCACAACAGTACATTGTTTCATCTTCTTGACGTTCCATACTCTTTTTCTACGATATTGAGGAAACGAGTAATTAATTCAAAGGATTCGCGTTCATTTTCGATAGCATAGATAAACTGATATGTATTAACCAACAGCTAATGTTCACGCTTTCCCAGAAGAAATAATATATTTACACACTTACATTGACTTATTAAAACGAACAGTTGGTCAAGGTCGCGCGCCCTAACTCCGTATCCGTACGAATTACAGTCAAAATGACGTTAATTTCGGATCATACCACATAGCGGCCCACCCTAACCCTATTCGTTGCCGGGGAGGACTATCCGAGCCCCTCGCGCAAACAGATTCGAGTTGCATAAAGTCTAAGAATGCTGATTTGCCGATTTCATCCCAGCGGATGTCTGTGGGATTTCCTGCGATTCCCCGGACACCTGCTCTGTCGATTACGTCATCAGGGGGCCTTCTCCTCGGGGGCGTAAGGGGGCCTTCCCTTCGGGGGGCCTTCTCCCCAGGGGGCGCTCTCCTCGGGGCCGTAAGGGGGCCTTCTTCCCAGGGGGCGCTCTCCTCGGGGCCGTAAGGGGACCTTCTCCCCAGGGGGCGCTCTCCTCGAGGCCGTAAGGGGGCCTTCTCCTCGGGGGCCGAAACGGGCCTCTAGCGCCATCTAGTAACTAAAGGAGGCCACCAGCACCATCTTGCATTCAAAGGAGGTCAGCAGCGCCATCTGTTATCTAAAGGAGGTCAGCAGCGCCATCTGTTATCTAAAGGAGGTCAGCATCGCCATCTCGCGGACAATGGACACACCTCTAGTGCGTGCATTATACAGCGTGTCCACGGGCGAGTGATGAGTCATCGGGGGGTCGTATATAGTGCCTGGCTTATACAGCGTGTCCACGTCGAGTGACTGGTCCCGTACGCCTATAGTTTACCTACTCAGCTATACAATCTAGAGAGAAAACCACACACCTATTTTTTTTTTCTGAAAATCAATCTAGGCTTTTAACAGGAAAATTTCACTTCTGCGTTATTATTCTCGCCACCTACGCACCTGCAAAGTATTTCCAGGTATTAAGATATAGTTTCCATGAAACACAATTGTATTCGATATAGAACAAATCTGAATCTACATAGCCTGACAGGAAGCTGTTACAATATGCGTGAAAGGCTGCCGTTCTGCGACAATGTCTTTAAATGGCCCGACTAAAATAACCCGTCTGCTTCCCTTAAAACAAGTACCAATTCTAAACAAGTTTGACGCACGCGACGTCATGTTATTTCCCTCCTGGTGGGTTATATATTCCGAACGAAAGCACAGCCCACGTTGTCGTTCGCGTTGTTGTTGTTGTTATGAAACACGAAATTTACCGATACACCAGCTGAACATATCTACATGCTCTATTCAGGTCTATAATTAACGTACGCGTATTATATTTCATTTCCGAAGATATTAATAGATCAACGTTTTGTTAAAAATAAATGATAAGGGATTTACCGGGAAAATTATATTTATAAAATATGATAAACTAGCAAACAAAGGTGTACAGGATGTAGGATGTGCGCAAATCGGTAAGCACACGTGCGGAAAATTTGGTGAATTATTTGTCGGTAGGATGTAGGATTGTCCTGGGGAGTTCAATTCGAAACGTATATAAATTATGGTACAAAGTGGGATTAAAGCAACAGACATTTTTTTTGATAAAATAATAACGACTAATTAAAAAAACCTCTTAACATAGCGATAAAGATTTGCAATAAAAAATCTGGAGATCAGAATATTGTAAGCAAAAATTTGATTACTTTTTTTGAAGGAACATCAACTCTAAATTTTTGGGCAGAAATAATTTATACTGTTGATTGTTTATTGTCTTTCTTTACCAATAAATGGGAAGACTTTTGTTAAAAGTTTTGAATTTAGGTGCCTTCCATACGTAAACTGACTACCAACAGAAATGCCTTAATAATAAACAAGTTTTCTGATAATATAATCTTTATAATTGTTAGAAATCAATAATTTATTAGAAGTGGAGGTAACTAACGAAACAAAAACAAATAAATACAGTCTAATTTTTGAATCTTGTCCGTTACGTCATGAGTAATGTCAGTATGAATCGACTCGTATGTCATGTTGACATTTCTCTCTAATGTTAAATGTCGGTGATGAATATTTTACGTATATCTGTGTTTAATTACGCTGTTAATGACGTAACGGACAAGATCCAAAAATTCGACTGTATACAGGGTCATTCACGGAACTGGTTCGTTAGAACTTTTGATGTTCTTGAAACTTAACATTTCTGAAAACTATATTATTATAACCGATATCATCTAAACTCCGTACCGGAAGTTGACATCAACTTTCTTAATTTAAATAGCATGGTATATTTTTTATGAGTTTTTTGTATGGGACATACAATTCTGCATCAAAACTTACTAAGACACCCTATGTAAAAAATCAGCCGTTTTTGAGTTATTCCATTTTTGTCAAATATAGGGCCAATTGCAAGGTTATGTTGAAAATTCTGTATTTCTGAAGGCATTGCAGCTAAAGATCTCATATTTGGCTTGTTATTAGCCATAATAGCATACATCAAATTTACGTCCTAAAATTCATCATAATTTATACAGGGTCGTCCAAAATTCATATACTCGACATGTGCTACTCACAATTCTACTACAGTCTTCATGAATGGAAAATAAATCTAAAATATCGTTTCTTTTCCACAATGTATTTCATTTCTTATTTTGCTTGACAGATATCAACTATGTGTATTCATAGTACAAACACAATATCAATTATTTTGACGGAATTTTGAAGGATTACTGAGATTTTAAATGCATTAAAAAGGCATATTTTTCGGACTTTTATCAGGAAATCTCTAATAACTCGAAAACTGTAAAAGATCGAAGCCAATGTGTCTAATAATCAATGATAGAGGATTATTAACTGTGTTCACAAATGCAATAATATATAGGGTGTTCCATTTAGAAAAAGTGACTTATATCGACGTAAAGTTGGTTGAAATGAGCGTTAATTTTGGACGACCCTGTATAAATTATAATAAATTTTAGGACGTAAATTTGATGTATGCTATTTCGGCTAATACCATGCCAAATATGAGGTCTTTAGCTGCAATGCCTTCAGAAATACAGAATTTTCAACATAACATTGCAATTGGTCCTATATCTGAAGAAAATTGAATAACTCAAAAATGGCTGATTTTTGACATAAGATGTCTTAGCAAGTTTTGATGCAGAATTGTATGCCCGATACAAAAAATATACCATGCTGTTTAAATTAAGAAAGTTGACGTCAACTTCCGGGAAACCGGAAGTGGTACAATCGCGTAAATAATTTTGCTGACGAGTCCAGATGATATCAGTTATATATATATATATATTATAAAAGTAAATAAAGCCTTCTATATGTATTAAAATAAAGTAGCAGTCAATGATCAGGTTGTATCTTTGGATGTGGATAACGTTAATGCACTCAATGATTGTGTCATTGACAACATTCCTGACACTAGCGCAGAGCTTTTATTGCTAAATTGTTATGCTAACAATAGGTTAAACATCAACTGCAATGAGTTTTCTTTCTCATTGATGAAATAGCCCAGATAGCACATGGACGTCCAGTGGACATCCGATGGATGTCTGCTACGGATATGCCGGATATCCATTTGAGGTCCGTCGGACATCTTATGGATATCCACTGGACGTCCATTTGTCACAAACATGGCTTTAAAACGGACATCCGAACGGACGTCCTATGGACATCTTATGGGCGCTTTGTGGACATTTGTTACAAACATGCCTTTTATATGGATATCCCAGAGGATATCTTTTGGACATCCATTCGTTATCCTTTGTTATCCCAGAGCATGTTATGGATGTCCATAAGGTATCGTTTGGGACATCCGTAGAAATCCATTTGTCAAATATACCATCGCTGAAAATTAAAATGAGAAAATCTAACGTAACTGGATTGTCTTCTGTGTACCCAAACTATATTTGCAATAGGTATCCTTTGTAGTTAGTTAAAACGTACAACCGAATACTTTACCTTTGAAATACTTTAGCATTGTAACTTTATCGTGTACCTGTCACTGTACTTTCATAGACAGACGTAGAATCCCTTGTTACTTTATGTTAGAGAACTATGCGCGGGAATTTTAAAACATAGAAGTAAGAAAATTATTTCCATTGATTTTTTTATATTTAGTATGTATAGGCAAGTATAGGTATACGTGCAACGCATAGGATAGGGACTGACTGACATGTTAACGTGTTAACGTGTGCTCTCGTGTTTTGTTGACGGATCCGTGTGGCGTTGGGAACGTTTTTAATGAGCATTTTGTAGAATCAATACAGAAATGCGGGCAGCGTGGCGTTGATGATCACACTACATCGCACTTTTCGAATTCTTCTCCTCATTCAATGTTTCTTACTGCTATTACCGCGAATGAGCTGCGACATATAATATATAATCTAAATAATACCCACGCTACGGGAATGGATGAAATGCCAATCCATATCTTTAAGAAAACTGCTCATATTATATGGTTACCTTTACAGGACATAATTAATACATTCATCGAGTTCAGTGTGTTTCCAAGTACATTTAAAATATCTAAAGTCATTCCACTTCATAAAAGAGGCGACAGACATGGTGTCGAAAATTATAGGCCCATTGCGATTTTACCAGCACTTTCAAAAATATTTGAAAAAGTAATGCACACACAGTTGAATAGTTTTTAACATCGAATAATCTAATTTCAACACGTCAACATGGTTTTGTTAAGGGTAGGTCTACTACCACTGCATTGACAATCATCGTAGACGGTATTCTTAGAAATCTTAATGCTCGCAAGTACGTCGCTTGCGTTGCTTGTGATCTTTCTTGTGCTTTTGATCTTGCAGATCACAACATTCTTCTCGAACAATTGTGTGCCTACGGGGTTCGAGGAAGCGCGTTGTCTTTGTTTGAGTCCTATCTTTCTGGTCGCAAGCAATATACCGAAATTACACATAGAGCGGATAGTGGTTGTATAAGCCACTATAGGTCTAATATTCTTGACATATCAGCCGGGGTTCCACAAGGTTCAATATTGGGACCTATGTTGTTCTTGATCTATGTCAACGACTTGCCTCTTTCTGTGTCTGGTGGTGTCACGATGTACGCAGACGACACGACGGTTACGGTTACTGGGAGGACTAGAGAGGAACTAGAAGCAAATTGTATTACTGTTTTGGGGGAGCTACTGAAATGGTTTAATAAAAATAAACTAATATTAAATATTGGAAAAACAAAAATCTTACGTTTTGGTGAAAACTGTATATGTATGATATGACGTTCACCATTGCTACTGAATGTAAACTGTTGGGATTGACCATTGACAGTAATTTACACTGGGATTCGCACATGAATTCGGTCGTATTAAAATTAAATAAATCTTTGTATGTTCTAAGGAAAATGAAAGAAACGTGTGATATCAATACTTTAAAAATGATTTACTATGCTCTTCTATCACGGATTACTGCTCTGGGGCAGTACTAATCTAAAATCAGTATTACTATTGCAAAAGAAGGCCATGCGTATAATCTACAATCTAAAACCAACTGATTCATGTAGGAATTACTTCATAGAGTTGGGGATCTTCACAGTTTACAATTTATTTATACTGCTAGCGGCATGTTATGTTCATTATAACTTGGAACAATTTCCGACGAATTCGGGTACTCATATGTACAGTACAAGATACGCAGACTTTATTAGATGCCATCTCTCTATATCCAGTAAATTTTATGTCTCCCACATTCGATTGGCAGTTGGAATTTACAATGCTTTGCCTGCCAATGTAAAAATCGGTCCAGCGCACCAGTTCAGGTCTCGTCTGAAACTATTTTTAAATAAGAAGAACTATTATTCTTTGGAGGAGTTCTATTGTGGGGACGGCTCTGTACACTGACCAATTGAAGGGATTATCTATATATGTATGTGCAATTTTGAATTTGCTGACAGTTTGTTGTACTTGTTTGTTTATTTATTTGAATGTTTTATCTATATGTATGTATATGTATAGGTATATCATTTCTGGATCATACCCACGTCCATTAGACGCAACAAAATGAGTTGTCGAGTTATTTCCAAAGAGTCAGCAAGCTCCTTTTGTGTGTGACACAGATCTTCGCCCAATAAAGCCTCTAATTCAGCGTCTTCAAACATTGCTGGTTTTCTCTGGCGCTCTTTATCGCTTATATCAAAATCACTACTTTTGAACCGTCTAAACCAAAATACACAAGTCGTAAGTGATGGAGCATGTTCTCCATGAGCCTCACACAGCATGCGATGACTTTCTGCTGCACTTTTATTCAGATGAAAACAAAAAAGCAAAGCTTCCCGCGAATGAGGTTTTGTACGCGCAAAATATGCTACAACATGAAGAAAATATCTCAATATAAATCTGAATATCTTCTAATTAGAGTTATCTGTTGTTGTTTTTGAAATAATAATTAATCTTTTAATTTGTGACAGCTAAATGATGTTTTGGAAAAAGGGCTGTAGCTTCTGTCTGTGCTTTCTGTCCCTAGAAGCCCTCCTAATAAGAACCCGGACAATGGAGGCGTTCGATATCATTTCACGAATGTCTCCTACAATTACAAAATTAACAAAATTCATCCCAAAATAATGTAAAAAGTTGTTAGACTGCTTATATACATACAACGACGGCTTAAATACTTCGTCTGCTTTAAATGTGAGAGTATAAAGTAACGGCAAAATGCTTCCCTTATCAATCAGCTTCCTATGATTTAACGCATACACCGTAATGCATTACGATATGAGTTGTTACAAAGAATTCGTTATGTATTCACACACCTATTTGCTCAAGCGATAGCAGGGCGAATAATGAACATGGTGACACATCTTTCATGGAAGCTATTAATTTCTTTTTTAATTATGTCGACGTATCATCTATGTATATATCATATTAGCATAGTATGTATTTGATTTAATACAAACTCATACTGTTTATAGCCCACGCAAGCTTCATTAATCCGACCACAATTTCCATAATTCGAACCATGAATACTTTGTGTCTATACCCGAAATGAACAATCGACAAGAAAGATATGTTTAGCATTGTTAATGAAGAAGCAATTGATTATTTAAAACTTTATTCTAATATAATAATTATAGAAACGCTGCTGTTGAAACACATGCATTTGGAAAGACTTCTGCTACAGCAACAAAATGTTTAAATTTGAAAGATACCGACGAATGGATAGATTATTGCTTGAGAAGAACATCAGCCACCTTACTAACGAATGCAGGTGTTAGTATGACTAGATGAGAAGACAGAAATTTGTAGTCTTCAATATGAAACACCACAACTTTACAGTTAAACTGTTTCCATTACTGGTACATTTAATAATTCTTGAATGTCAACTTCTTCAGTTTCAGTGGGAGATACAATGTAGACATCTCCAGCAAAGAGACTGAACAGTCCTCGTTCGCAAATCGAGGTGAGGATTTTCTCGATGGTTTTTAGATATATATACTTCTAAAACGCCGAACGTCACGGAAATTGGAATTTGGACAGGTGGAGAACCCGATGGCGATGCCATCAGTTTGGGAGCTCCTCGTCCATCTCCCAGGTCGAAATAATTGCCATCCAAGTCTACGCAGAGGTCATTTTAAACTATCCGCAGGTAAACGGATGGGTAGCAATTTTGTCTGACAGCCAGGCTGACCTTTGAGCACTACAGGCTGTCAGATTTGAATCCGAGACCATAGGAAGCTTGAAACACTGGTGGAACGTCACAGCACTACGCTGAGCTGGATGCCAAACCACTTTGGTATCCTACTACTGTACTGTTAAAGAAATATATGACACACCTTCAAATATATAGAATAAATACAGTCTATATACATAAAGGCTAACAACTTGAACTACGAAAGCCTATTGATAGGAGAGGGTGGTGGAAGTTAAAATAAAATGTATCCATTGTCAACTTTTTATGACAGGAATGTCAGTGGTTATGTCAATTACTTTACTGAACCATCAAATTTTATCCTATAAGTGTTATTAAAACGTTCCTGGTTGCTTATTTAGCTAATGATAATATGTTTTTTTTAATATAAACGCGTAGAATGTGTTAAAGAAAGTTTATGTAAGAGAATTATATTTAAACGGAATAGGACGATTAATGAAGGTAGTTCTCCAAAGTATTTGACATAACCACTGACATTCCTGTCATATAAATAGTTAACAATAGGAGAAAATCAGTGGCCGCTAGATGGCTCTCAAATATCAACGAAATCGGGAAAACAATTCTGTTCTGTCATTCTGTCTGTTTACTTCTTGCACTACATTCGTAAACATCAGTTCCCAAGTTCATTATTAAACATGCTAAAAATCGAAATATCAATTTTGGATATTATAAAGTATGTTGGTAGCCGGGACAGACTAATTAAAGAAGGTGAGGCCGTATTTAAAGCAGGCCATATAATTTTGTGTGGTGTGAAAGTGAGTGACTCGAAAACTATAATGAGTTTGTGTTTACAAACAAGTGCACTGCAATCACCACCTCATGAACTTCAAATCACTTTGGCTGAAGAAATAAAGGACTGGCGCTGTGTGTGTAGCTGCAAAGCCGGAATTATCTCTAATTTCAACTTATTAGTACTACACCTATCCCACACGTTCCAATGGCAAACTGAATATTTTCCCTATTTCAGTAGTTAGTAAAGCGGCCGACAGAGGGTTGCCACTGATTTTCGCCTATACTAAATTGGATACATTTAATTTTACCTTCCCCTATCAATATGTTTTCGTAGTTCAAGTTGTTATCCTGTATACAGGATATCCATTTTAGTATTGCCAACTGTTTATATGACAGGAATGTCAGTGGTTATGGCAAATACTTGTATACTACGAAAGCGTTACGAAAGCCTATTGATAGGAGAAGGTAGTGGGAGGTAAAATTAAATGTATCCATTTTAGTATTGTCAACTGTTTGTGACAGGAATGTTAGTGGTTATGTCAAATACTATGGCAAATTATAAAACTGCTTTATAATTTGCACTTTTTCATTAATTGTGGATTCCATTAGGATAGTTTGATGGTACGGTAAAGTATTTGACATAACCTCTGACATTCCTGTCATATAATAAGTTGACAATAGTAAAATGGGTACATTTAATTTTAACCCCCACCACCCTCTCCTATAAATAGGCTTTCGAAGTTCAAGTTGTTAGCCTGTATACATATGTATAACTTCTTCGGAAACGCAATAATCATCAATTTCTTCCTAATAAGATTTCTTGTTCAAGATTGATGTGAAGCTCATTCAGATTATTACTTTACTGAAAAAATATTACGACTAGAACTATGTCAATTCATCTTAAACAATAGCCGCAGCAGCTATAATTTTACCAAAACAATAACGAAGACAAAAAAAATCCTTATAAAATTATATTCTCTTTAATTCCGTATATGTGCAACAATTACCTTCGCACATAAACTACGTCTAAAGTTAATTCAGCTTAATTATAGAGCGCTTTGAGTTATGACCTTTTGCCTACTTAATAACAGTAGCCTGGCTAACATTGATGACGATGTGAAATTGTTGTGAAATTTAAACAATTTTTGTCGGCAAGTTACACAATAACGTTACGATCGTTGAAAAGTAAAAAAAAAATACGGGAATCTCCTGTTACATTTCCGTTATTTTAGTGCTTGCATACGTCATTTCCTGCGTGCCCGTATTTACGAAACCACTTTGTATGCATTTATACTAAGCAGATAATGCGAATTATAAACATGAATAGTTAGGTTTATGCCCCTCCATTTATACACAAAAGATAGCCGATATGTTTGTACAATAATATGATATAATGTGTCCGCGCGTTGAATGAAGAAAGAAAAAAATGGGATGTTTGTTGAAGACGAATGGTGTGTTACTTAATGTCTTTTTAATATGTGTATAGTAAGCTGATAAGCCGGTGCGTTAAGGTTACAAAAATTTATGAAAGGAAATATTTGTTGAAGGTATTGAATGTAAATATTGCAGGAGTAAATGTTGATTTCTTTCTTATCAGAAATGTTAACTGGTAGTTCTTGGAAACTGATCTTATGTGATGATTTTTCCGTTTCCTGTTTAATACTAACTGCCTTCTCTGTTATAAATATGCCTTTTCAAATGTGTACTTAGATTATAATTAACACAGTTGGTATTCTAGTCTAATGCTGGAAGAGGGACAGATATGTATAGAGGTTTCAGCTTCTCTAATAATAATAAAGGGGTTTCCAATAAAAATGATATGATTTTGTAATGATGTACTAACCATGGTAATAGTTATACCTGTCACTAGTTGTCATTTATGTTCACTAAACTCTAACAATTTATTATGGCTAAATACTCGCTCCAAGAACGTTTGGTTATTGTCCAAAAATTTTACGAAAATCGTCGTTCCTATGTGAACACTTTTCGCGCACTTCGCGGAAACTTTGGTCTATATAATCGCTCTTCTGTGCTTGTCATTCCTCGCATCGTTATGAAATTTGAAAGTAATTTTACTCTTAACGATGTAAAAATACCACTAAGACGCCCAAATGCCAGAACTGTTGAGATTATTGCTGCTGTAAGAGCTAGTGATGCAGAAGATCCAAATTTATCAATACCTGGTGGTGCTCAAGAGTTAGGACTTAAAAGAAACAACAACTTACACCCGTATAAGATTATTTTGACTCGAGAACTTAAGCCACTGGACCATCATCGGCGCCGAGAATTTGCTGCTTGGAGTTTAGAACAACTTGAAAGGGATCGCAATTTTGCGGAAAAAATTATCTTTTCAGATGAAGCTCATTTTTGGTTAAGTCGTTACGTAAATAAGCATAATTGCCGTTTTTGGTGTGAAAACAATCCACAACAGATTCACGAGAAGCCTTTGCATCCCCTGAAAGTAACTCTATGGTGTGGTTTATAGTATGGTGGTATCGTTGGACCATGTTTTGTCCAAAATAAGCTTGGAGATTCAGTTACAGTGAATGGTAAACGATACCGACAGATGTTGACAAATTTTTTATGGTGAAATTTGGATGCGCTTGATTTAGGTTCCAGCAAGACGTTGCTACATGTCACACTGCTCATGAAACTATCGCCATATTGCAAGAAAGATTTGGAGACATGATAATTTCAAGGAATTGAACTGTTCTCTGGCCTCCAAGAAGCTGTAATTTGTCTCCTTTAGATTAGGTACTTTTTGTGGGGTTATTTAAAATTTAAGGTTTATGCAAACAGGCCAAAAAAGACTTGATGTTTTGAGATTGAACATTGAACGCTGTATTCGTGAGATTACGCCCGATTTATTACACAATGTCGTTAAAAATTAGATTCGTCGAATTCACCCATGCACGTAGCCGAGGTGGGGATTTTTTGCCAACTTAGAGAGATTTCCAATCTATTATGTTTTCATGGTCAACTTGGTGAACATTCTAGGGTTTGTCATCTTTCCCGTTAGCACTTCTAGCAATAATTTCCCAATTTACAGAGCCGTTTACCTTGCTTGCCAGCATTCTGGCTGAATGCATTGAATCCATTCCATTTCACTATGGTCTAGACTTAGAAACTCTAAATCAACAGCTTCTATGTTAGGTAGTTCTTCAACAGCAGTTAGGCACACAGAAGCAACAGATTTGTTGAGATTTTGCCAACCGTATCTATTGCTGAAGCAGGAAACGTGATTGGTTCGTTTTTTTTGGCGATGAAATCCTAGATTGTATACCATCGTGAAAATCTTTGGATATATAGAGACTACAGACTCGCTACACACGAGACTCGCCATTTACGCTGACGATACCACGCTTCACATGTCCTCAATCAATGACGCAGATAGCTATAGACGTCTTCAGCGATCTGTGGCCACATGCGAAGCCACACTCCCCCACCACCATCTCCGTAACGGACAAAGGATTACCCTGGAGGTAGCACGTAAAGTATCTTGGGGTCACCCTCCATACTAAACTTGTTTTTAATCATCGTTCCTGCGGGCGAGGGTTGTCCTCGCACCGCTTCTTTATTGAAAAAGCTCCCTAAGCCTAAAGATCAAACTTTTGAATTATACGACGTTTTCCCGACCAATTGTAACCCTATGCTACCCTAACGATCTCCAGTACCAGCGTGTCTTAAATCAAGTGGCTAAATATCTTGCAAAACAAGGTGTTACGAATGATTGTCGTGGCACTCTGGTATATCAGAAAGGACCAAATTCATAGAGATTTTGGTATTCTATAATTGAATGAGTACACCACGGCATTGGTCCGGAAAACCCTCGAGAGGACATCACATTTGAATCAGCCATCTTGAGAAGCTGAGGAGCTCTCAAAAGGCGCTATATTCATGAGCACAAGTAAGAGGACCATCAGACATTCATGAAAATACGTACGAGAGAAGTCATACTGAACATTTGGCAGAGCAGGTAGGCAAACGAATTCCACAGAGGCCAGTGGCCGAAAAGCTTGAAACAGGACGTAGTTGTATAGGAAAATTGCATGCATAGAAGACTGGATTCTTATTTAGCACAGTCTCTTACAGCACATAGTGCTTATAGATTCTTTGCGGCGAAAATCAGCAAGGATGATAAGGACTAATGCATTTATTGCGGAAAAAAACTGTAGGAAGCTATAAAGTACCACATGTTCGTTACCAGAATCATGTAAGCCAAATCTAACTGGAAATCCATTCACGGTATGATAGCCAACTGAATAATTTTTTGGGCTTTTTCCATCGTTAGTTGGATGATAATAATCCGACGTTTCGGTGAAGTGTCTATCACCGTCTTCAGGGTAGCTCTGAAAAAAGCTGTTTGGTTCTAGTGTGCTCATAGGGGGGACATGCACATACGACACAGCACTGTGCCGATACTGTAGCTGAGCAAAGATATTCCGTCGGAGTTTACACATACAATTATATATCGAAACATTTTATCTGTCTCGATTCTAGTAAGCTGACTATGAGCACACTAGAAACAAACAGCTCTTTTCAGAGCTACCCTGAAGACGATGATAGACACTTCACCGAAACGTCGGATTATCATCATCCAACAAACGATGGAAAAAGACCAAAAAATTCTTCAATTATTTTTCCATCGTCAATAACTTTTCGTCGTGAATGATAGCCAACATCATGAACCGAAAGAAAAGAGGCAAAGGGAGGGAGACAGATAGTAAGACTCTATGCAGTGGGAGATAACTCGGCGGTAACACAATGTCCAGCGGCTCTGGTGGGTCTGAAATATTTTTGAAAAGATAAAGGTTTTAGTGGGGAGATGGTTGAGTCCTTGGTTTTCTTTGGCGGTGGAGACCCTTTATGCACCCATTGCATTCATTCTGATTTTATTTTGGCATCCCAGTAATGCACGCAAATCTTGTTTCCTATCACAATTTGTGCCAACATATCAGGATTCTTCTCTAAAGTTATCAAAGGGCTTTGCAAAATTTCCAACCTGAGCAATTTTTGGTGTCAACAACCATGCACCCACCTGGTAGAAATCTTACTTATGTTTAAATTATCACCTAAAATGTTTGTAACGTTAGATTCAGATATTCCTGATGGGTTCACGCTCCCATCGAAACTGTTTCGACAAAAATTGTCGAAACTTTAGATTTTGCTATAAATTTGAACATTTAATTTGATTTTACTAAAATAAAATCTAAATTTAGTTTGCGTGTATTTGGGCTAACTGTTTCACAATTTAATTAGTAATTTAGGAACAACTGTAGCGTCACCATTTCTCGATTCTATAATCATTTACACGTCCAAAAATAGCACATTTATTACGACGTAATGCTGCTGTATACATTTTTCCATTCTACATTTTTCATCTTCCTTCTCAGTACGACGATTATTAATTCCTTTGAGGAAGGATGTGGACTGTTTAATGAGTAATGATTTCAGTTTTCCTGTCGTTTGTCTGCCTACATCGCGTTTGATCTTTCTATCACGCCCAACATCGCATACTGTGTCATAATGCCGTTTATAAGTTACTCATCTTTGTAGTAATTAATAAATAAATATATATTTAGCGTTGATGTAAAAAGCATACATGAACACGTGCGCGGCTTAACAAATGTATCCAGAAAGAAGGAAATAAAAGGCTGTGGTACCGACGATGATTCGTATAGAAAGTAATACGAAACTTATTATGTACTTAAGTGATGTAACATCTATTCTTCGTTGTTTGATTGCTATTTCGGAATGAGACGGTATGGATTTATCTGTGGTTTCTTCGCGATAGGAAGTGGGTACACAAAATTAGCAACCGAAAACCCAGTGATCATCTTTGCGTGTATACGTCAGGATACTACGAAAAGAGACCAAAGTTTATTGTATATTATTTTGTTATATTACGTGGAATATTTAGTATTCGCTTAAACTGCTTTTAAAAGCAACGATTTACGCACATGTAAAATTAATACTGTTTCACAAAATCTCTATTACAAATGTCTCATTGTATGTGTTGCAATTATTACATTAGTATTATGTCGTGTATAAATTAAACTGCAAAGACTGTAAGATCGGTCCAACTAAACAATATTTAAAGAAACGACTTTATAATCACCAATATACTGTTACACATAAGAACATCGCTGAAACTGCTTTGTCTGGACGGACATAATTATGCCGTCTTGTTTTTCTCCGAATGTATTTTTTTTGTTAGCTAACAGCGTATCGGTCATTCTCATCGCGTTAACAGTGCATATTCTGGCTCAAAAAATGTCAAATAAGTGACTCTTTGAAATTTAACTTTAAAGAATGTAGTTTTGTTGAAGAAAGAGTATTGATTGAAACATTTTTTCTCAACCCTTTATTATCTTTAAGATAATGTTGAAAAAACATTACCAACCTTTTTGGAATAAACACAACAAAGAGAACGAAACAATTGACGAATACCAACACCAACCTTACCAAAACAACAAACAGGACTTTCCTATTTGCCCGTAGATCGAAAAACATTCAATCGAATAGTATCAACAACAGCAAATTTAATCACAATTTAAAAAATTTGTTCAAATGTGAAGAGCAACAAACAGCAATTACAGAATCTAAATTCAGATTCAAAGACAGATTAGGGAAAACGATTCTAAATTTTGAAATGACCATTATTCACAAACATATTTCTAGATCACAAAAACAAAAAAAAAACAACCATTTTGGTTTCAACCCTCAGTCCTCATCAGAGATTGATGAAAAACCAAACACATTTAGATATTTCTCATATTTTGCGAAGATAGCTCACTTTAATGTTCGTTTAATTGCGGTTAATCACTTTATCGACGAGGAATTTTTTGTCTGTTTGTTGGTTCTCTTTGGTGATCGTCGACAAAAGCTCCTTCAATTTTGCTTTTTTTAAAGCTTTCAGTTCTATTGCCAACTCTGGTGAATCTGTCAGTATAAAACTGCACGTCTTTTCCTATCCAGCTTCATTCTTTTTTGCGTTAGGTAAAACTGTCAGCTCTTGCGATGATATAAAAGAGACCCTTTTTGGTCTACTGTTCCATGCCATTATTATGACGACGTAAGGAATTCAATCGCGATATGACAATAGTTAAGACTTTGTAATATAAATGTACAACATTATTTGTCTAACCAAAAAAAAAAAATTGACCTAATTGATTGATCATTTTGTGATAACGCATCAGCGAGATCACAGTCTGTCACTTTGGTAGTAAGCAAGTCTTACTCTATGATCCAATAGGTAGAGGTCAGCTTTCCTAAATCCTGATGATGAGATTGGTTCCATCAAAGTTCTTAGCGCAGCGGCATCTATAAATGAATGTAGGTGGATGTTCGGTTGATATTTTACTGTGGTTTGACATTTTATGCATACGTCGTTCGAAAAACCAGCACGGAACAAAGAGCGTTTTAAATTCAATTTTCAATTCCGTGACGGTTGTGAGTACTTTACACACGATTACCGAGTAGCGACTCCAAAAGTCACTCCCAATAAATAAAACATCGAGAAAGGCAAAGAAATTATTTTAACCGACGAAGTTTTTAATGATTAAGGTAGTTGCACCGATTATCAAGGTGCAACTACCTTAATCATTAAATGAATAGAAGATTGTAACAACATTTATCAAAAATATATCTAGTTTAACTGAAAAACTTCTTTATTTTACACAAATGCTGTTTAACAGTATAAAAATTAGAAATAAAAATACTGCTAATCTGGTTTCCTAATCTACCGATTACGTATGCTTGCATAATTAATTTCAGGAAACAGGTGCAGTAACTCGTAAACCTGGTAAACCTCGTAAACATAGAGGATATTCGACAACGAATGGACAACTCACCTAAAAAGTCTATTCCAAAACTGTCGCAACTAGTTCAGTTGTCAGTTGGAACATGCCACACCATTTAAAAAAAAGATTTAAAACTATCCATATAAGATTCAAGCAGTTCATGAAGGGTAGATTTTGGTACAAGAACGCAGTATTGTCAGTGGTTCTTGGATAACGTAGATAATAGCCGCTTTCGGGTACAACTGTTGGAGTACTCCCGAGTTACTCCGGAGCACTCCAGTTAGGTTTGTGCGCGTTCGGGTATCACGAGTTTCATGCTTCGGTACTGCACCAATTTCCTCGTCCCTTTCCCCTGAAGCACCTACCGATTTTTTGGTGCTTCACGCTCCAATGTTTTCTTTACGCAGGATCAGCTGTCACTTCTGTCAAACAACAAATCACGTTCGGGTGGTTTCTGTTTCGGAATCAATCGGAGTACCGCGCTTTCGGACCACTCCAAGAGCTTGATACACTGCACTCGAAAGCGGCTAATGACAACGTTCTCGAGAAATGCTTTTTTACCGATGAGGCTTGGTTCCATCTTTCTGGTTATTTAAATAAACAAAATATGAGAATGTGGTCTGCAGAACATCCTCATGAATTAGTAGCAACTCCACTACATCTACAAAAAATAGGTGCCTAGCAAGCGGTTTCAAGGAGACAAATTATCGGGCCTATATTTTTTAATGAAACTACTGAAGTATACCAAAACCAATTATTACAGCCATTTATTAATGAACTGCATGATGATGAGCTGACAGAACAGACAATTGCTTTCTTGCCACAATTTTTCGATGACAGAATTATTAATTTTCCAGCAAGATCACCCGATCTGACAATTTTAGATTTTTTTATCTTTCCATATTTGAAGAATACCATTTTCAAGACCAGACATCATGCAATCGCAGAACTTCGCAATGCTATTACGGATTGCTGTGCTGATATAACCCCACAACACGTTGTAAATGGTTTTGAGAGTTGGACAACACTTTCAGCATCATCTTTAGTAGTATTATAACTTTTTAATTTAACTTATATAATAAACATTTTCCCTAAAGTAAAGTAAGTTTTATACATCTCGCTGACATACGAACCAACGAACTGTCAAAGTCGTCTCTAATAAGGAAAGTTTTTGAAAGCATGGTATTTGGGATTATACCCAGCTTGCATCCTTTTTGGCATTGATGAAACAAGCTTTTGCGTAATACCGGCCGTGATTTTTTGCCATTTTTCCAGTAGCGTCTTCTTACATATTTTTGTCCATTATTCCCTCAATAAATTCTAAATTTCCAACACCAGGTGTATTCATATAGGCCCAAACCATCAAACTCCTTCCATCATACTTCACTGTGGCTTTGAGGTTCTCCTTCTTTAATTCGGTGTTGGGTTTCTGGCACACGTAGGACATGCCATCGGACCCAAAAATGTTGAATTTGGACTCCTGCGAAAATTATTGTGTTCCAAAAGTCAGCGTCCTTGCTAGCATCCTCCTTAGCAAAGGTAAGACGGCTTTGGTGATGTTTTTTTTACTCAAGAACGGCTGTTTACGAGCTATACTCGGCCATTAAAGTCATATTCGTGAAGCACACGACGGACTGCTTCAGCACTGCATCACTTTCCTAATTCATGTTGAACTTCAATAGCTAGTTTTGGAGCCGATAACTTGGGGTTTGCGTTGATATTCCGGACAATGTATCGCTCGTCAGATGCATTGAACATTTTATTTGGTGCACTTCTTCCCTTATGTTTCACCCGATTGTCACTTACAAAACATTCAATTATATGCTGCACTGTAGACGCACTCAGATTGACCATCTGAATCATTTTTCGTTAAAACAGTTAACAGTTATCGCTGTTTTACAGTTGCACGGCGACCCATCTTTTTTAATTTAAGTCGTGTATTAGCTAAAATTTAATTACTTGCGTTGTGCGAAACGTGGCAGTGTATATTTGTGAATTTCGTTATGCGTATTAGGTTCCCTGAACATGCGTTTACAAACCTGCATCAAAATGTTATCGATATTCTTCTTATTTTTTAAATTATTGGGACTTATATTTTAAAATAGGCACTGCATCAAATAAGTTGTGAGCCACTGTATGTATGTATTTATTCAAACGTTTTAATAAGCATTCTCTAACAACATAAAAAATATATTCTTAGAAAATACCATTGTTTAAAAAGAATAAGTTCGCAAATATGGTATTACTCAAGTTCATACTTTATACTACTAAAAGTCACCATATTTTATCTTTAAAAACGATAGAATGTTTATTTTAAAACGCAAAACAACGATTACGCGGAAAGGAATCACATTATGCGTGGGTAGTACAAGCGCCTTCATTCTCCCATATGTTTTGATAATGATAAAGTCTCCGCTGCTAATGATGACACGATAAAAAATAGAATTCTCGACATACACATATACAAACCATAAATTTGCGTACTTACTTTCCAGAAAACTAAATTAACATAGTTTCGAAGAAAAGCATTCCACGTAATAGAAGACCCCGAAGAAAATGAATTGCAGCTACCGTATATACTAGGTTTATTTATATTATACCGATGTTTACTATGAACTCTACCGTCTGTACTGTACTGAATTAGCTACTGTTTGCTTGTATTTCATCGTATCTAATCTAAAAAGTACGTATGTACAGTGACCTTCAAACATATCCGGACACGACTAGATAGAGAAATACCTTGTGCTCAATACTTTATTCCAAAGAGTATACACTATCAGATTGATAGTGTATATAATCAGTTGAAACTTAGTAAGACGCCATCAGTGCATAAGAAAGGAAGTACCGTGAACTAAAATAACTACAGGCTTATATTGGACTTGAATTTATCCTACCGAAGTTGTTTGAGAGGCTCATTTTGCAGTTGGACGTTTCCTCTTTGTGGCCCTAGTAAGAATGTTGGATGAGGTATATTCGAAAATCGGTAAGAGAGGCACAGCTCTAGGAACATTGTTAGATTGCACTAAATCGTTTCATATTCTGTATTATGAAATATTGGATACTAAGGTGGAGGTCGTCAGTTTGAGAGCTATACCTGCAACAGCGACATCGCATGATAGTAACCAAAAACAATTCATGAAAATCAATGATATAAAATCTAAAGAGCTAACATTAAGTAAACGTTCTTCCTCAAGGTATTCTATTCGGTCCAGTATTGTACATAAGGTATACATATCAGCACGGTTGGGCAAACTTTCCGGGGCAGCTTAATAGTCCAGGAACTTTAGTACCAAAAACGGGCTTCGCTCCGCAAAAAAATTTTAATAATTTATTTTTCGATTGGATTATGTTAGAGGGTATCCCTTAAGTATAAAACCAAATTTGTGTCGTCCAAAACCGCGAGCGTTAGCCGCCATCTTGAAAAACGCCTTTTTGCAAATATCTCGAAAACAGTGAGTTTAAGTAAAAAATTTTAAGAACCTTTTTTATAGAAGATAAGATTTTCCGTTTTTTTTGTTTGAAACTTTTTTCTCTATTGTCAATATTTGCCGAGATATAGTCGATTGAAAAAGACGATTTTTTGTTTTTGGAAAATATCTCGATAATTTTTGGAAACACGAAAAAACGTGATTATCGAAGTTGTAGAGCATATAAAATTCGATTTGTTTTTGCGTTTTTATGAAAGAAAAAGAGAGTAATATATAACGAATCAAATATTGAACTTGAACATTTTTTGTTGTTGTTTTTATGAATGAAAAAAGAGTAATATGTATATAACGATTCAAATATTAAATTCGAATTTTTTTTGGCGTTTTTAGGAAGGAAATATTAAACTCTACGAGTGGGTGGTAAAAGCTATCACTCTTTATGTTAAGAGAACAAAGATGGCAGTACTGCAGAAATGCTGATCGGTGGGCTGCTGGTCCAAACTCGAAGAGTTTGGCTGGTAAAAGCTAGTATTATCTTCTACAAAGAAGGTCCTCACAATTTTTAACGTAAATCTCACCGTTCTCTAGATATTTGCAAAAATGCGATTTTCAAAATGGCGGCTAACGCTTGCGGTCTTGGACGACACAAATTTGGTTTTATACTTACTTCAGAGGGTGTCCATCTGACATAATTCAATCGAAAAATCAATTATTAGGATTTTATGCGGACCGAATATGTAAAAATCCTGGACAATAATTAACAAGAGCACGAGAAGTGATAGCGGATCCCGATTTTCATACTAAAATTATACTATTCTTATGCTTTCAATAAATGAGTGACGTCATCAAGTGTTAAAATGTAGACATTTGCCATTTTTATTATTATTTTATAGGTTATTATTTATACTGGTCATTATTCATACAGGCCATTATCCACACTGGTCATTATCCATACTGGTCATTATTTATGTACATAATTTTATATTCGACTGCCCTATTTTATACAGTAAATAATTAAAATGATTACTATTTGACAGAGCGTAAGGTAATGATTAGCAGCTGGGTATGTTAACAGTATTTGGTTTTTT
Organism: Holotrichia oblita; assembly: GCA_023690525.1. Taxonomy (NCBI): domain Eukaryota; kingdom Metazoa; phylum Arthropoda; class Insecta; order Coleoptera; family Scarabaeidae; genus Holotrichia; species Holotrichia oblita. Next base: position 15,875,831 of record CM043017.1, read on the forward strand.
ATGCAAACGTCAAATGACTTTTTAAAAATTTCAGGGTCTCAATCGTAAAATGAATGTGAAACAACAAGTTACAAAAAAATTAGCTGCAAAGTAAGCTGGCCCTGCGATTCTTTGGAATAAAGTGTTGAGGGCAAGGTATTTCTATATCTAGTCGTGTCCGGATACCTTTGAAGGTCACTGTACATGCACCACTAGAGAGGTAGAAGATAAACATTTCAAACGGACTCCGATGAAAACAAATGAAATCGTATCTTTATTTATGGTATTAGGTGCTATAAATATTATCAATAATATTTATATAATTGTGTCAATGCAATGTACATACGTACGAAACCGACGTCCATTCATGACTTCTACAAATGAATATATTTTATCTGTAATGAAACGAAGAAAAAGTTTTTGTTTATCCCATGATATCTCTGTATGTTATACAGTCTGTTTATTTTCAATCAATATAGAAGTATGTAATTCTAATACTAGTTTTATTTCGAAATTTTATTTTATATTAAATTTAAAATTATACTTCTTGTGTATTTAAATCTATTTCAGTTTCGTGACCGTTTGTGAAAGATATTTTCTAGATTTCGATACAAAGAATGCTGGTGGTAGCATTGTTTATGGAAATGTTCTGTATTTGTTAAAGAATAGGAGTAGAAGCGATTCTAAAAAATTATAGTATCTTCAGTTTACCGACAAATCAAAACCGGTTTTATGTCGTACTGTTTTTGATTATTTATCACCATCATAACAGAAATTGTAGTCGATAGCCCTATGTTTGCCAATCTATTTTAGAAATGCTTTCAAAACTAGGTCCTTAAAACCGGTTTGAGCTCAAAATACTTGAGTAGATATTTGACAATTTTCGCAACATTAGTACTCAGGCGTTTCTTCAAGTATTCTTTTTTATAAACAGGAATACAGTTTTATTACGATTTTTTTTTGAAAACTACTGTACAAACCACGTTATAAAAATTAATTTGATAGTGATGTGATAAGCTACGTATTCACATTCGAAAGCAACGTTTTAACGCAAAAAATTCCAACTTCTACCACGACGATTTAATGTTATCGAATAGGAAACGGATACGATTATGATTTTATTTAACCTAGTATAGTCAACGATTAAAACAATCTTGAGAAGAGTCACTGCAAAACGATTAACATTAACACTTATAAAGATATATAAATAAATTATGTCCTAGTTTATACTACGTCAGTTTTTAATAGCATTATCTTCCTACACAGCAAAAAAAGAACTAATTTCCTTCGTCGCAGAAGATAAAGACAGTGTTTTACGCTACTTCTCGGAAACGAAACGCACGAACCATAAAGACGTGATACAAGAAAAGACGGGAAGCATCTTTCGTCCGTAAAACTGGATAAGCAGAACGGACACCTCCCATTGTTAATGAAAAAAGGAAGGATGTCGAATTTGCATTCGTTGATCTCGTGATGTTTTAAAGGCGAGTACTACCCATTCGTATAACCACTTCCGGTCGGAACTTCCCCTAGTAATGCTGCAGACCGCAGTAATCCGACCGTCAAAGGAACATTTTATTCCCTCTTCGGTTTTTACCTCTCTTTTTTTGTGTCGAATATCTTTGTCCAACGTTGGGTATTCAATTTATTCAGTAGGCAAGGAAGAGTATTTAGTTTTTGTGGCAGTTATTTTCCCCGCAGTATGTTTTTATCATTCTATCTATACTTTGGTTAGTAAATATTTATACAATGTTGTACAAAAGATAATTAGGTGAAACAAATTTTTAAAGATGTTGAAAACTATTTCACGTTGTTTAGGTTTATTTTATTGTTCAAGATTAGAACATTGCGGCAAAACAATTAAATTTTGTCAGAAATTGTCATTTTCTAGGGCTTCACATTGTCCAAGAAATATCTTGGAAATCAGGCTTGGGAAGATTTATGTGAAAATTGCAACGAATTATATGACAATAATAACAGTATTAAAAATTTTAATGTTTTCAATTGCGAAATCTAAAATTCAACATCTTTCATCTTTGCATTCTTTTTAAAACCTAAACGATCTGTTGGCAAAACGAAGCTTTGTTATTGTTTCCTCTTGAGGTTAGAGTTTGACCAAATTAAACAATAAATCACATTGTCAATTTTGACAGCTGTCAAAATGTTAAAATTTTTCTTTTTGTTGCTTATATGCTTGACACCAGAGATTAAATAATGCTGTTAGTATGTATTTCCCAATATTACAACAATATCAATCTTGCTATACAGGGTGTAACAGGACGAGCTTACGTTAGCCGTATCTCAGCAACTAAACAAGTTCTATATTTGTAAATTTGCAGATTTATTTTGGACATGAGGGCAAACTTTTAGAAAATATTAGTACATATTTTCTATTTCCGGTTTCGCCGGAAGCACAACCAACTTCATTTTTTTTTATAGATTACCCAATTTTTTTTCAAACAATTGAATTCAGCAACAAATTTGGCGTGTAGATTAATTATTTTGACTAGTGTAAAAATTATCGTTTTATAGCTAACTTGATTTTTATGAAAATTTTATCAAATGCATCGTAGTATTTAGTGACGTATTTCTTCAGTATGCAGAAGAGTTGATGGATGATTATGGGAAGTTAGACAGCTACTAAGATGGGCTATTGAAAATTATTTTCACTTGTGTGCAAATACTATACAGGGTGTTAGTATTTACCGACCTAATATGTTAAATTTCAAACACTAATAACTTCGTCATTTTAAATGGAACACCCTGTATAGTTTTGTCGCAAACGGTAGAAAATTAAATTCTTCATCAAATGATATACCTAAAATGAATATTTTACCGTAAAGTGAGGTGACTTTGACTCACTTTCTAAATTAACAAACAAGAAAAAATATCGTGTTTATAAAGTACAGACAAATAAATCATTCATATATAAGGTTCTGCATTTCTGGAACGAGAAACATATTTTCAGAAACTTTTTCGGTTCTCCAATCACGTCCAACTCTGCCATGGGGCAATAGCTTGCCCTTGGAACTTGGGGCCAACTCCAAGTTTTATTCCGACATAATTCCATGGTTGCAACTAAAGCTTCTCTAGTCTCCTGAATATTTTTGAAATTTTCCAGGAGCATAGACTCCATCAAAAGAAGCTATACATAATCGCCTTCCTTAAGCAGAATTTCTTCTTCTTCGGAAGTGTCATTGTAGACGACACAGTTATCAGATAGAAAAGAGTCAGAGTCAACACAGATATTTTTGCAACTTTTATTTTTGTTTGTATTCTGGAGTCCACTGCAACCAGGTTGTGTTTTGTCGATACTACTTTTTTTAACTGTTTGTTATCTCTATCAGCATTATTGCCAATGTTTGGTAATGCTACATCCAAATTATTAATTTCTCTGGCTTTTAGATCATCGTTTTGGGTATTGGGTGAAACTATAGCAACACTCTGATTAGTTTTTGTTGGTTGTTTATTTCTTTTTTGTTCATTTGAGGCTTTACCTTTCTTCGTTCTAGGAGTTTTATTTTGAGCTTTCTTATTGTTTTGCATCAATAAATCTTCTACAGTAATGCTCTTTCCAGGTGTTACATTGATTTTCATTCTTTAGTAACTGGAGTATCACTGTCAGATCCTCTTTGCTTTGAGAGAAAGTCTAAAACCACTTCATTTATTACAGGAGCAAAGGTTGCATTTTCTATTGAATTTTGGGTTGACGAAAGTATTCTGTCCAACACTCTCTGAAGGTCAATAGGACATATTCCACATTTCTTAAATCCGATTCTTAAGTTTTCTGCTCCATCGATTGAAATCACATCCACCAATTGTTTCAAAAGTTGGGGAAACGAACTCTTTCGTAATAAACCGTGTGATGGATCTGCTTCCTCCTCGGTAAGTAGGTTCACCTTGTTAATCTAAACGAGAGGCCAAACTCCCAGTAAGGCACATTAACGAGTTATAGAGATAAATTTTCTCGAGAACCGTTTGATGAATCTGCTTCGGTCTGGGCTAGTTGGTTCATCTTGTTAATCTAAACGAGAGGGCAAACTAACAGGAAGGCACATTAACGAGTTATAGAGATAAATTTTCACGAGAACCGTTTGATGAATCTGCTTCGCTCTGGGCAAGTTGGTTCATCTTGTTAATCTAAACGAGAGGACAAACTACCAGGAAGGCACATTAACGCGTTTGAGCGCTGTGACCGTTCAAACTTTCATAAATTTTCTGGACAACTTTTTCATCATATAAATATTACCTAGCTCGATAACCGTTTGATGGATCTGCTTCCTCCTCGGCAAGTAGGTTCACCTTGTTAATCTAAACGAGAGGCCAAACTCCCAGCAAGGCACATTAACGAGTTATAGAGATAAATTTTCTCGAGAACCGTTTGATGAATCTGCTTCGGTCTGGGCAAGTTGGTTCATATTGTTAAAATAAATGAGAGGACAAACACCCAGGAAGGCACATTAACGCGTTTAAGCGCTGTGACCGTTCAAACTTTCATAAATTTTCTGGACAACTTTTTCATCATATAAATATTACCTAGCTCGATAACCGTTTGATGGATCTGCTTCCTCCTCGGCAAGTAGGTTCACCTTGTTAATCTAAACGAGAGGCCAAACTCCCAGCAAGGCACATTAACGAGTTCTAGAGATAAATTTTCTCGAGAACCGTTTGATGAATCTGCTTCGGTCTGGGCAAGTTGGTTCATCTTGTTAATATAAATGAGAGGACAAACACCCAGGAAGGCACATTAACGCGTTTAAGCGCTGTGACCGTTCAAACTTTCATAAATTTTCTGGACAACTTTTTCTTCATATAAATATTACCTAGCTCGATAACCGTTTGATGGATCTGCTTCCTCCTCGGCAAGTATGTTCACCTTGTTAATCTAAACGAGAGGCCAAACTCCCAGTAAGGCACATTAACGAGTTATAAAGATAAATTTTCTCGAGAACCGTTTGATGAATCAGCTTCGCTCTGGGCAAGTTGGTTCATCTTGTTAATCTAAACGAGAGGACAAACTACCAGGAAGGCACATTAACGCGTTTGAGTGCTGTGACCGTTCAAACTTTCATAAATTTTCTGGACAACTTTTTCATCATATAAATATTACCTAGCTCGATAACCGTTTGATGGATCTGCATCCTCCTCGGCAAGCAGGTTCACCTTGTTAATCTAAACGAGAGGCCAAACTCCCAGCAAGGCACATTAATGAGTTCTAGAGATAAATTTTCTCGAGAACCGTTTGATGAATGTGCTTCGCTCTGGGCAAGTTGGTTCATCTTGTTAATCTAAACGAGAGGGCAAACTACCAGGAAGGCACATTAACGCGTTTGAGCGCTGTGACCGTTCAAACTTTCATAAATTTTCTGGACAACTTTTTCATCATATAAATATTACCTAGCTCGATAACCGTTTGATGGATCTGCTTCCTCCTCGGCAAGTATGTTCACCTTGTTAATCTAAACGAGAGGCCAAACTCCCAGCAAGGCACATTAACGAGTTATAGAGATAAATTTTCTCCAGAACCGTTTGATGAATCTGCTTCGGTCTGGGCAAGTTGGTTCATCTTGTTTAAGCGCTGTGACCGTTCAAACTTTCATAAATTTTCTGGACAACTTTTTCATCATATAAATATTACCTAGCTCGATAACCGTTTGATGGATCTGCTTTCTCCTCTACAAGTAGGTTCACCTTGTTAATATAAACGAGAGGCCAAACTCCCAGCTAGGCACATTAACGCGTTATAGAGATAAATTTTCTCGAGAACCGTTTGATGAATCTGCTTCGGTCTGTGCAAGTTGGTTCATCTTGTTAATCTAAACGAGAGGACAAACTACCAGGACGGCCCATTGACGCGTTTGAGCGCTGTGACCGTTCAAACTTTCATAAATTTTCTGGACAACTGTTTCATCATATAAATATTACCTAGCGCGATAACCGTTGGATGGATCTGCTTCCTTCTCGGCAAGTAGGTTCACCTTGTTAATCTAAACGAGAGGCCAAACTCCCAGCAGGCACATTAACGAGTTCTAGAGATAAATTTTCTCGAGAACCGTTTGATGGATCTGAAGTTTCACCTTGTTAATATAAACGAGAGGCCAAACTCCCAAAGGCACATTAACGAGTTATAGAGATAAATTTTCTCGAGAACCGTTTGATGAATCTGCTTCGCTCTGGGCAAGTTGGTTCATCTTGTTAATCTAAACGAGAGGGCAAACTACCAGGAAGGCACATTAACGCGTTTGAGCGCTGTGACCGTTCAAATTTTCATAAATTTCCTGGACAACTTTTTCATCATATAAATATTACCTAGCTCGATAACCGTTTGATGGATCTGCTTCCTCCTCGGCAAGTATGTTCACCTTGTTAATCTAAACGAGAGGCCAAACTCCCAGCAAGGCACATTAACGAGTTATACAGATAAATTTTCTCGAGAACCGTTTGATGAATCTGCTTCGCTCTGGGCAAGTTGGTTCATCTTGTTAATCTAAACGAGAGGACAAACTACCAGGAAGGCACATTAACGCGTTTGAGCGCTGTGACCGTTCAAACTTTCATAAATTTTCTGGACAACTTTTTCATCATATAAATATTACCTAGCTCGATAACCGTTTGATGGATCTGCTTTCTCCTCTACAAGTAGGTTCACCTTGTTAATATAAACGAGAGGCCAAACTCCCAGCTAGGCACATTAACGCGTTATAGAGATAAATTTTCTCGAGAACCGTTTGATGAATCTGCTTCGGTCTGTGCAAGTTGGTTCATCTTGTTAATCTAAACGAGAGGACAAACTACCAGGACGGCACATTGACGCGTTTGAGCGCTGTGACCGTTCAAACTTTCATAAATTTTCTGGACAACTTTTTCATCATATAAATATTACCTAGCGCGATAACCGTTGGATGGATCTGCTTCCTCCTCGGCAAGTATGTTCACCTTGTTAATCTAAACGAGAGGCCAAACTCCCAGCAAGGCACATTAACGAGTTATAGAGATAAATTTTCTCGAGAACCGTTTGATGAATCTGCTTCGCTCTGGGCAAGTTGGTTCATCTTGTTAATCTAAACGAGAGGACAAACTACCAGGAAGGCACATTAACGCGTTTGAGCGCTGTGACCGTTCAAACTTTCATAAATTTTCTGGACAACTTTTTCATCATATAAATATTACCTAGCTCGATAACCGTTTGATGGATCTGCTTCCTCCTCGGCAAGTATGTTCACCTTGTTAATCTAAACGAGAGGCCAAACTCCCAGCAAGGTATATTAACGAGTTATAGAGATAAATTTTCTCGAGAACCGTTTGATGAATCTGCTTCGCTCTGGGCAAGTTGGTTCATCTTGTTAATCTAAACGAGAGGACAAACTACCAGGAAGGCACATTAACGCGTTTGAGCGCTGTGACCGTTCAAACTTTCATAAATTTTCTGGACAACTTTTTCATCATATAAATATTACCTAGCTCGATAACCGTTTGATGGATCTGCTTTCTCCTCTACAAGTAGGTTCACCTTGTTAATATAAACGAGAGGCCAAACTCCCAGCTAGGCACATTAACGCGTTATAGAGATAAATTTTCTCGAGAACCGTTTGATGAATCTGCTTCGGTCTGTGCAAGTTGGTTCATCTTGTTAATCTAAACGAGGGGACAAACTACCAGGACGGCACATTGACGCGTTTGAGCGCTGTGACCGTTCAAACTTTCATAAATTTTCTGGACAACTTTTTCATCATATAAATATTACCTAGCGCGATAACCATTGGATGGATCTGCTTCCTTCTCGGCAAGTAGGTTCACCTTGTTAATATAAACGAGAGGCCAAACTCCCAGCTAGGCACATTAACGCGTTATAGAGATAAATTTTCTCGAGAACCGTTTGATGAATCTGCTTCGGTCTGTGGAAGTTGGTTCATCTTGTTAATCTAAACGAGGGGACAAACTACCAGGACGGCACATTGACGCGTTTGAGCGCTGTGACCGTTCAAACTTTCATAAATTTTCTGGACAACTTTTTCATCATATTAATATTACCTAGCGCGATAACCGTTGGATGGATCTGCTTCCTCCTCGGCAAGTATGTTCACCTTGTTAATCTAAACGAGAGGCCAAACTCCCAGCAAGGCACATTAACGAGTTATAGAGATAAATTTTCTCGAGAACCGTTTGATGAATCTGCTTCGCTCTGGGCAAGTTGGTTCATCTTGTTAATCTAAACGAGAGGACAAACTACCAGGAAGGCACATTAACGCGTTTGAGCGCTGTGACCGTTCAAACTTTCATAAATTTTCTGGACAACTTTTTCATCATATAAATATTACCTAGCTCGATAACCGTTTGATGGATCTGCTTCCTCCTCGGCAAGTATGTTCACCTTGTTAATCTAAACGAGAGGCCAAACTCCCAGCAAGGCACATTAACGAGTTCTAGAGATAAATTTTCTCGAGAACCGTTTGATGAATCTGCTTCGCTCTGGGCAAGTTGGTTCATCTTGTTAATCTAAACGAGAGGACAAACTACCAGGAAGGCACATTAACGCGTTTGAGCGCTGTGACCGTTCAAACTTTCATAAATTTTCTGGACAACTTTTTCATCATATAAATATTACCTAGCTCGATAACCGTTTGATGGATCTGCTTTCTCCTCTACAAGTAGGTTCACCTTGTGAGAGGCCAAACTCCCAGCTAGGCACATTAACGCGTTATAGAGATAAATTTTCTCGAGAACCGTTTAATGAATCTGCTTCGGTCTGTGCAAGTTGGTTCATCTTGTTAATCTAAACGAGAGGACAAACTACCAGGACGGCACATTGACGCGTTTGAGCGCTGTGACCGTTCAAACTTTCATAAATTTTCTGGACAACTTTTTCATCATATAAATATTACCTAGCGCGATAACCGTTGGATGGATCTGCTTCCTTCTCGGCAAGTAGGTTCACCTTGTTAATCTAAACGAGAGGCCAAACTCCCAGCAGGCACATTAACGAGTTCTAGAGATAAATTTTCTCGAGAACCGTTTGATGGATCTGCTTCCTCCTCGGCAAGTAGGTTCACCTTGTTAATATAAACGAGAGGCCAAACTCCCAGCAAGGCACATTAACGAGTTATAGAGATAAATTTTCTCGAGAACTGTTTGATGAATCTGCTTCGCTCTGGGCAAGTTGGTTCATCTTGTTAATCTAAACGAGAGGGCAAACTACCAGGACGGCACATTGACGCGTTTGAGCGCTGTGACCGTTCAAACTTTCATAAATTTTCTGGACAACTTTTTCATCATATAAATATTACCTAGCTCGATAACCGTTTGATGGATCTGCTTTCTCCTCTGCAAGTAGGTTCACCTTGTTAATATAAACGAGAGGCCAAACTCCCAGCAAGGCACATTAACGAGTTCTAGAGATAAATTTTCTCGAGAACCGTTTGATGAATCTGCTTCGGTCTGGGCAAGTTGGTTCATCTTGTTAATATAATTGAGAGGACAAACACCCAGGAAGGCACATTAACGCGTTTAAGCGCTGTGACCGTTCAAACTTTCATAAATTTTCTGGACAACTTTGTCATCATATAAATATTACCTAGCTCGATAACCGTTTGATGGATCTGCTTTCTCCTCTGCAAGTAGGTTCACCTTGTTAATATAAACGAGAGGCCAAACTCCCAGCAAGGCACATTAACGAGTTCTAGAGATAAATTTTCTCGAGAACCGTTTGATGAATCTGCTTCGGTCTGGGCAAGTTGGTTCATCTTGTTAATATAAATGAGAGGACAAACACCCAGGAAGGCACATTAACGCGTTTAAGCGCTGTGACCGTTCAAACTTTCATAAATTTTCTGGACAACTTTTTCATCATATAAATATTACCTAGCTCGATAACCGTTTGATGGATCTGCTTTCTCCTCTGCAAGTAGGTTCACCTTGTTAATATAAACGAGAGGCCAAACTCCCAGCAAGGCACATTAACGAGTTATAGAGATAAATTTTCTCCAGAACCGTTTGATGAATCTGCTTCGGTCTGGGCAAGTTGGTTCATCTTGTTAATATAATTGAGAGGACAAACACCCAGGAAGGCACATTAACGCGTTTAAGCGCTGTGACCGTTCAAACTTTCATAAATTTTCTGGACAACTTTTTCATCATATAAATATTACCTAGCTCGATAACCGTTGGATGGATCTGCTTCCTTCTCGGCAAGTAGGTTCACCTTGTTAATCTAAACGAGAGGCCAAACTCCCAGCAAGGCACATTAACGAGTTATAGAGATAAATTTTCTCCAGAACCGTTTGATGAATCTGCTTCGGTCTGTACAAGTTGGTTCATCTTGTTAATCTAAAAGAGAGGACAAACTACCAGGACGGCACATTGACGCGTTTGAGCGCTGTGACCGTTCAAACTTTCATAAATTTTCTGGACAACTTTTTCATCATATAAATATTACCTAGCGCGATAACCGTTGGATGGATCTGCTTCCTTCTCGGCAAGTAGGTTCACCTTGTTAATCTAAACGAGAGGCCAAACTCCCAGCAGGCATATTAACGAGTTCTAGAGATAAATTTTCTCGAGAACCGTTTGATGGATCTGCTTCCTCCTCGGCAAGTAGGTTCACCTTGTTAATATAAACGAGAGGCCAAACTCCCAGCAAGGCACATTAACGAGTTATAGAGATAAATTTTCTCGAGAACCGTTTGATGAATCTGCTTCGCTCTGGGCAAGTTGGTTCATCTTGTTAATCTAAACGAGAGGGCAAACTACCAGGAAGGCACATTAACGCGTTTGAACGCTGTGACCGTTCAAACTTTCATAAATTTTCTGGACAACTTTTTCATCATATAAATATTACCTAGCGCGATAACCGTTGGATGGATCTGCTTCCTTCTCGGCAAGTAGGTTCACCTTGTTAATCTAAACGAGAGGCCAAACTCCCAGCATGCACATTAACGAGTTCTAGAGATAAATTTTCTCGAGAACCGTTTGATGGATCTGCTTCCTCCTCGGCAAGTAGGTTCACCTTGTTAATATAAACGAGAGGCCAAACTCCCAGCAAGGCACATTAACGAGTTATAGAGATAAATTTTCTCGAGAACCGTTTGATGAATCTGCTTCGCTCTGGGCAAGTTGGTTCATCTTGTTAATCTAAACGAGAGGGCAAACTACCAGGAAGGCACATTCACGCGTTTGAGCGCTGTGACCGTTCAAACTTTCATAAATTTTCTGGACAACTTTTTCATCATATAAATATTACCTAGCTCGATAACCGTTTGATGGATCTGCTTCCTCCTCGGCAAGTATGTTCACCTTGTTAATCTAAACGAGAGGTCAAACTCCCAGCAAGGCACATTAACGAGTTATAGAGATAAATTTTCTCCAGAACCGTTTGATGGATCTGCTTCGGTCTGGGCAAGTTGGTTCATCTTGTTAATATAAATGAGAGGACAAACACCCAGGAAGGCACATTAACGCGTTTAAGCGCTGTGACCGTTCAAACTTTCATAAATTTTCTGGACAACTTTTTCATCATATAAATATTACCTAGCTCGATAACCGTTTGATGGATCTGCTTCCTCCTCGGCAAGTATGTTCACCTTGTTAATCTAAACGAGAGGCCAAACTCCCAGCAAGGCACATTAACGAGTTATAGAGATAAATTTTCTCCAGAACCGTTTGATGAATCTGCTTCGGTCTGGGCAAGTTGGTTCATCTTGTTAATATAATTGAGAGGACAAACACCCAGGAAGGCACATTAACGCGTTTAAGCGCTGTGACCGTTCAAACTTTCATAAATTTTCTGGACAACTTTTTCATCATATAAATATTACCTAGCTCGATAACCGTTTGATGGATCTGCTTTCTCCTCTGCAAGTAGGTTCACCTTGTTAATATAAACGAGAGGCCAAACTCCCAGCTAGGCACATTAACGCGTTATAGAGATAAATTTTCTCGATAACCGTTTGATGAATCTGCTTCGGTCTGTGCAAGTTGGTTCATCTTGTTAATCTAAACGAGAGGACAAACTACCAGGACGGCACATTGACGCCTTTGAGCGCTGTGACCGTTCAAACTTTCATAAATTTTCTGGACAACTTTTTCATCACATAAATATTACCTAGCGCGATAACCGTTGGATGGATCTGCTTCCTTCTCGGCAAGTAGGTTCACCTTGTTAATCTAAACGAGAGGCCAAACTCCCAGCAAGGCACATTAACGAGTTCTAGAGATAAATTTTCTCGAGAACCGTTTGATGAATCTGCTTCGTTCTGGGCAAGTTGGTTCATCTTGTTAATCTAAACCAGAGGACAAACTACCAGGAAGGCACATTAACGCCGTTTGAGCGCTGTGACCCTTCAAACTTTCATAAAATTTCTGGACAACATTTTCATCATCATAAAATATTACCTAGCTCGATAACCGTTTGATGGATCTGCTTCCTCCTCGGCAAGTAGGTTCACCTTGTTAATCTAAACGAGAGGGCAATCTCCCAGCAAGGCACATTGACGCCTTTGATTTCGGTCTAATCTCGCTTAATGGCCGAGATATTAAAAAAAAAACGAAAGATTTCTAGCCGGGCATTTGTCAAATTTCCGATCTCCGAGGGGTGGAAAAGATTGTACTCATCGCCCTGAGTGTTGTACCGAAGTGATTGCAGTCATACCTCTCTTAATAGCCGAGATATTTCAAAAAAACGAAAAAAATCTAGCCGGGCATTTGTCGAATTTTCGATCTCCGAGGGATGGAAAAGATTGTACTCATCGCCCTGAGTGTTGTACCGAAGAGATTTCGGTCCTATCGTGCTTAATAGCCGAGATATTTAAAAAAAAAGACGAAAAAATGTAGCCGGGCATGTGTCGAATTTTCGACCTACGAGGGGCGGAAAAGATTGCACTCATCGCAATGAGTGTTGTACCAAAGAGATTTCGGTTATATGTCGCCTAATAGCCGAGATATTTCAAAAACAAACGAAAAAGTCTAGCCGGGTATTTGTCGAATTTTCGATCTCCGAGGGGTGGAAAAGATTGTACTCATCGCCGTGAGTGTTGGGCAAGTTGGTTCATCTTGTTAACCTAAACGAGAGGACAACCTACCAGGAAGGCATATTAACGCCTTTGAGCGCTGTGACTGTTACACTTTCATAAATTTTCTTTACAACTTTTTCATCATATAAATATTACCTAGCCCGATAACCGTTTGATAGATCTGCTTCTTCCTCGGCAAGTAGGTTCACCTTGTTAATCTAAACGAGTGGCCAAACGCCTAGCAGGGCACATTAGCGCCTTATAGGGCTAAATTTTCATCGATATTTTCTCGAGAACCATTTGATGAATCTGCTTCGCTCTCGGACAGATGGTTCATCTTGTTAATCTAAACGAGAGGACAAACTCCCAGGAAGGCACAATAACTTCGTTTGAGCGCTGTGACCGTTACATTTTCATAAATGTTTCTGGACATATTTCGTAGAGTTCTTATATAGTGTTTAATATGCATAAGCATTTCAGGTATAATTGCGAAATCATAAAATTGTTAATGAAGTGACGTGTTTTGTTAGCAAACGCATTCCTAAACTTGCGTATTTCATGCAGTATTGATTGAATCATACACCTTGTTTTACGTGAAAATGTCCACAAGATTTATAGCGTGGTAATTACATGACGCATTTACTACTTGCATTAGGTCAATTACAATCGTTGTAATAAGAAATCTATGTATAACTCAAACGCAAATTCGCAAAATTTCCGTGGTAATTATAGTGTTGATTATACATACATACTTTAAATTTTAATTGTGTGCTTATTATATTCATTGTCGTTTAATTCTATTGTATATTTTGCAGCTTTTAATATTAACATTAACTACTGTATAGCGCAAGATAACGTAGGAAAAACCACTAATGTAATGGATTTTCCGAAATGGGCAGATGTATTATGTATACTTAAGTTGTTGTAAAACATGACATGAAATTTATGGTTGAATGAATTAATGAAGTCAAACAACAATTCTATGCATATTTACTAAATTTATTCTGGATAGTATTAATAGCGAAATGTTTACTTACATCAATCAAAACTGTACCACAATAATAAACTTTGTTGAAAATCGGCTTACAATTAATTCTCAATAAATCACAAGTTTTAAATAAATACGATTCTATTACCAGATATGGTTTATATTTCTTAGTAATGTGTTCAAATAGTATTCTAATTTCAAATTATCAATTAATGAAAAGGTGTCGTTCAGCAAAATCATAACGGCTGTAACTGTTGACACTGTCAAGAACAGTCAAGAAATACAATTTGACAGCTGTCAGAAGGTTTTGATACTTTTATGGTGATACGTTACAATCCAAATTATTTAATAATAATAATAATAATATGTATATATATTTGTAATAAAAACCATTACAGATATCGTAAAATAATAAACAAATAAATTTAGCATGTATGGTATATGTAGATACCCCATACAATAGTCGAAAAAAGAGAAAAAAAAAAACACATATACAGTTACAAGCAGCTTTTAAACAAACAATTAAAAAAAAACTACTACGATGGCACTGAGTTTTCGTGGTCGTCCACATACTCTTCGATTTTGTAGTATTCCTTCTCGTTCAAAAACTTTTTAGCTTGGTTCTTAAAGCTAGCGGACGGCAGAGATTTAATGTGAGAGGGTAGACAATTATAGAGTTTTGCTCCCCAATAATGTGTAGACCTTTGCGTGGTTATCAATCTATGAAACGGTGTCATTGAATCGTTTCTATTACGCGTTTGATACGTATGTTGTCCACCATTGGGGGGAAACAACTTCTTGTTGTCGTGTACGTGTACAACAATTGATAGAATGTACACAGAAGGCAAGGTAAGTATATGTTCATTACTAAAATATGTTGGACAGCTTTGATCGTATACCTCAAACTGCATAGGAGTCTGATTGCGCGCTTTTGTAGTATAAATATCTTATGCGCCTCAGAAGAGGTTCCCCAGAAAATGATACCGTAGGACAAGAGTGAGTGGAAATAAGAAAAGTAAGCTGTCTTGGCAGCTTCGTGTCCCGCTGCATGTTTCATTCTCTTAATGGCGTATAGTGCGACGGAGAGTTTACTGGATAAATTATATATACGAGGGAGCGTTTTTATATTCGCGGAATCAGCGGGTTGAAGGGGGAAATTAGGCGCATTGGGGGCGTGGCCTGATACGAAGTTTCATTGTTATTAGACAGTTAGTCTTTGAGCTATCGTCAACCAAGTAACATAATCAGGAGTGAAAAGTGAAATATGGAAAAAATCGAATATCGTGCCGTTATAAAGTTCCTTACCAGGCAAGGAAAATCAGTCGCGACCATAATGAATGAGATGTCATTGGTTTACGGCGACTCTTGTCCAGGAAAAACCATGGTGTACAAGTGGCATAGTTTATTTAGACAAGGAAGGGAATCCCTTGAAGACGACCCGAGGCCGGGCAGGAGCATTGAGGTGACCACGCCAGCACGTATCCAAAAAGTTGAAAAAATTATACTCGAAGATGCTCGACTAAAGAAGAAACAACTCGCAGAAATGGTTGGAGTATCCGATACAACAAGTTTTAAAATCCTACACGATCATCTAGGCGTGTCTAAGTGCCGAGAATGCTCACGCCGCCGCAAAAACAACAGCGCGTAGAGTGTTCGCGTGCATTTTTGGACCTCTGTAATGAAGACAAGGATGGTATATTGAGTCGAATTGATACTGGAGACGAAACTTGGGTTCATCATTATGAACCTGAGTCCAAACAAGACTCCATGCAGTGGCATAAAAAAGGCACAGCACCTCCCAAGAAATTTGAAGTGTCACAATCAGCTTTTCATGGCAACGGTATTTTGGGACTCGGAAGGAATATTGTTGATTGATTATAAAGATAAAGGTGTTTCTATAACCGGAGAATATTACGCTTCAATATTAGAGCGACTAAAAGAAGCCATTAAAGAGAAAAGACTGGGAAAATTGACGAAAGGTGTGCTGCTTTTGCACGACAACGCGCCTTTCCACAAGAGCCGCGTTGCGTTAGCTGCCCTGCATAAGGTGGGCTTCGAAATTGTGAATCACCCACCCTACAGCTCAGACCTGGCCCCGAGTGATTATTACCTGTTTCCGAAAATGAAAAAAAGCTGCGGGGTAAAAAATTTACTGCCGATGATGAAGTCAAGGAGGCAGTTTCAGCGTATTTTGCAGATAAAGAGAAATCATTTTTTTATGAGGGTATAAATAAATTAATTGAAAGATGTGAAAAATGTATCCATCTTGCAGGTGAATATATTGAAAAAGAAAAATAATTTGGTTTTTTGTTTCCCCCCTTATCCCCCATTCCGCGAATATAAAAACGCTCCCTCGTATGTTGGTGCCATTTCATACTGTTGTCAATTGTTATACCCAGAAATTTTGCCACTGACGGTTCATCTGCACGCGTAGTAAGTCAATCTTCTCAGTTTTATCCTCATTAACCATTAATCTATTCGCAGCAAACCAGTCCTTGGCATCGCTAAGAGCTTTCCGTGACCGTTCTTCGAGTTCCCACCTATTCTCCGCCTGAACCAGGAGTGATGTGTCACCTTGTATAAACAGATATCGACGCCAATGATCGTTGATGGGAGGTCATTTATATAGATTATAAATAATAATGGTCCGATACGATTGATCCTTGAGGAACACCGTATGTAACGTCTGCTAGATGAGATCGAGTAGTGCGCCACTGTGTTAGTTGCTTTCGATCCGTAAAGTAAGATTTTAGTAATTTTAGAGGTTCTCCTCTGACGCCATAGTGTTGGAGTTTTTCGAATAATTGGTTTGAACTTACAGAGTCAAAATCCTTCGATAGGTCCAGCATCGTCATTTCGCGTATTCACCACAATCGAAAGCGTTGTAAATCTTTTCCACCATATCCAATATTCCAGATGTCGCTGAAAAGTTTTTTCTATAACCGTGTTGTCTCGGTGAAAGGTAGTTGTTAGCTTCCAATTCTTCTAACCAGTCTAGATGCAATAGTAGTCTCTAGTATTTTAGACATGGCTGGTAGAATGCTGATGGGGCGATAGCTCTCACATCGGTCTTTATGTCCTTTTTTATATATTGGAGTTATCTTTCCAATTTTCAGTAAGGCGGAAATACCCCTTGCTCCAGGCATTTGTTAAATATAAGTGAAAGTGGGTTACTAAGTTCTTCTCCCAGTTGTTTTAAAAGTTAGTAGAAATGTCATATTATTTAGCGTGTTTATTCTTTAACTGGTTTATGATGTTAAATACCTTATTTGGAGTTACTGGAGCCAAAAAGAGTGATTTTCTGTTTTCCAGTTTTTTTACGTAAAAATTCATCCGTCGAAAGTGAGTTATCGATATATCCGCAATTTGTTTACCAATCGTACTGAAATAGCTAAAGAAACTCTCTATGTTTCCCAATGGAGGTCTGTAAATGGCGATGATAATTTTATTTTTGGCTAATTCTATAGCTGCAATTTCGATTTCCTGTTCTACTGACAGTTGGACTATGTCATACCTTTCAGTTGCTGCTTCCCCTGATTTTGTTATGATTAATGTCCCTCCAAAAGTGTTTTTCTTTCTACAGAAGCAACACACAATTTTTATTATATAATATTTTGGAAAGTGAAGATGTGAACTGGATCAGATTAACGACATTGGGAAAGGCAATGGGATGATATCGCATTATTAACTCAAATCGAATAAGTGGATGTTTATTTTATGCTTTTATCATGCTTTCCATCCATCTGTATACAAAATGCTTATTAATAATCACATTCCTCACAGACATCAAGTAGTTAATTTATTTACAATATAAACATATACAATGAAGTTATTTATAGCACCTTTTTTTTATAATATCGTACATTCATACAATTTTATATGCTGTTTACACAAGAAATAATAGCGTTGTAGCTTTTCCAATAAACTACAATTTAATGCGGACGTGTGGGTGTTGTGATAGAGAAAACAAATTATTTTCTATTGCAAATAGATTCTATATCATCACCGGTAACGTTTTATTGCTTTGTAATACCGATCGCAGGCAGGAAATCATAAATCATTGTTGTCAATAACATTTTAATGTTGGCTTGTCAAAACAGCTGCTCGGTGATTGGCGTTCAGCGGAACTAAAGCGGATCAAACGCGATTAACGTGTGTACGATGTTAGTAATAAATAAATTCGCGATAAACTGTTTCCTGCTTAAATACGTTAAGTACTATGTATTATTAACTAATGCTTAATGAAGTCAGTGTTAGCCAAGGACTTGTCATTGCGCTATTTACATATGTATTTATAGACCGCTTTTTTTGTCGTTCTATAATCTATCATTTATATTTGGATACAACGACATGACAGGTGACAAGTGACAAGTGACAAATATATATATATACCTACACATTGTATAATCTTATTATAATATACAGTAACCGCCAGAAACTTTGGAGAAAATGAGGAAAATTCTGTACTTCTTCTTGTAACAATTTCTTGGCCATATTGTTGAGTGGCGGTATTTCATCAAAGGCCTTAGTCCCCATACATATAATTTATTTTATGTTGATTATCTGCAGAGCTTTTACGAGAGCTGTGCTTTCTTTATTTTCCAGTTTACCAAGAACTTCGAAAAGAAGCTTTCGGCGATAACGTACTTCTTCTTAAAGCTTTCTGTTATACCTTCGTCCATTTGATGTTGTACCTTCACATTCTAGCTCGTCCAAGTTGGTTGAGTCATTTTCATTAAGTGCTTTTCCAGGCAACTTCAAATTTGACAAATAACTTTTCACTTTTGGAGCAAATTCCAAAAAGTAAGCACTATTTTAACAAATATATTTCCATCCAGAGCTGACATGTCTTAAGTTTTAAAATATTATTGGTTTTTTTTTTGCTGACCTGAGGTAAGAATTGATTTTTCTTTTGATGTTTTCTTAGAAAAAAGCCTAAAGTTTAACGGAGTTCTATCAATGTTGCAGGTTCGCTCTGCAATAGACAATGATTTTTTAAAAGATTTACCTACTAGCTGCTGTAATATCCGCTGGTAGCTTTTTAACGCAAACCCTAAGAACGTAAACGTCGTATCGTTGTTCCAACGTGCCAACCATCCTTCACTAGCTACGAAAGACTCCTCCTTTGAAAGTTTGGCATATAGGATAGCAACATTTTGCTTTCAAGATTGCTTCGCTGAACGGAGAACCTTCACTTTGTTCCCTAGTTTTCTCGCCGTTTTTTCTAATTCTTTTTCAGATGTTTTTTTTTTTCAGTATTTTGTCAATTTTTTGCAATACGTTTTGCCAACCGTTTACCTTTTTTTTAGTTTCTTTAGTTTTTTTTCAGTGTTTTTTTCAATTCCCTTTTCAGTTTTGTTTCATTATATTTTTCAATTTCGTTTCACGTTTATTTGCAGCTCTTTTCCAGCTGTTTTTATCAGATTTTGTTCATTGTTTTTCCAATGTTTGCCATTTTTTTTAAATATTTTTAGTAGTTTTTTTCTAGTTTCTTTTCCAGTATTCCTTGCAGTGCTTTTTCTTTTCTAGTTTTTGGCAATTTTTTTTGTTCAGTTGTTTTTTCATGTTTTTTTTCAGTTGTTTTTTTTCTTTTCCTATTTTGTCTTTAATTTCTTTGCAATAGTTTTTTCCAATTCCTTTTTAGTTTTTTTCCTTTTCTTTGTAGTTTCTTTAGTTGTTTTTTTTTTCAGTGTTTTTCTAATTCATTGTTTTTCCAGTTTTTTTTAATTATACTTTCCGGTTTTGTTTTCAATTTTAGTTTGCAGCTTTCGTTTCTTTTTTCCAGCTGTTTTTATCAGATTTTGTTCAGTTCTTTTTCTTTTTTTCAGTTTTTTCTTTTCTTTAAAGTTTTCCTTTCCAGTATTCCTTGCAGAACTTTTTCAACTTTTTCCCTAGTTTTCTGGCAGTTTTTTCCATTTTTTACAGATGCTGTTCAGTTGTTTTTTTCAGTATTTTGTCAACCTTTTTCCTATTTTTTATAGTTTCTTTAGTTCTTTTGTTTCAGTGTTTTTCCAATTCCTTTTTCAGTTTTATTCCATTATATTTTCCAGTTTCGTTTAAAGTTTAGTTGCAGCTTTTTTCCAGCTGTTTTTATCAGATCTTGTTCATTGTTTTTCCAGTGCTTGCCATTTTTTTTACTTTACTTAAAGTATTTCCAAACCTTTAAAGTTCCTTTTCCAATTCTTTTCCAATTTTCTTTTCAATTTTGTTTCATTGTTTTCCAGTTTCGTTTCAAGTTTATTTGCAGCCCTTTTCCAACTGTTTTTATCAGATCTTGTTCATTGTTTTTCCAATGTTTGCCATTTTTTTTACTTTCAAGATTTTCCAAATCTTTAAAGTTTCTTTTCCAATGTTTTTCCAATTTCCTTTTCAGTTTTATTTTATTGTTTTCCAGTTTTGTTTCAAGTTTATTTGCAGCTATTTTCCAGTTGTTTTTTTGAGATGTTGTTCGTACATGACAATCCGCGAATTGTCCGCCGTTGCCAACTAGAAGGCATGGGGTCGAAATTAGTCCATTCTCAGAGGTATTACACAATTAAAGTTGAGATACGAAATGCAATGAGATTAGATCTTGCATTCGTAGTTGCGCTGACGAGATCTAGGAGGTCGAAACCACGTGGTCCGCTTCTAATGCTTGATCTATTTTTATTTCACTCGTTCGCAGATTGATTTCCAACAATATATCCGGAGTTATTACAGATTTTTGTTTTGTTTTTTTAATGTAATATCAGAGGTAAATACGTTAATAAAAATAACGATAAAAAGACGCAACAGAGATTACTATTTTATATCTTATATTTATAATAATAACTAGGTACATACAAAAAAATAATATATCACAATATATACAGTAAAGAATATACAAAATTACATATTTAAACATAACAAATGATTTCGAAAATTGGTTTCTTCCCCAACACTCCACCAGAAAGTAATTTTAAAAATAACTTATTCTATTGTTACGTTAGTTTTTTACAGGTTTCCTTTCAGGAATAGATTTGTAATCTATATGCAACACTTAACATGTTCCCAAAAAGAAATATAAATCTATCGAGAATAAATAAAACAGAAACAGACTTATAAATTTTTTGTTCATCCATAGCCTTTAATTGTATTTTATTACTCATTCTTCTATCTATTTTTAATGCTGTGTGACATATGGTCCATGTTATAATTACGGAAAGGAAATAACAGGTGTTCCCTCTAACCATGTCATTACCTCCTGCATTTGAGCTTTTTAAATACAATACTACACGAAAAACTAAAAAAAAAAAGAAATGTACAGAAACCATTAAATAATGAATGCGAATGAAGAGTTAACACGCATAACAGTAGTATAAATTAAATACAGCATTTTGCAGTCTCTTTAAGCGATAATAGTCTTTTTATAGATCCCTACTCGGGCTCATTCAGGTTTCCCATGCAATTAATTTGCTAACAATAACACGTAAATACATAGGTAATGTTACTTATGGTGAGTAAAGGAAGAACATTTAGTCATGGGAAGAAATTGCCACTTCTAACGAATGAGCTGATCAAATGGAAAGTCTCTGAAGGCGTTGTTGAAGATGTCCGTGAACGCTGTGCCGACTAGATCGTTTACCAGCGGTCTTAATATCATAAAGCCGGGAGGCCATGCTACGTTTATAATCCGGTCCATGAGAATTTCTGGGGAATGAGAAAGAGAAATTTGCAATTAATAATAAATTGGTGTTGTAGTTAGGATTAATTTTCACCTCACAGGTGTTGGGTACAACAGGTTCACCAATCAAGAATATAATCTTGAATGGCAGTGTATGTAGGTATGTATTAATTACAATATTGCATATCTATCATCAAATTTACTTGGTAATTCAAAGCGGTTTCCTATACAGTTCTGCGAAATATATCACAGTAGTTTACAAATATTTACCAGTTTCCTGTTACGCGGTTGCAAGCACTTACCTAAGCTATCACCTATATTGGTATATGTAACCTCACGTGATAATATTATTGCGGTTGATTTAGGCTCCGTCAGCTCGCAATAAACGCATATCTATGCATGGAATACAAAGTTTTATTTGTTAGTCATAGATTAACTGTAAAGTTTGATTGTATGTAATGCCTTTACCATAGTCCCGACAAAATATGTATCTATATTTGTCTTATATATTTAGTTAGTTAAAGATCTTTCATGAATGAATATTTATTTTCTATTAAGCTATCTTCGTTATTGTGAATTACTATGAAGAAGTTTATCAAAGCAGTATTCTCTATTAGAGAAATGGAAATTGCTTTTTTATTTTAAAAAGATAGTACATGTCAACATAGACATTCTGCCTTTATAAACGCTTAACAAGCATAATCCATACAATCTGCCAACCCCTTTTGCTAGCGAAAGAAAAGAATCTTTTGCGTATGTGGTTCAAAAGATGTTTTTATATCGACAATCTCCATTGCTATTTGGTGGGGATTGTGGATATCTCTAAAGATATAGTCCTAATTGCATTTTATGTAAATAATATAATATACTGTTAGGTGATTTGTTCCTGTCATAATTCAAATTAAATTTTCCATTGAAGATGAACACCGATCGGGAAGGCCAGTGTCTGTGTCCGTTTCCGAAAATGTTGATGCAGTTCATGATATGAGTTTGTCAGATCGTCGAACTGGGCTAAAATGAATATCTGAGACACTAAATATTTCATATGGTCGAGTCTGATATAGATCATGTCGATTTGGATATGAGAAACATCATATAGATCACATCAAGGGTGAAAGCATCGCGTTTGATCTGTGCTCGGTTTGAAAATGATGCAGACTCCTTAAGCCGTATTGTTACTATGGATGAAACTTGAGTACATTTCTACGGCCCAGAAACAAAGCAACAATCGATAGAAATGAAAGACTCTGATTCTCCAAATCCTAAGAAGTTTCGTGTTCAAAACTCTGCCGAAAAAGTTCTTGTTTGAGTGTTTTTGGGATTGCCATGGAGTAATCATGATTTATTTTCTGGCTAAAGTCATGCAAACAATTCGTGATTTAGAGTTCAAATTACTCGAATACCTCCCTTATTCACCAGATCTGGCTCCGTCTGACGATCAGCTCTTCCCTCAACTGAAAAAAAGTTTAAAAGGTCGTAAATTTTCTTCCAACGAAGATGTGAAAGAAGCTATGGAGCTCTGGTTTGCAGAGCAAGATAAAAATTTATTTTAGAAAGATGTAGAAACATTGCAGGTTCATTGTAATAAATGTATCCAACACAGAGGAGAGTATGTTGAATAATAAAATATTTTGACTTTCAAATTTTGTTTGCTTCTATAGTAGGCTAAGAATTTTTCAATATGTGACACCGAAATATTTCCTCCACGGAAAATATTCACGATTTTGTATCTTGATATTTTGCCATTTAGATAACTAAATTAGGTATTCGAGTATTTGTTTCTCTATAGGCAACTGGAGAAAATAGTTTTAGAAGGTAATAAACCGCGGATAATATTATTAACTTTAAGACGTTTAGAAAAATGATGTTTATTGTTGAAGCAAAATCTTTAGCTTAGGCCAAAATTATGAATGAAGACAAATTCAGTATAGGCTGGTCGATTTGCCGCGTATTTGACTATGTGAGAAAACATAGAACTATGCAATTTACTGTTTTGATGATGGTTTTACACCGACCCACCCTTTAGCTGGCAACCAAAACTTTGCGCAGGATTACCACGTTGTTTAATCTAATCGTGACGGAGACGGATGAGTTCGACCCGGACATCACATCAGACTAGCAACACCACAACACCTTAGAGGACAACACTTCACCGTAAGGACCAAAGGAAAAGAGAGCAAAATTATTGGATGAGGGTTTCCAGCCAATTGTAAACAGTTCGAATTACTAATATTAATTTTGAATTTCTGTACATCTACAAGAAAACCGTGGATAACATCAAGAATACTTACTTCATCTAGAAAATTAAGAAAGTTATATGCTGCGTCTACAGAAACTAAAAGTTATATTTACTTGCCACATTATTAATAGTAATACTGCTATTAGGAATTCACACAAAGAGATTCAAGAAATAATACAAGGCGGAGTTGCTATTAGTGCACTAATACATTTTGCTATTGCTTTTAACAAATACTTGGTAGAAAACAAATACAATACAACGACAAATCATTGTATCTTGCCATTGTTTCTAAATTAGATATTGCACATGTTATAAGTCATTTAAGGTCTCCAAGCAAGTATAAATTTTATTGCAAATAAACGCGCTTAAAAATAGGGAAAATTGTGCCTTTGCACGAGAAGAACGATATCAAACAAGTAGAAAACTATGGATCTGTTTCTTTGACATCATAGAATAAATACATAGAAATTTATATTTTTTATTGCAAGCTTACTATGTACATATATCGTAGGTGTAAAGGTGATTACCCTGCTTAGATATACAATTTTTTAACTCGGTGTTATTTCAACATTATTCTTAGCGAACACGATATGCAGAATACATATTTACAATTTGCATGCAATAGCAAAAATTATCAATTTCTTGAACTGAATGGATTACTCGCGTTATGTCAACAGCTCGGACATTTAAAAAAAATAATCTTATTTATGTATATTGTTTGAACACACGACTTTAGGTTATCGTCGAGTTCAGTGAAGTAGATAAGAACCGTTTCGCTTGATAACTATTTGTCTGACATAGTCTTCTGTGTTGCAGATATCAATTGTTAAGGAATTACACATTACTATAACATTATTTAACAGATATTTGTATACCTACACACACATGTCGTAGTTTTAATAAATATTGTGCAATTCTTAGTAATCCGCCTGTATATAAATTAATGCGCTGTTTAAAGACTGAAGTTATGCAACTTATTATACAATAGACTCGCGTAACTGTATGTATACATTAATTGCATGTATACACAATGGTTCATAAGTAATTGACCAGTTTATTTAATAAACATTTATTAAATGTTATAAAGTAGGTACCTACAAACAACAAGTTTATCTTTTTTTACCTTTATTTATTACCTGATATCTGTTAACTATAGAATATACTTTGTGTCGCAAAATTAGCAAATAAAAATCATAATTTCCTCGATGAAAATTCGGAACTTTGGCTTTAGCAATCTAGCCAGTAAAATAAAGTTAATCTAAAATGCTCACAACTACATTTTAAAAGGTTACCTTAAATCATCAAGGAACAAGAACAGGATGTATGTTTTATGTATGAGTGAGTGTACAGATCCAATATACGCTATTTTAGTTTTTGATTGATTTTTTAAGGTTACAAACGAGAAGTGAATATACTTCAGATGTTTATAGTGAATCATAAAATCATATATTCTTTAAAAAAGGAAAATTGTGCAATTCAGAAATACGTTTTTAGCGAGGCAGTTGACCGTGTAACAAAACCACTTCCTCTTCCACCTAGAAGTGATTGTTTAGAAAATAAGATCGAAATGCTTTCATATACATGTTTTTTTTTATTGTAGCATCAACTACAACCACACCTAATTTATTATCCAATAATATTGATTTTAACATTCTTGATGACTAACAAACAGCGAGGCACTAGACCTCCCAAAAATTAAAGACATAGTAGGTTGATCAATTTCTAAACTTCCTAAAAATTTATCAGTTTCATTGCCAGCATCAATAGACGCAGACTGAGGGTACTTAGAAGAATTCCTAAATGAAAGCAGAAATTTGTGTGCATGGTTTGACTTTTATGCCATACAGTACTACAATATTGGAAGGCCAGCTCAGCCAGTAAACAATATATTCCAATTTCTATTTTACAAAAAGTTATGCAGAAACGACTAACACAAACTAACTGTTAATTTTATCTTCAATTACACGCGATTCAGTTGCATAGTAACCAAATGTTTTACTAAATGTCTAATGAGTTCAATTCGCTGGGACATATTATCGTGTAGTTTCGGCCAAAACAACAACAAAATCTTGATAGAACCGACTTAATGCGTGTTTAAAATATCTACCTCACAAGGGGATGGAAAAATTATCAGGACCACGGGAACGTTAGGCTACGTTCATTTCTAGGAGTTAGGAATCAAATGAAGTTACCACTCCCATAAAATATATCAAAGAATGAGAATCTCAACTCAGCTGGTTTTAAAACCAGGTGAGCTGATCGCGGCCACACAACCTTCTCATTCTTTAATGTATTGTACACCGGTGGCGGTTTCCTTTGATTTATCACTCCTGGATTATCTTTCCCACTGTCTTCAAAATTTTTCCACACGCAAGTGCTCTTAAGTGAATGTTAAACCACGTCCATTTCCAGGAATGAGCAATTTTCATAGAATACATTCAAAAAAAGCTGCTAGAGAGTTGGTTATCTGGTTAGGAGATAGTTTTGGAAGCAGCTTAGTTGATTGAGAGCTGGGTTCTGAGTTACTTTGAAAATCAGTTCACAACCAGCTCTCTGGCGGTTTCCTTTGATGTATTGTAATACACAGAAATGCCCAAGTGCTTTCATACTTACCACTGTTAGCTAGAAAAACGTCTTTATTTCAAGGTTAATATGAGAGGCAACGTTATAAAAGATGTTTGCAAATAGCTAGCTAGGCAGCTTTCGGAACGAATGCAAATAGTCTTAAATACGGTGAACAATTGGTGCAATCGATAAAAGCTGTCAATTTATGCCATGAAGACACATATTGTCACATTCATAAAAAAGAGAGACCTGAGCGAGCTCAAACCAGTAAAGCTAAGGGAGCAAAATACTTGGGGGTTATCTTTGACCAAAAACTCACCTTAAAAATACACATGCAATAAAACATCTATGGCCATTGGCAGATGCAGAAAATTGTATGGAAAAAACTGGGGATTAAACCCAAAAATGACCTTATGGTTATATACAAGGGTGATCAGACCTATTATAACATATGGGTCAGTGGTGTGGTGGCCAAGGACCCAACAGGCCGGAGTAGTAAGGCTCCTAAATGGTGTACAAAAGCTAGCATGCATGTGCATCACGGGGGCAATGAGAACTATTCTAATATCAGCTATGGAAGTCTTATTAAACCTAGCACCACTACATATCTACATATATACAAAGAGAAGCAAGGCTTGTCACGTACAGGCTGATACAAAATCAAACAACCATCACACACATACGTGGGAGAATTTATCAGAAGTTGATTAAAGAACTACAAACCGGGGAAGTAGCTTGTTTACCTACAGATGTAATGGTTCTAAAATACAACTTCAAACAAAAAATATAAAACCATAATATCAGAACGAGAACAATGGAAAGGCGGTTCTCTCGTTAAAGCCTCTCTACACTGGTATACAGACGGGTTGAAAACGAAACAAGGGGTAGGAGCCGGAATACTCGGACTTAAACCAAGAATGGAAGTCAGCCTAAGCCTATCGAAGGAAACTGAAGTTTTCCAGGCAGAAGCAATTGCTATTCACCACTGTGTCAGAGAAATATTAAGGCAAGGGACAGAACAAAAGGCCAAAGCCATCTTCACTTATAATTAAGCTGTGACAAAACCGCTTGACGCTACAAAGATAACATCAAAGCTCATATGGGACTGCGCATGCGCACTAAATGAACTAGGAGTGCGCAGCAAAGTGACCCTACCTTGGGTACTGGGACACGAAGGTATTAAAGGAAATGAGAAAGCTGATGCCCTGGCCAAAGAAGGAATGTCTAAGCCACTCATTGAACCTACACCATCGCGTAGAACCACGAAAAGGGAGATAGACAAAACCATGGACAAATGCTCGGCGAATATATCCTTCGAATGGTGGAAAAGCTACCCTTCATATTCAATTCATGGAAAACCATGCAAATTGAAACTGGATACCGGACGAGCTTTATTATATTTCAGAGAAACAAACTTACTCAACAACCTCCGAGTCATCACAAAAAAGTGATAGAAGGTGAAATTTATATTTTCAAGGGGACAAGTTGATATAAGATTAGCTAGATTAGCTGAGGAACATACAAAATCGGAGAATCAATTACATCACTTGACAACAGATATTTAAAAAAAAATATGTTACATAATTTAGTATTTCACCCAAAATTAGGAAGAATTCTGAATATATTGTCATGTGTTGTCATGTTTGGAATGAATTGAATTGTCAAAATTACACGTACACACAAGCTACTGCTATTTAGAAAAACTTAAAAAAAGCAGGTCAAGAAAAACAAATAAAAAGAAGAACGGTTTTGAAAAGTTGATTGAAAAAATAAAAAAGTCAGGTGAAGAAAAGTTATTTTTAAAAGAAGAAAAGAAAAAAAATAGAAAGTCAAAAGTTTGAAAAAAAGATTGAAAATTAGAGAGAGAGGAGAAAGAGAAACGTTTTTGAGAATTGAAAGAAAAACGATTTGGATTGATTTTGAAAAAATGGTGGACTAGAGAATATAAAAAGTAAAAGATTTTGAATAAGATTGAAAAGTGAGAAAAGGAAAAGAAGAACGAAAAGAGTAGACGAAAAAGAAAACACAAAATACACACAATACACACAAATAATTAAGGTAAGAGAGGGTGGGTTTCAAAATTATTATTGTAAAGTGTTTAATATATGTTTTTCTTTTTATTTTATAAAATAAAAAACAACATGTTTGGAAATCTGGATACCTTTGACAAAACCACGTATTGAATGGTGACATTCGACCATACGAAGATTGTAAGATTACAACAAGTTCATAGAATTGAAGACTTATTTGGCCAGAATGTGCGAAGGGAAATATCTTCTACGGTTTGAATGAGAATACAGTTCTGCAGATTATTTGAATCCATAAAGTCAACTTTAAATTTGACTAAAAGATTTATGTTTGGAATTACGATTGTACTAAATATACGGCAGAATTTTATGGCTCAAATGTTGGGTAGATTTAAAAGGAGTTGGGTGTTTCTTGATGTCGTTATGGTTCAAGCATCGTTTGACGAAAAACTTCTAATACATTTAGAAGCAATGCTTATGCATCTAGAAAACAATAATGTGTATTTAAATAATCAGAAATGAAAGTTAGACTCAATTATATACTTCGATCATAAAATAGACAGGAATGGATTAGGGCATTTGCCTGATAATGTTGAAGCTATTGTAAAATGCTCAAGTAATTTCATTCTATGGCCATAAATTTGCTCACAAAGGTAGATAGGTGGGTATTGAATTCACAGTACATTGGTAACGTAAGCCTAGAAAACCGCCAGTTTTCTTTCCTTGCCTTTGAAAATCAATATTGTATTAGTACATCTTACCTAATATTCTTCGACCACCCAATAAATGTGAAACGTGCAACTTCATATCTCTACATGTATGCACATTTATCCTAACTTTCAGGGGAGTGTCATACACATTAGCTCCAGTTACTGCTCTCCTAGGTCTTCTAGATATAGTGGTAGTTTGAATAAAGTCGAATAGATCCAAATTCCAAACGCCACTATTTGACATTTTATTTCCAAAGATACTTCCCGAGAAATCGTATATACCAGTCAGACGCTTTTCCGGGAAAAATTGCGTGTATTCTATTTGGTTTCGCCCGAAATCACTCCTGAAAAATATAAATTAAGAAATTATTGAATTAAATTTTTCCATGCCTAATTATTATTAAATTTATTCTTAAATGTAATTGTATTGAAAATAATCGTATTCAATTATATAAGAACATTTTTGTTTATCATATTTGTTTTGTCTATAGTAAATGTTTTCCGCAAATACTTTCTCCCGATTATACGACAGAATTAGATTACCCAGTCGAGAAATCTAGGATATATATCATTAATTATTATTTTAATTTTATTTGATAAGTGAATGCGGACTCTACAGTTTGGAACAAATTAGTAATTAATATGTTGAATATAATATGTAACACATTTTAATCTAGTAGTGCATATTTATGTTTATGCAACTAGTTTGTGCCGTGGCTGGTTTTGTATGTATGTACATTAAAATAAAAATTTGAAGCGTCAAAAACAGAAAGCGATTACTTAATAAAATGTAATACTAACTTGAAACTGGTTACTTGGGAAGCCGTCCATCCAGATTCCGTTACATTAACAAGTCTTAATTTATAATTAAACATAGGTATTCCGGTATTCTGGACAACCTCTGCTGCAAAAAATGGATCGAACGGTGGTATACGCCATTCTGGTACACCTGGAA
This sequence comes from Holotrichia oblita, assembly GCA_023690525.1. NCBI lineage: Eukaryota > Metazoa > Arthropoda > Insecta > Coleoptera > Scarabaeidae > Holotrichia > Holotrichia oblita. The sequence goes on from CM043017.1 coordinate 15,905,940, forward strand.
CGAAACAATATATTATATCTACAGCATTACTTTTCAAAAATTAAATGAGAAGTAAGTAGAAAGGATTACCTGTTTTAAAATAAGATCGGACGTTGTTTAGGGCATCCTTCATGCAAACGTCAAACTCTGGGTCTTGTTTGTGGCAATTTTCGAATGCAGCTTCTATAATTAAATAAATAGTAATTTATTTTTACGCATGTAATTGAGTAATAATTAAATAATTAGTACTTTAATATATCTGGTCAGAAACAACGAGGTCACCTTGGAGTGGGTGCCTCAAATGAAATTTACTGGACCGGAGTGCAGTACGTGGTACAATTAATGAGATTATAAAACAACATCAAGTAAATTGGAACCATGTAGCTGGATAAAGGCACAGCAAACGGATGATGGAACGACCGTCACAACGATTAACTGCTGATTTACTTTCATTAAACAGGACTCAGCTCAGGGCAGTAACATGTCTATTAATAGGACATGGCTGTCTAAGAGGTCACCTGCACAAGATGGGGATCTATAAAGATGAACCCCTATGCAGACTCTGTAATGAGGCGGAGGAAACAGCCTCTCACATAATCTTCGAATGTGCAGCACTAAGTCAACGTGGGGGTTGATACAGGCAACAACCGGTGTTAAGGAATTGTACTAAAAGACTTCTCCAAGTGGGTGGTCATCAACTTAGAGAAAACGAATTTTTTTTTCGATGATCCCGGACCCCGTGGCAGTAGCAGACGTAAACGCTTCATTTGTCTCATTCCATTGTTACTGGCAATAATGAGGATGAGTAACAGATTTAATTTATGGCGCTTTTTATTCGGATTTGTAAGCTGGTAGTTGAAAATATAGGATCTGTTGTATCCATAACTCTATAAGCATAGCATCCTCAAGATTAGTCAGTAGTGCGTGCAATTCTTTGTCTCATTTATATAATTTATTTCTAATACGTCCTATGCAAAATATCCTGTCGGTGGTATTGTATTGCCAATGATTTAGCTTACATGAACTGAGGACTTTATGGATTGAAGCAAGCATAGGATACCATTGATACTTATGTTTCAATTTATTCAATGTATTATCCTGCAACAAAACCATAATGTGTGTTATAATAGTTTTTTTTATGTGTGGTGGGTGCTTAGTTGCAGTGACTCCGTAAGCGGTATTATTTGTCTGACTATCACTGCAACTCTCGCGGTGTAGTTTTGTGTGTGTAAATTGTGTTCAAATGGCTCTGTGAGAGCATCATACCACCTTTTATAATGCCGCGCTGTTAATCACTTTGCTTCCAAAAGCGAATGGTAAGTCGATCCGGATTTCAACTCTCTGAAAAAATGTCACCGTCCCTCCAGAGAATTGAAACCCGGCTCCTATCGACTCGTTTTTTTTATTAAAGGGCACTTTGGCCATGGTATCACTTACTGTTATTTCGGCCACCCTACAAATAATTTTGGACTGTAAAATTGTTTTGTATACGAGATAAATATCGTAGTTTTTTAATCTATTATCAAAACGAATATTAAGATATTGCTCTTTACTAATATTGTATCTTAGTCTGGTTGATCTTTTCGTAACTTCCTTAAGAATTGCTGCAAGGTCAATCTTGCTTGTTTTTCATGTAAGCACGCTTGCTGCATGCTCATGCAGTCTCATGTTGCTTTTGTTTTGACAATTCAGCAGCTTCGATCGTCACGTCGACTATTCCGCGTAACTGAAGCATGGTAATAATAATAATAATAATAATAATATTTATTGATCCAAAGTATCTATACAAGATAATTAAATCAGTCAGAGACAAACTTAAAAAGAAGTAATAATAATAATAATAATAATAATGACCAATACAAAAAGAACATAGATCTATATCAAAGGGAGAAATAGAAAATAAAATAAAGATATATACTTAATAAATACATACAATCGTGTGTGGCTTCAAGCTAGTATACCTACTAAAGAAATTTTAATTTACAAAAAAACTCATCTATAGCATAGTAACAATTTTCTATTAGCATTTTTTTATAGAAGCTTTGAAATGTCTTTGTTGCTTATATTGATGAGGTAATTTATTATATAGTTTTCTACCAATGTACTCTACGCCCCTACCAGTAACTTGCAGTTCCAGCTTAGGGAGATGAAAGTCGTTCACTTGTCGGGTAAGATGATGGTGCACAGTTCTGTTGGTGTTATAGTCATTCATATGTAGGTGAATGTAACATAATGCTTCCAAGATAAATAAAGAGGGTAGCGTTAGTATTTTCAAGTTAATGAAAGAAGGTTTACAGGAGTCTGTTATTCGTAATCCGCATAGAACCCTGATCAGATGTTTTTGAGCTCTAAACACAGCTTGAGCTGATGGAGAAGAACCCCAAAGAAGTATGCCGTATGACAGTCTAGATTGAACCTCGGAGTAATAAACAGATATGAGAGTTTCAAAAGGCAGGCTGAGCTTCAAACTTCTAGATAAATATGCTTTGCTATGGATCGTGCTTGATATATTACCGCAGTGATCCTCCCACAAAAGATTGTCTTGCAGAGATATTCCAAGAAACCTTGCTTTCTGTTGTTGCTCTAGAACGGTATTGTTTACACTGACAGCACACTTAGTATTCTCTAGCCTTTGTCTTGTATGAAGCACCAAAAAATTTGTTTTTGCTTCGTTGAGCTTTAGTTTGTTTGAGCAAAACCACAAATATAAACGATTCATGATGGTTGTTCAGAATATGATGCTTATGGCATCATAGTATCTGTGAGCACAGTCATTTTCTTAAAAATGGTTTCTGATTTCGATGGACACGCTTTATTTTGTAAACTTGTTCAATGTCAAGTAATTTTTTGGGCTACCATATATATGATCTGACCAAAGATTTTCTTCGAGCAAATTTTGTTAGTGTAATTAATTGATGTCCCTAAAACAAAATTCAACTTTCTGTGCTTAATTCGTCACGTTTAAAGTAAAATGCGTATCATCTACGTCGTCTCTGTTGTAATCACGTCATGATCGATGGCCAGTTGTGCCAGGTATTTTTAAAGCTACCAGTACTTGCCCTCCTACTATTTAAAAAATCGGATACAAAGATCCTACCTAGTCCAATATGTTGGTTGATAAGAGCGATAATTGAATCTTTTGTTATTTCATGTGTCTAGTTTTTCACGATCTACAAACCTAAAATAATTCCGATTATACAGAGTATTCCATTTCCTCTGTACAGAAAGCAACTTTGTTTTTTTTTAAATACAAACCTATATTTTTTATCATTTATTTTGAATCTATATGAAAAATAAAAGGGACTTTATGTATGGTATTCATATGAAAAAACTAACGGTCTTTGAGATATTTGGATTACTACGTTTTCCCTTAATTTAAATGGAACACCCTGTATATTATTGATCAGTAAAACGTAGAACTAAATATTCTACTACTTTTTTTTCTTCTTGTTTATTCGACATTATGGTTTAATATCGCGATAATTTCGTGGTTGAAGGCATTTCTTATGATCTCTATGAGCAGATCTGGATTGTAAGGAATTAACCAACTCTCTTGTGCTGTCCACCTGTTTTATTAGAAGGTTTTGGCCTCTAGCATGGTTGACACTTCGAGTTACCGTGATCTTCCGGCCTCCTCACCTAGTTTTGCTCCTAAAGAAGCCATTTATATTAGTGGAAACGTCAAGTTTGAGTAAGTTGTTGTATATGTGTATTTTTGGATTTCTATTTTAGTTTTTACTTTGGTTTTATTTTTCTATAGTATATATTTACTTTACTATATGACACGGTCAAAATTCGGAACCGTGAAAGCCCTTGATCTCATTTGAGATAACACTAGTCCGTCAATTCCTGTATTTCTTTCTCTATTTTATTTTTGCTAAAGCTAAAATAATAGGACATGGTTGGCAAGTGTAACAAGTCTCTGTTTATATCAATCTGTGTTCCTTAATATTTGGGGAATTCTGTAGATTTACTTTTTCAACCAGCTTCCGGGAATAGTTATATTAAATGCATATTCAAAAGCAATTTTCTAGTCAACACATTTTTTTGTCAAAATTGATGGTAAAGTGAACTTCATACTGAAAAATAAAACAATACCAACATACTCGACAATAATTTCTAACGAAATTATATAATTAATTTTAATAGTTATATATGTAACGATACTATTGTGCTTAAGACATGGGGTTACGAATAGATTATTTTTGTTTTTTTTAATTAGAAAGCCAAGCGTAAATTTGAAAGTAGGAAGGCACACACTAGCAAAGTAAAACTATTAATTTCAAGCAATATTTTATCCTTATTTTATTCAGAATATTTTAAACCTAATTAGATTTTTCCTAAATAACCATACTATTGTGCAATTATATAATACACATGTACGTATACGCGAGCATAAATGTAAGTGCTTGTAATACCTTCAATCTAGTTTAGAAAGCATGATCCTTTGTGAAATCGTAATTTTTAAATTAGAACACCGAGCTTTGAGAGGGTACCACGCCTATTCGATGCAATTTCGTAAATAAAAGAACAAAAAAAGTTTGACGCTGCGGTATTAAAAATGATTTTCTTGTAAGATTGCATTTCCTCATTCCATAACAAAAGTGCATGGCACTTACTATGTATAACTTGCGACATATCGATGTTTAAATCGTGTGATTTGCAATTTGCTTTCACGAATGTGATTCTTTTTCTTTTGCCTAAGAAGGAAGGAACCTAATTGGAGTGTAATATATTTTGAATCGCGGTTAAATAGGTTGTGTAAAATTGGAACTGAAATTGTGGTGATAAATATATAATTTTCCTGTTTGCATTTCAATCAAATAACTATAGTTCCTGTTTCGTATTTTCTAGATTCAGATTATTATACAGAAATCAATTGCGCACCTACTACTTCCGATTGTAAATAAAAAACTGCAATAATTACTGTAGCATATCACGTTAATAACTCCTACCGCTTGTTAGTAAGAGTTGGAATTATGAAAACAATTTAAATAACAAGCACAATCTTGGAGAATATAGGAAATTCAACTTGGACGGAATTCTATGTCAGGTTCCATTCACGATGATAGATGCACATGAACACATGCTTCCGTGGTATTTCTTCCGTTAGCGGTATCATGAATAATTAGATTAAAACTATTTTGATATTGGTTTCTTCACTGTAATACTAAAGAAAATCATTGAAGATGATAATGTAGTTAATTATCTACATATAATCTATGTAATACATCTAAACGCATCTCCACATCATGTGTTCGAAATGTGCACTCTCACATCTTACACATTGTCCATAACGATACTTTAGATTATTGAACGTATTGATAAAAATAGGCTGCTGCAAGGACACACAAAAATTATCTCCCGTAATTCGGGGACATTTCCATCCGGATAATCTGACCTCTCTCGCCGTGTGGGCTATATCTATATTGCGCCATATTGCTCCATCTTGCTGTATCCACTGTCGTAGCGGTGGTAGGTTTCTTGTGCGACAAAATTCTGCACAAACGGAGCAGTAATTATGTGTCTGTAGCTTTCCTGGTTTACTGTTAACGGGTTCTGTACATCATCTTTGACAAAATAAGGGCCCAGTATTTCAGTCGTCCATGATTCTCGTTTGTGTTATCATAACCTGCACACTATGCGATGATTTCTGTATGACAATATCGGACCGGTCAATCCCTAGAAAGCGAGTTATTTGGAGGTTGATGTAGCCATTAAGGTGAATATAGCTTTTATCTGAATATATGAAGCTTTGGGAACTATAACACTTGTTGGAGAAGTCGTCCATGATTCTCTTTGCGTTGTCGTAATCTGCACACTATGCAATGGTTTCTGTATGACAACACCAGACCGTTCAAACCCTAAAAATCGAGTTATTTGGAGGTTGACTACGCCCTTAAAGTGAATATAGCTTTTATCTGAATACATGAAGCTTCGGGAACAATAACACTTGTTGGAGAAATCGTCCATGATTCTCGTTTGTGTTGTCGTAACCTGCACACTATGCAGCGGTTTCTGTATGAAAATATCAGACCTTTCAAACGCTAAAAAACAAGTTATTTGGCGGTTGATGTAGCCATTAAGGTGAACATAGCTTTTATCTGAACACACTAAGCCTTGCGAAGTATAACACTTGTTGGAGAAGTCGTCCATGATTCTCGTTGGTGTTGTCGTAACCTGCGCACTATGTAATGGTTTCTGTCTGATAACATCAGGCCGTTCAAACCCTAAAAGATGAGTCATTTGGAGGTTGATATGCCCATTCAGGTGAATATAGCTTTTATCTGAACACACCAAGCTTTGGGAACTATAACGCTTGTTGGAGAAGACGTCTATCATTCTCAGTTGTGTTAACCGTCCTCTGTTGACACAAAACTGATCCCGTGCGATGGAACTTCTCGACAATAGCTAAGATCGTTTTGATGATGTTTTGTTAAATTGCTCCTCGTAATGTTCTCTAACGTAGGCTCGGTCCATTCTAACGCCCAATTCCGTATGACCGCAAATAATGCTCGACGATAAAAACCTCCTATTACGAGAACCACAATTATAACCTCCACCCCCTTCCCAAACAATATAGAGTTCGGCGGTTAGGGCGCTTTCGAAAGATTTTTTCGAATAACAAGCCGGGTATTAGTATCAACATTTTTTAGGTAAGGTAGGTGGGGCCCTGGGAGTGTGATCGTGGATTCTCTTTTTTGTCATGTAAGTTCTAATTTTTTGGTATCACGATTTTATTCTTGAGGGTAAGCAAAAATTAAGCACTAAATTATTCACAGAACGAAAAAATACAAAAGCTTTTAAATTTTAATGTTAAGGTTCACCAGAATGCACAAATTTCCACTAGAGCCTCTTATCTTTTGCTCTTCTCTGTGCTGCACTCCATGTATCTCCTTTTTCTTGTAATATCTTGCTTATCGCCCCATCCCATTGGTTTCGCTTCCTAGACTTGTTTCACGATTCTCTCTGGATGCAATCTGGTCAGATGTCCCCACCAGGCTTGTTTTTATGAATTCTACTAATGGCATCACATCTAGTTGTTCCCGTATTTGGCTGCTTTTCACACGATCTCTTAGTGTAACTCCGTTTACTTTTCTTAGATACCTATTTCATTTCCATGGCATCTAATCGCGATTTCATTCTGTTTGTCAATGTCCAGGTCTCACATCCATACGTTAGGGTCGGCTTGTAGATAGTTTTGTATATCGTTGTTATTGTTTTAGGTGATATCTCTCTTTTACCTATGTATAAACCCATTGTTCATTGCTAAATATAATTTATTACTTTTCTCTATTCGTTGTATTATATCTATTTCCTGTTTTCCTGATTCCTCCATGATGACTCCTAGGTAATTGTTGGTGCACTTGTTCTAGCAGTCTCCCTTCTAGTCGTATGTTGTGTGCAATATGTAATTTTAAAAATTCTTTTATAATTTATAGCTTTTGAAATGTTTCTGAAAAGCCCGAAAACACAATTTCTTTTTTAATTGTTTCCATTCTACACTTTTTTTTGAGATCTCTACGTTTTGGCCAACACCAATTTTTCAAATTGGATATTCCAAATTATCATACAAAAAAGAAAATATAAAAATTATACATTGCCCCCCTCCTCCTCGCCACCCCCCCTCTGTCTCAACATTTCAATTAACGAAAGTGCAAACTTTGTTAGCCATTCATTTCCAGGAAAATGCTGACGAAGATAGATGTGACACTCTGTATAAAACTTTTTACAATCAGAAAATGTTTTAAATTTCTTTATCGTGGCGATATCTAGGCTTAATCCAGTCCCTTCTTCTTTCAGTTCTTCAATACCTTAGTTGTTTCTGATCTGGACATTAGAGGAATATTCCTTCCTAGTTAACTCTAAGCTACTTAAAACAACCCCTCTCTCATTATTGACAGTCATATCTTGATAATCTTAATAATCAATTATGTAATCTGAATAATTAATTCACTATAGGGGGAAACAAAGTTTTTTTTAATAGTGGATACTGAAAAACGTTTCTATCATCATTTCATCATCACATACATATATAAATACTTGAGTTTTCTTTCATGAGAAGTTTTTAATGAACACTGATCTGGAATTGTAGAATGCGTATGTGCATTGGAAAGAATCAGATAACGTTATAATTGTCAGATGGGGCACCATCCTGTTCTGAACCAGATATTATATTCGTACCTCTAACATGATGTACATAGATGTTCAGTTCCTCATTGTGTGTTAAATGTGTTGTTACTTAAAATCTCATTCAATTCAAGCATAAAATTTTAATAATGGAAAGTTAGTCGTAATAGTTAACATGTTATTCGAACGATTATAAACTTTCGCTATCGTTTTTGTTTGGAGTTAGGTTTAACACCTAATCAGTTCGGTTGAATATGGAGACCACATGACCATCAATATCTACTACTGCATAGTTGTAGAAATAAAGCGCCAAAATGTTTTTGACTCGACCTCATAAAAATGCTTATTTTTCCAGGAACTACTAACGAATACGTTCTATTATTCCATACTATAGAGCAAACACAACATAACTGTCTATTCTTACACTTGCATTGAGGTCATGGCTTTCTTGAATTCCATTATTAAAGCAATTAATTTTATGTAATAACATAAACATATCTATATGCTTATTAGTTTCAAAATTTGAAAGAGTTTGGCAACACTATTATGAATATCAGTGACGTACTTGTCAACAACTTGCTTTCGTTTTTAAGTACCTATTTAAAGGCGACGTCATACACGAAAAGACGATACTGTTTGAACGATAAAAAAGTAACAACGGTGAGATCGTGATGTAGGCTAAGATGTTTAAATCGATTGAAGTTATGTAGTAGTGAAAGTTATCCTTATAATTTATAATTTTCTGTATAATGTCAAGGAGTTAATATGGCAAAAATCAACTATTATGTGTGCAAAATTAAAATAGATGAAGTTGCGTTCTAGAATGAATCGTTACCAAACACCCCAAAATTACATTTTTAAAATATTTATTACAATTAAAATTAGTTTTTGTTTAGTATATACGTCATATAGAATAAAACAATAAACGAAGATATAAGATAAGCGTAGCTTCAATGAATTTTTAAGGCGCTGACGCGTTTAAACGTAGATACGAAGAAAGTACTTTTTTCCCCGACATTTCACCATACAAACCGGTCTAGAGTAATAAAAAGTTATCATCTATAGCTGATCTGCGGGTTTGAAAGTGAAATTGTGAACTTGTTTTAATAAAAATATAATATCGAATTATATATATTTAAGAACTATATTACAACGTTTATTCTTCTCAAAATCTTCTGTTATCAGTTCCATATAACATCTAGCATTATATTTTTTGTAAAATGTTCAATAAAAGACGATCCGTTCGTACTAGACGTTTTACATATCATGAATACAAAAAGTCTGAATGACCCTGCAAGGTTGTCCATTTTCTCTTTTTCATTTTGTTTTAATTTAATAGTTTATATAAAAGCAATTCAAATTAATGTAGTGCTTGTGGTTATATTTTAATGTCCCTGTGTTCGCAATCGCCGTTCCACGAACTAATTTGCCAAACTTTATTTATACCTTCATGGTCTTCACCTGCGATAGACAAAATTTTAATGTCGAAAAGTTTATTGAGGATACAAGCACCAGTGGTACCGTAAGAGACAATTTTTGGACGATACTTTTAGATTGAATTAGATTGGTGGACTGTCAAATACCGCAATGTATTACAATATATAAGAAACAGTTGGCTAATAGTGCATTGGTTCTAGCCTCAAAGCTTCTCCGTGTTATTCTCCACTAAATTCCTGCTACAATTGTAACTCCTATTAGCAGGCAAGAGTCAGCCCATCATCTTCAACACCCAGGCTAGATCGGTTAACTTCGTCGTTACCAAACACCTGACCAATATACCAGACGAACCTACTCTAGCGATAATGAAGTAAAGACTGTCTGAGGACACCGCATTACAATAAAGAACTACCTTAAGTATAGATGCCATCGTGGAACTGTTATGCATTCATGTAAACACTTCATATTTTCAAGTAGAAAACAATTTGTTTCAACAGGAATTTGGAATGAAAATGGGGCATCTACTCTTTCTAAAGATATGTTAAGATTTGTCATATGGCAAAATGGTAATGAATCGGATGCTCAGTGTTGTGAGTGTGGTCACTTCTCTGACGGGATGGTGACATTTTTCTCGGAGAATTCTATTCCCATCTATCTACTATTTGCTGTTGAGAGCAAAGTTATTAACAGCCCAACATTGTAAACAATTAATACACACAACCTAGCACCCATCACCCAGATAAAAAGAAAAAAACATTAGATAGTTGTCCACGATATTTAAAGAGTATTGAAGATTCCATCATGTTTACCATAGAGAAAGAAGTTGAAGCCAAAATTCCCTTTTTTAGATGTCCTAGTGAACAGAAATAGAGATGAAACGCTAAAGGCTATAGTCAGTATACAGAAAACCTGTGCATACAGGACCAAAGTTGCATTTCGATTCCGATCATCCACACAATGTTGGAGTGGCCAGATGTCTATATAGCAGAACTCGAGCCAGGTAATAAAAAGGAATAACCTTTGAAAGAGTGAAAGCAAATCAATATGAAGATGTGATTTCAAGGACTATGGGCTCGTAAATTACAGATAAAACATCAATAACACCAACACCACAATGTTGTGGTATTGGTACCACAACGTCGTCGTGTTGGTGTTACTGATGTTTAATCCGAGAGATATGGAGATAGGACGCAGTAAGGCACAAAAGAACCCAGCATAGAACAAGAATAGGCAATGAATACAATTGGAAAGAGATAAATCGAAATACGATTGGATGAAAGTCAGTAGCAATCATATCTAAGAATGTCATAGTATTAAAAGAATGGTGAAGGAAACAGTATACATGATCTTCGTACCCCAGATCATTAGCTCACCAATTGTACAGCATGTCCAGGCGAGCTCAAGTCAGACAAGGATCAAAGTTGTCATAGATTATCATGTCTGGTCAACAACATATTACAATAGTTTTTTTAATAATTAACGGGTCGATGGCCGCAGTAGTTAGGCGGCTGACTATCGTTGTGAGAGGACGATAGGTGCCGGGTTCAATTCTCTGGAGGGACGGCAACATTTTTTCAGAGAGTTTAATCCCGGATCGACTTGCCATTCGCTGTTGGGAGCAAAGTGATTAACAGCGCGGCATCATAAAAGGCGATATGATGCTGTCACAAAGCCAATTGAACACAACTTACACACACCAAAATACACCGCAAGAGTTACAGTGATACAGCTTAAGGAGTCACTGCAACTAAGCACCCACCACACATAAAAAAAAAAATTAGATACACTTTGAAAACGGCAGTAGAAGAGCTTGCTAAAATCTAGATGTATAATATTAAAAAATGGAAATAATTCAAAATCACCCTACGAACAACTCAAAAATTATTAAAATTCAATTAAATTAAGCTCCAATTCTTCTGGTAAACTCCTCATGTGCCATAATTCACATTTTAGGTATCTCAGGATCATAAATGATGCTTTAAATAATCGAAAAATAAGGAATTTAAATTAGCATGGACCTTAGATTATACAGTCGTCCAATTAGTAGCTGATCAGCTTTTGTTCAGCCACTTATATTAAACTCTAAAGCAATACCACATGTTCTGATTAGACTGAATTCCATCTTCTTCTCATAGTAGGTATTTAGATGCACTGAACCTGAACTAATTTACTATTCTTTTATTTCTTAAAAGCTGTATTGTAATAAAAAAAATCTTCATTGTCACAGAGCTTTCTGTGGAGTTCAGGTTTTTAAGGTCAGTAACTGTCCTCGACAACATTCAATTTTCTCAACAACAACTTGGTTACAATCTTTTTTGTTCATAAAAAATGCATGAGAAGATTGCCTGTGTTAATATTAGGTACCTAGTAATTGAAATCGACCATAAAAGAACTTAAAAGTGACAGCAGTTTCAAAGTTACAAACTTGCTTCTAAAGGATTTCTTGCCAACAGAATAATACTGATGTATCATGTGAAATAATTTCACTCTAAGGCTGCAAGTTACTCAACACTTTTAACATCAGAAGAGGAAGAGGTTCCAGTGCATACTTTGATCAAATTAGGAGAAGGAAGTTATGGATTTGATAAAGTCCATCTGCAGGATTGCGTTTAAGATTATTTATCAAGAATTCATAGACCAAAGAACGATGATGGTCTGGGTATTATGATTTAATGGGATTTATGATTTTTTTACCAAATTTTGTAAATTGCAAGAAACCATATTTGTATTCCACGTGATGTGGTGTATTTTGTGGACTCCCTTTTTATATAATAACTACTCCTGTTCTAATTGGATGAGGTCATCATAATTTTTCAATTCGTTTTATTCATTTAACCATTTACTAGCCGCGCATTAATCAAAGATTGCATGACTACAATAGTAGGAGAAATGTTTCCAAAAAAAGATCATTTATTTAAGAGACCGACGAATGACACATTCAGGAAACGTCAATAATCTGACATTTAAGATTATCTAGCTAACTTCATATGATAATGAAGGAAGCGAGGAATAAAGCGTGGAAACGTATTATCCTACAATTGAATTAAGTTTTAATAATTGTTAATAATGCTATTTCATAATAATTTATTAACAATACCTACTGTATTAGGGAGAAAATATTAATTTACTTATATAACCTTGTACCAACAACACAAAACATAAAATATAATTCCTCTATTGTTTATTTTCAATGTTTTTTTTTAAACAGTACGACAATTAAAACTTACCAAAAGAAGCCTGCGTATAAACCACCTCAGAATAAATCAGCAACAACACCACATACAGAAAACAATGACCAAGAACTTCCATAATTGGTGTTTGAGCATGGAACTCGATGAAAAACTACGAAGTTCGTGCAAGTAGGCCTTTTAAAATGTCAAATTAAACTGATTCCCGCCTGTAATCGAAATAGCAATGAGTGTTCGGCATGAAAGTGGTGGTATACCCCACCTGCCTGATGGTAGTGCGTTTCTTCCACTTCATCTGAAGAAATGAATGCGCTTAACGCGTGCCAGACGGGATTTGTGTATCTCGGAATTCCGGCGATACTTCAAGCGTAAACAGGAAGAAATTCAGTCTGAACTCCGGGCGGTTAACAACGTTCGACGTCATAAAAAAAAGCCCGGTGACTTAAGATAGTTAACAGTGACTTAATATTATTATTATTACGTGTAATATTGATCACTTGAATATGTAGATCTGGTGTAATTGCTCGACTGGAATTGACTTTCACTCTTACTTACAGTTTCTTTGATATATTGTAATAGGAAAAGTGAGAATGTACAATCTCCGGTTTAGATCGTAGATTTGCATTTTTAAATCTGATTCTTGCATGTTTGAACTTCCGGATAATTTGTTTAAATACAGGGTTTTCCATTATGAACTCTTATTGAAATCAGAAGAAATTTTATTTCGTCCAGCTAAAATGTTCCACAACCAGTATACTACACAAAAATATAATGATTTCATAAAAATAATAGTTGATTAAAGATTTCTACTCTTGCAATTGTTAATAGTTATTCAAATTAAAATAATATTTTTAAATAAATTGGTAACTTTGCTTTGAATACACGTTTTTTTGCAAGTAGGTGGATACGTCTTCAGTTACTACATTATACAACTTATTATTTATACTGGTCATTATTTATACAGCTTATTATTGAACCCATCTCTTTCGTATAGTATTTAGATACACTGAACCGGAACGAATTTACTATTTTTTTATTCCTTAAAAGCGGTATTGTAATAAAACGATCTTCATTATCACACAGCTTTCTGTGGAATCCAGATTTTTAAGATCAGTAACTGATGCATCATATGAAATAATTTCGATGTGAGGTTGAAGTTCTAACAGTTCTAACATCAGAAGAGGAAGAGGTTACAATGCATACTTTGATCAAATTAGGAGAAAGAAGTTATGGATTTTATAGAGTTGATCTGCAGGATTGTGTTTAAAATTAGTTGTCAAGGATTGATAGACCAAAGAACGATGATGGTTTTCAAACCGATGCTCGTACCCAAAAATCACAAATGCCATGTGATGTCTCATGCTTCATGTGATGCAATGGTATTGATCATCTTTTACCAAAGGTTGTAAATTACAAGAAACCATATTTGTATTCCACGTGATGTGGTGTACATTATACAGCTTATTATTTATATGTATTTAAGAACTGTATTACAACATTTATTCTTCTCAAAATCTTGTGTTATCAGTTCCATAACATGTAGCATTTTATTTTTTGTAAAATTTTCAGACGATCCCTTCGTACTAGCCGTTTTATATAACATGAGTACAAAAAGTCTGAATGACATTGCAAGGTTGTCCATTTTCTCTTTTTCATATTGTTTTAATTTACTATTTTATATAACAGCAATTCAAATTAATTTAGTATTTGTGGTTATATTTTAATGTCCCCGTGTTCGCAATCGCCATTCCACGAACTAATTTGCTAAATTTTATTTATACCTTCATGGTCATTACTTGCGATAGACGAAAATTCAATGTCAAAAAGTTTATTGAGGATACAAGCACCCATGGTACCGTAACAGACAATTTTTGGACAATACTTTTGGCTTGAATTAGATTCGTGGACTGTCAAATACCGCAATGGATTACAATATATAAGACACAGTTGGTTAATAGTGCATTGGTTCTAGCCTCAAAGCTTCTCCGTGTTATTCTCCACTAAATTCCTTCTATTAGCAGGAAAAAGTCAGTCCATCATCCTCAACACCCAGGATAGATTGGTTATCTTTGTCGTTGCTAGCCATTTTACCAATGTACCACTAGATCCTACTCCAACAATAATAAAGCCAGACCCTCTGAAGACACCACATTACGATAAAGAAACACCTTAAGTATAGATGCCATCATGGAACTGTTGTGCATTCAAGTAAACACTACATATTTTCAAGTATACAACAATTTGTTCCAACAGGAATTTGGAATAGAAATGGGGCATCAACTCTTCCTAAAGATATGTTAGGATATGTAAACAACATCTTTGTCATATGACAAAATGGTAATGAATCGGTTGCTCAGTATTGTGAGTGAACTCTAGAAGGCGGGGTTCAATTTTCTGACGAGACGGTAACATTTTTCTCATAAAGTTTTGGCGAAAAAACAATGTAACAAAGCCATTGAACACCTATGCACGCAGGACCAAAGTTGAACGCAATGCCAACGTTGGAGTGGCCAGATGTCTATATAGCAGAGCTCAAGCCGTATACATATACAGATGAAAGGAATAACTGTTGGAAGAGTGAAAACAAATCAATATGAAGATGTGATTTCAAGGACTGTACGCTCATAAATTACAGATAAAAGATCGGTAACACCAATACCACAACGTTGTGGTGTTGGTGTTACCGAACTTTAATCTGTAAGATATGAAGATAGAACGTAGTAAGATACAAAAGAATGTTGTGTTCTTTTGTGTCTTACTACATTCTATCTCAATATCTGTGACAAGAATAGGCAATGAATACAATCTTAAAACAGCTATAAGAACAATCAATACCATCAGACCAATCATCACCAACCATTAAGACGAATAATAAAAATCAATACACAAATAACTGAATATACAAGATATATTGGGGTGTGTATTGGGGTAGCTCGTATTTCGAAGAAACTCCTAAAGGCTTAAAGAACAACAAAAATTGATCACAAAAATGTCACCAACAAATTGCTATCTTTGTTTTGAATATACTTTTTTTGCGACTAGGTGGGTCCGTCTTCAGTTACTACATTCTACAGCTTATCATTTATACTGATTATTATTTATACAGCTTATTATTTATAGAGCTTATTATTTATACTGGTTATTATTTATACAGGTTATTATTTATACAACTTATTATTTATACTGGTTATTATTTCTACAGCTTATTATTGAATCTCATCTCTTTCTCTTAGTATTTAGATGCACTGAACCTGAACTAATTTACTATTTTTTATTTCTTAAAAGCTGTATTGTAATAAAATCTTCATTGTCACACAGCTTTCTGTGGAGTCCAGATTTTTAAGGTCAGTAACTGTTCTAGACAACATCCAATTTTCTTTACAATAACAACTTGGTTACAACTTCCTTCATTAATAGAAAAATAGTCTGCATTTCTCATTTTAGTCTATTACTAAAATGAAAAATTCAGACTATTTTTCTAGTTCAAATTAAACTTAAGTTTCAAAACTACAAACTTGCTTCTAAGGAATTTCTTACTATAACAGAACAACTCTGATGCATCATGTGAAATAATTTCGGTGTAAGGCTGCAGTTCTCACAGTTCTAACATCGTAAGAGGAAGAGGTTACAATGCATACTTTGATCAAATTAGGAGAAGGAAGTTACGGATTTGATAGAGTTGATCTGTAGGATTGTGTTTAAAATTAGTTGTCAAGAATTGATAGACCAAAGAACGATGACGGGGTGGATTTTCAAACCGATGCTCGCACCCAAAAAGTATGAAGTATGACAAATGTCATGTGATGTCTCATGCCTCATGTGATGCAATGGTATTGATCATTTTTTACCGAAGTTTGTAAACTACAAGAAACCATATTTGTATTCCACGTGATGTGGTGTACATCTTACAGCTTATTATTTATACAGGTTATTATTTATACAGGTTATTACTTATACTGTTTGTTATTTATATAGGTTATTATTTATAGAGGTTATTATTTATACAGCTTATTATTGATTGATATTAACTACTTTACTTTAATGTTTTTTATATTCAGTATGCTGTTAAAACTTTTGTAATTATATTACACGATTCCAAAATGTCTACGTTCTGGTACTGTTTGTAAATGTTTTGTGCTAGCTTTAGTGTTTGAAGGGATTCGTGAAGTTTCTTCTGGATTTCTCCAATAGCTCCTACGAAGACCGGTACGACGATAACTTTATCTTGCTCCTAGACTTCCCAATGATCCTGCGCCAAAGCTAAGTATTTTTCGATCTTTTCCTTTTGTTGTGCTGCGATGTTTACGGAGACTGGTACCGCTATATATATGAGGTATATATGTGGTCTTTGATTGTATATCTGGTCTGTTGTTAATACCTGGTCTATTATGAGAGACAGTCCTAATAGTCTGGAGCGTCCTGTTTCAGTATATTTATACCTTCTACCTTATTTTTGTCTTTGGTGTGATAGTTTTAAAAATTGATATCTAGAGGATTGACCCTTCCGAACTTAATTATGTGATCTAAATTGAAATGGTATCGGCCATTTTGAACATTGTTGTACTGCTGTACTAAGTACTGATAATTGTCAACACGTGCATGTCTTGTTTTCTCAATTGAGAATCAAGCGAACGATCGTCAACAATTAAGGGAAATATTACCAAGTACACTACCGTCCATAAGTTTGAAAACAAGGTAAAACTATTGAATGAACTGAATGTTAGGCGAATATACGATTAATGTTTGACATGAATGGGATAGGATACCTGCAGTAATTACTTTCGGTGAAACGTTTAGTACTACTTCGGTAATCGCTTAGTGCATGAAGTAAAGATATTAATCCGAGCGTCAAAATGCCAAAACGCAGGCATTTGATTGTAGAACAACATTGCCGAGAGAGAGATTTCTCTACGGTTAATTAAAAAGAAAAACTAAATCCTTTATTAACTACAAAGATTTTTTCCTCCTTTTGTTTGAGATTTTTCTGCAAATTCAACTCCTATCATTAAAGTCATCTTTCATATTTGTAATTGTACTGTTATCTATTAGCTGGATGATCTTATAATATTTATCTCTATATGGGTCAAGTATGAAAGCATCTTAACGTTTCATTATTTTCCTTCCGATTTTGCCAACCTCATGGTTAATATCCAAAAGGATCAAATCAGTAAGTGGTTTATTTTTTTAAGGAATTCCAAAACTTTTTGTTGCTTTTTTATGTGTGGTGGGTACCTAGTTGCAGTGACTCAATAAGCTGTATTACTTGTCTAGCTATCACTGCAACTCTCGTTATGAATGCAGTTTTGTGTGTGTAAATTGTGTTCAAATGACTTTGTTACAGCATCATATCGCCTTTTATAATGCTGTGCTATTAATCATTCTGCTCCTAACAGTAAATGGTAAGTCGATCCGGATGTAAACTCTCTAAAAAATGTCACCGTCCGTCCAGAGAAATGAAACCCTGAACTGATACAATGCCAACAAACAACAAACATGCCAATGCAATTGTCTTGCTGGATCACAAAGGGCTCACCAACAAGCGGCTTCCACATGAAATAGCATAATTTTGCAAAAAATCAAAACATTCTGTAAGTAGAGTAGAGTAGAAGTACTGGCTGTAGAACGTTAAGGTTAGAAGGAAGGACTATTGGGATAGGCAGCCAAAAAATCAAATCTCCATTTAATATTCTGAGCTTTCGGTAATTAACAACTAATTACCGAATCATCGTTTGATTTTTTGGCTACCCATCCCAATAGTCCTTCCTTTTGACCTTAACGTTGTACAGCCAGTACTTCCACTCTATTCTACTTACAGAATGTTTTGATATTTTGCAAAATTATGCTATTTCATGTGGAAGCCGTCTTGTTGGTGAGCCCTTTGTGATCCATCAAGACAATTACCCTACTTTTTAGAGAAAAAAAGCAGTAAGAAATAAATTAAAATTAATGGTTTAGCCTCCTCAAAGTCTGGATTTATCCTCCATCGAGCTCTTATGGAATGAGATTGATCAAAGAGCTAGACAGCACCAACAGCTATCGCAATAGTATTTATGGAACACTTGGCAACATATTGACTCAAACTATATAAAAAAATTACTTCGAAGAATGTTTAAAATTTGTGCAGCGGTTATTAATGCTAAAAAAAGTCACCTAAACGAAAAATCCGTTACTGTTTCCAAACTTATGAACGGTAGTGTACATTCATATTATTTTAATTTTAGTAAGATTTCCAATTGTGTTGATTCCATGAACAATAACTTGTGTCTTCTACCACTATAGTTTTCTCAGTTAGGCGAAGACTATAACTTCATTAAAGTTACAGTTACAGTTACGTATATATTACAGAGGGACTGCTTATACTGCAGTTACAGTTACATAAGTATTTGGGAAAATATGTAACTGTAACTAGTTACAGTTTCAAGTATCCGAAATACATATGTAACTACTAAAAAAGTTAATTACATTTGCCTGTATCTGGCACAGCTCTGATTAATTGTTCTTATCTGTAACTTATTTTGTAAATAATTCCGGACCTTTCTTCATCCTAATAAAATAGCTATGGGAATGACAATCCTTAAGTTTGAAACTATTTTTCTCAAGTAGGTACTGTTTATAATATATTATTGAAACAAAAAGCATTTTATATCTAGTGCCCTGACCATTTCTCAAGGTTTTTACTCAAGTAATAGTGATTATAAAAAATAGAAAAAATTTTGGGCGAGGAAATTTATACCGAACAAGAGTACCTATACTGACAATGATAAGTCTCTGCATGTCAGTAATTTTTTCACGTTGGTAAATATAGGAGAGGAAAGTCTCATTTCAAATTGTACCAACAAGAATGAAAATAAAAGAATGTTGTTCAGTTTATATACAACACAAATTTTACTAAGTATGCATTATTTCCTGTTTGGTCAATAATTAATCAGTTGATCGAACGGAAAATCTTTAAAGGCCTTATTGAAGATATCAGTAAATGCAGTACCAACCAAATCATTTATAATTGGCCTTAGTGCATAAAATCCTGGTGGCCACGCTGCATTAATTATCCTATCCAGAAGAACTTCTGCAAATTAGAATTGTTTATTAAAATAATATAAGAATCTCATTTAATTTATCGCCATACCCAATTGTTTCAGTCCTCCTAGCAAATTCGAAATGTGTAGGTTCATACTTCTCGTACTATGGATGACTATTTTGACTTTTAATGGAGCGTCATCCGCATTTGTGTCATTCGCTGCTTCTCTGGTTATAACCGTCGTTTGTACGAAGCCGTACAAAGCTAGATTCCAATATCCACTTGTTGAAACTTTATTTTCGTAAATTCTTGCTTTAAATTCGTACATACCTTTTAAGAATTTAGCTGGGAAATACTGAGTGTATTTGATGAAGTTATTGTTTAAATCGGTTCTGAAAATTAATTATGCTTCCTTAAAGAGGATTCGAAATCAATTCATTAACGTGTTAGTCTCCAAATACAATACCTAAAATCAGTGACCATAGATTCTGTCCAGCCAGCTTCTGTTACGTTGATTAATTTTAAATCATAATGTAAAGAAGGTGTCCCCATATGCTGTACAACTTCTTCAGCGAAGAATGGATCAAATGGAGGTAGATTCCAATCCGGTACACCTGTTTTGAAATACGGTCGAACCGCGTTCAAAGCATCTTTAATACACCTATCGAATTCTGGAGAACTTCTGCGGCAATTTGCAAATGCAGCTTCTATGAAAACAAAATTATTCAATTTCAGAATATTGCTGCGTGATTACTCACATACGTAGTTAATTATTTTTCTTTGCTTAGTATACTGTATATGTAATTCGTACGTTTACTCTTAGGTAAGACTTATTTACTAAACTAATTGCGATATACTTCTGCAACCTGGAACTTTCACGTATGTATGATGTTACAAGTTTAAGGTTAAATAATCTTGTAAAGCCAGATTTGTGTTACTGCCTCTGTATGTTAAGAATAAAGACGCTGAGATGTGTATAGCAAGAGAATAGAAAGTATAGTGTTTTATCTGCTTTTAAAATAGCACACGTGAAGTAACGAAATTATTATATTACATTGTTTATTTTATAGTTAATTGGACATTCTCTTAGAGGGAAACATCTAATTATAATCCTGCAAGTTTCTTTTGCAGATTAGAAACTAGAAAGAAGACTTATTTAGAATTCTAAAAAGGAGGCTAATTAATCTTGGGTAATTGTAAGGGTTTCGTGGTCTTAGCTCGAATTTAATTCCATATTTGGCCAAAATATGTTCAAATATATTTATCAACTGTCACACTTTATGAAGCTGAAATAATATGAAAAAAATTATTGACAATGATAAAGACTTAGCGAGGAAAAAAAAACAGGAGCTGTGTTTCAGTGGTTGCAATTCATAATGCAGGCTTCGAAATTTTTCTCTAGATTTGGTCCCTTGTGACGTGTATTCCTCAAACTCAAAGAGCATCCTCGTAGAATTTACCTCCGGACGATGAGACACTGATGAAAGAGGTAAACGACTGGTTTGTAGCCTAAGACAAAACATTTTCTTCTGGGGGTGTTACAGCTCTTTACCATCTTTATATCAAGTATATTAAGGTCTTGGGGAGTGGAGAGGGGTGTGGAAGAGGTGGGAGAGATAGAGAGGTCTTAGTTGAAAAATAAAAAATAACACCTTTCCAAGTCATTTCATTCTGTGTCATAATATCTGAACTGCGCTCGTAAAAATCTGTCGTCAGTTATCTGATGATGAAATTTTTTAAGACAAAAAAAACGATGCTAATTTTAACTAGTCAGACAATATAGCAAGTTGAGGATTGCCGACCGAAGACCGAGCTTGAAGAATATCGATTAAAAATCCCAGAAGAAAAGAAACAAGCAATTGAAGTACATTCTTCGGGAAAATCAAATTATTAGCCGAGAGACGTGAATGCAAGAGCTGACTTGATCAAGTTAATAAACAGATGAAGTCACTGAATGAGCAAGTCATTAAAGAAGTAGAAACCAGATCTTAACAAATAAAAGCAAATTAGAATATAATATTAAGCATTTAGCTAAAGAACCCAGAAGAATTCAATACAGAAACAGAATAGTTTCTGGAACGTATCCAAGAAGCAGCTTGGGACTCAATACCAACAGTTTCTACAACAACAAACAGAAACAAGTACTCAAAGAAGAACCTCAAAAGAAAAAAAAATGGAAAATCAGAAGGAGATGGCAAATAGGTCATTAACTACCTCAAGAGAATATGCTGCGTCTAACCACCTATTCAAAACCGATGATGTTACCGTTGCGACATCTATGGGTGACACTAAAATTGCAGCTGTTGATAACAATATCAAACAGGTAACGCACAATTTGGGAAGAGATCATTAATTAGTTATTTGGAAGTAACGAAAGTTACACAGTATACCAAAAGAACAATGAGGCAATGGTCCCAAATATGAAACCAAAATTTTTCTGAATTATATTTTGACAAAGCTCAAAGCTCACAGGTGAATATATTAAAAGCTGATAACGAATGAATCACAGTTATGAAAAATCCTGGTGGTGATAAGAAATATTAGTAACCAAATTATATAAATAAAACAAGAATTATTATAATTAAGTGGACCAACCAACACTTGATGATATTAGTTTTGAATTAATTCTATTGTCAATGGATGATATATAAATAGTAAAAAAGAAATAAAATGTTTAAAAGTTTATGTATGTATCTAGGTACATTGGATATACGGATAGAGAATGTCGCTTACCAAACGATAATCGCGGTTGACCTTTAACTAAATAATTTAACAATGCGACCACACACAATAGAGAATTATTAAACTTTTTCATGATTGATACCCTAACAATTTACAATTTCATGTTTTGTTTTAAACGTTTTGGAACTTGGGGACAAACTGAAGGATTTAAAAATTCTTCAAATACTTCTGCACAAGTGGTGAATTGTCTCCCCACTCTAAACATCATTTACGATCTAACATACGCTGCATTACATAAAAATTATCACTTTTGCTTCTTTTAAGATGCAATGAGGGCATTTCAGGAAAGAGAAATTACCAATATTTATTTAAGTAAAATGTTACAACGTATATTTATCGTGACATTTATTCTTACGATTATTACAAAATAATCTGTAATAACTTACGAGGTCTGACAATTAAATAATGAGACTAGGGCTCTAAAAATTTTTAATGATAAAATATAACAATGAAACATTAATTCCCTTCAAACTAGTCTACCTCCTGAGCCACACACCGATCCATTCAAAGTTTCCAGTGCTGAAAGTCATCTTCAGACAGGCTGTTGAGTAACTGTGCCGCTTCTGCCTTGACCTTATCTACAGACTCGTGACGGGTTCCTTTCAGCTGGGCTTTGATTTTAGGGAATATATAAAAGTCATACGGAGCCAAATCTGGTGAATATGGCGGACGTTCCATTAGCATGATCGAGTGTTCGGCCAAAAACTCTTTAACTTTTAGAGCGTTGTGAGCTGGCACATTGTCATGATGGAGAATCCATGCCTTTCTTTTCCATAAATCAGGACTATTCTTTCGAATCCTTTTACGGAGAGTTTTCAAAACTACTAAATAATAATCCTGGTTAACTCTCCTGGTTTGACTCTCTTTAAGCCAAGTAATGTAGATAGCTCCACAAATATCAAAGAAAACAAGCAACATGGTTTTAAATTTCGCTTTGCTCATCCTTGCTTTTTTCGCTCGCGGTGAATCAGGAGACTTCCAATGCTGATCACACCCACAAGGTTACTACCCTTTCCAAAAAGGTCTGGTCAGTTTCGATAATTTGCAGAACGTCAGCACAACTGTTCATTCGTTTGCGTTTTTGGTCTGGAGAAAGCAGTCTGGGCACCATCTTCGCACAAACCTTTTTCATGTTAATCTCTTCATGCAAATCTATCTGACCACTTCTCTATTAAGACTTGCTTGCTCTGCAATAGCTCCCACACCTAATCGACAATATTTTTCAACAATTTCTTTCATTTTTTCGATGTTCAAGTGGGTTTTAGAAGTTCGAGGGCGTCGATACCGTTCATCATCTTTACAGTCCTCCTTACTATCTTTAAACCTTCTACACCACTCAAACACTCTTGCACGTGATAGACAATTATGACCGTAAAGTGTCTGCAATAGCTCGTAACCTTCTGTTGCCGATTTCCCGAGTTTACAGAAAAATTTTAAGTTGAACACCTCTTATATCTTTTCTATACTCGTGTTTAGTATCTAGAACGCCACTTTTTAAGACACTAGCGCAGTCAAAAACCATTGCATATTGAGGTGGCATTTGATTTAATCACGAATGCATTATTAGCAGCCCTTAGAAGATTTATCTCCAGGACAGTTCTGTGTGAGAAGATATATTGTGACCAATTTTGTTCGGATTTAAAAATTTTTAACTGTAGCTGTAAATGAGCAGATAATACAATTTATAAGCACATGTTAAACAGACCAGTTCGTTAGAATATAGCTCAATCCAGAGGAATTAAATAATTTTGCTTTGGCTGCTCACAGCGTTATGTAGTGTGATAGACATTTTACAACAATACCACTTCTAGAATACCATCAACAATAAATATATTGTACGAGGAGCGATCACGAAATCTCGTATATTAGAAGTTGTCAGAAGTTATGTAAATGGCTCCTGCACATTAACATAGCTTCTAAGAAAATGATGACCGAAATACCTACAAGCAGCTCGGGACAAACAATAAGGCAAGATGGCACAATACAGGTTAAGTTCTTTACTGGATCTCTGGGTGCAGAAGTAGAACACTAAACACTTCAACCCAACAACTTGGTAGTGTTTAGTGGGTTGAAGTGTTTAGTGTTTTACTTCTGCACCAAGAGATCCAGTGAAGAACTTCACAATATGACTATCCGGTCCAAGGATCAGAATTTATACCATAAGGTTAGTGCTAAAATTAGATGTATTAGCGAAAATATTAGATTTCCGAACACTTGTAAGCGTTTTTCTGTTTTTCCAAACTTCATTAATGTTACTGTTTCGAATAATAATTGCAAAAGGAGCTATAAAGTCATTCGTTACGCGAAAGAAAAATGGTTGCGTTTAGAAATCAAATATTTTTATGTCAAACGCAAACTTGAGATTCAAGCTTACCAACTTTGGAAATTGGACATTAGAACAGTACAGGTTGCACAATGGTAGGATTTGAAATCTGTACGTTTGTCATCTACTGATGGTTTAAGAACACAAAGAGATTGACTTAATCGATAGGATGACCAGTTATTATAGAATTCAGTCTAGCTCAAATAAATAAGCTCTTAATCTTTAATTTCTTTGACCAAGCAATAACAAATTCATTGATTCTTTACCGAGGAAATAAAAAATGTTCCTCCAAGAAATATGTTGCACCCAAGAAAGTATGGGAAGTGTAGAACTCGTAACAAACCGTGACGGTAATACCTTTGACGCATTCAAAGAAAGCAAAACCAAGATTCCTCGGAGATTGCCACATATTTGTATTTCAGTTATTTTTCCAATCATAGACTTCGACATTTCGACATTCGACTTTTTCTATAAAGCTTAAGACCCAATATTTTTTGGCACAGATCGTATTCTGTTGCTGCAAAAGCTATACAGATTATATTCGGCTTAGCATACCGTGAATCATGTACAAATGTTTTTAAATTCAATAATATATTAACATTTTATGACGTTTACATTTTGGAAGCATTATGTTTTGTTTTTAAGCATAAGACTTTGCGATTGATTTTTCTCATGAATACAACACGAGACAACTAAATTATTTATTACCTCCAATGCACAAAACTTCTTTATTCCAAAGAAATTTAACATTTTTAGGATGTAAGTTATTTAATAAGTTACCGAATGATATAAAATTGTGTAGTGACCTAAGAAATTTCAAACACAGTTGTAAAAAGCATCTTCTTACATTAACTTGTTACAATATTAACGACTATCTGTTATTGTAAAATATTGTAGTTTTATTTGACGTTGTTTTGTATGGTTCCCCATAGTTCGAAATAAAGAGTATTATTATTATGTAAGAGAAAATAAGCGTCTGGGTCCTTATAAAAAAAGATGGCAGCATTAAGTTTCGAACAAAAATATTGCCATTTAATTGTCTTCTGATAGAAACCACATCTTTCAACCAGCCAGCGAATGCATATTCTTGACTCAGCAGTATATAAAGTTGTCTATCATAAATTATTATGGCAGTTTCGAAGAATAACATCGATTAATTTATAATCATAACTAATTTTAAACAGTATACACGATATAAGTTGTCGCTTTCGTCTATCTTACATTTAACTTTTTCGGTTTTGTTCGATTGAAAATTATCATTTTTAGATTCAGTTGTTTTCGTTTAAATTTAACATAAAAAACTAAATTTAAGTTTCTTTTTCTACAGTTAACGCAAAAACTGTTCACCCAGTTGTGTTCATTATTGTAAAAGTTAAATTGGAAGAAACTTGTCAAGAGCATCGTTATTATCTAAGAAACTGAAACCCTAATAGTGCAAGCTTGTTATAATAGAGTCCGGTAGAGTATCAATAATACAATAATAAATTGACACATTACATGATTTTTGCACCAAGTTCTGCGTTAGTTAGAAAATAAAACACATATATTTAATGGCTAACAGTCACGCCACTGTCTGCAGTTGACAAGATAACAAAGCAAAGCCATCTATTTTGAAAGCAGTAGGTACAAGCAGTTCAGTTGTTCAGGCTTGATAATTGAAGTGGTAAGACTTGCTTGCCTCTCGCTTAGAGGAAATGTTCAACTCTAGTTAGGAACGCTGTGGTAAGCATCTCTTTCAGACTGGCATAGTCTCGAGCTATCATTCGCTGTTGGGATACAATTAACAACGCTAAATTACTTATGGCAAAGTTCTGCCGTAACAAAACTATGAAAACACATTTGCAGCGAGCTGTAACGCCAGTGTTGACAAACAGTACAGCTTAGAAACCTATTAGACAGTAATAGAAACCGTATAAAATTTACTAAATTGAATGACCTTCATTCGTACAATAAAGAGATATTTCGAAGTATGTGGCATACATCTGAAAGAGTTTAACTTAATTATTGTTTTACTCTATAGGTCACCATCGTAACCATCGTAACAGAGTTTGAGAACGTGTTGAATTACCTCACACCACTGAATAGTCAAGTCATCTTGTGTGGAGACTTTAATGTAGACTTTTTAGTTAGTGCGGATTGTATCAATTTAAAACATCTGCTACAACCTTTTAACTTATATAAAAAAGTGTATGAAGTATAGTAAAAAATACTAGCGCGATTTTGTTGGACTTAAGCAAAGCTTTCGACTGTGTTTGTCACAAAACACTTTTGAGTAAATTAGAGTTTTATGGTGTAAGAGGTGGCCCTTTACAACTTTTCGAATCTTATCTATCCAACAGAAGTCAGATAGTTCAGGTGGAAAACTGTCATTCACATGAGAAAGTCATTAAATATGGTGTACACAGGGATCAAAGTTGGGGCCCGTTCTTTTTCTGGTGTACATCAACGACTTCTGTAACAACTTATGTAAATATGTGTAAAACAATAATGTATTCAGACGATGCCACATTAACATTTACAGCAACTACTTTATTAGAATTAGAAATCAAGGAACAACTAGGAATGAATGTAGCAGAGATTTGGTACAGAGTAAATAAATTAAAACTAAATCCAGAAAAAGTTCAAAAGATAAAATTTCAAACTAAACCAAGTCAGTCGCAGTCTGTAAAAATACTAGGCATGTATGTTGATTCTGAGTTAAATTTGAATATCCAAGCAGATTACCTTTGTAGTAGATTGAATACTGGAGTATATCAAATGAGAAAACTTGCAGCCACAACCAACCGCGAAACTGCCAAACTTCTATATTATTCTAACTTTTATTCACTTATGGCTAGAAACATTTTATTATGGGGAAGAACCAAACATATACAACAATGCAATGTGCACAAATACGACACAAGAAACAATTTGACAGTGCGGATACCTTTACACAGACTTACGTTGACTCAACAGTATTAAGTACCGTGCGATTAAATTATTTAATTCTCTGTCTGAGGAAACAAAGTTACTTCCTTTAAACTTGTTCAAAAAGAGATCAAAGAGAGCTTGATTGTGATATTTAAAATTGTTTGTTTAAGAGTTTTTATTTTCTGTATGCATTTTTACCATGTTTTCATTTCACTTTTATCATGTTTTTTTTTAATTTTTAGTTTTTCTAATTCTTAATTTTTTTTGTAATTTGACTTTCCTTTGTTTTTGCGGGAAATAAATAAAAAAAATTAAAAAGAAAAAATAAATAAAAGGCAGGCCTAGACCCGGACAGGTCTCCGCGTCAGGTCGGTGTTAAGAGGACTCAACACTAAATTCACTAGACGTTGTCCTATCTCTAGTATTCAACCAACCCACAACCGGTAAGGGTTGTATCATCTGAAGAAGAAAGGGCTCAGGAGCTTTGCTCACCAAGATTAGAAAAATTATTTCTAGTAGTGTGACCATATAGCATTGAAAGAAAGGGCACTCTAATGATCTCGGTTCAATTAACAGTACTATTCATTTAATAAGTTTAACAACATCCTTAAAAGAATAAAGTTTACTATAGAAAACCGTTTAGCTGATTAGATAGCAATAAGTGCCAACCAACAGCCAGAAGTCCAGAATCAACGTGAGGGAGCTCTGATAGCAGCATCAAAGCTTTTGTCACTAAACTCACTACTAGACATTGCTTCTACTGGAATGCAATTTCCAGCGTGAGGCACTGTAAAACTTTCGGGCTTCGTCCACATGCATCGCATGGGCTGTATAGAAACTGCTCAAGTACGGAAGAAACTCCATGCCGACTACCCAGAAGTGGGCAAAATTATAAGACCCTTCCAAGAACATTATCATTCAGTAAACACCAACAGAGATAATTGTAATTCATAATATTTCCTAAATAACACACCCCAGTCTAATACCAATGCACCCTTTTCAAATTCCAAAATTAAGAAAGGGATTTTCTCGATTTTTTTTCGATTTGAGTTAACTAATTTCGTTTTTCGCCATCATTTCAGAGAACTATTTTCTAGGCTTATCGTAAATTAATCCAGAGTGTTGCAAAATAATGTTTAAAACAAGTTGAGAAAAAAAACGAGAAAATCTAAAAAAAAAATTTGAAATCTGTTTGATTTTGAATTTCGAAATTGGGAGGGGCGAGGGTGGGTGGCACTCTGAAATAATTAAGAAAAATCGATTGTCACCCCCTACTTTTTCCAGAACTAAAATTTGAAAGCTGTTCCATACTTTTCCATCCTTTTTTTTGAAGTAGTTCTTAATATTATTTTCCAGCACTCTAAAGTAATTAAGAAAAACAGAATTAGTCAACGACCATATTTTCCACCGTCGAAATTCTGAAAGCTGTGTTAGACTGCTCTAAGCTTGTTCAAAATTGTTACAAGATGTAGCAAGATAGTATTTAATTTTCGGGTTTCGATTCTCTGGAGGGACGGTGACATTTTTCCAGAGTGCTGTAATTTGTGTACTTTCATTATAGTAAATGTACTTATTTATTACTGCTAAAACGCGCAATCGAATTATCATTGTGTAAAAGATAAAACATTGCGTGCTTCTTGAGAGGCTTTGTATGTATTCAAAGAGAGAGAAAGTTGAATCCAAGCACCTGGAATAATGTTTCATTTGTCATCTAAACATCAAATAGCCAACATCGGAAAAGAACGTTGTATTATATGAAAGGATTTTATACCGATAATTTATACATTCCATCTAACTCTAGCCCGTTTAAGCGGACTGGTGTCTCCGAAAGTGTGATAGTTTTAAGTGATAATAAAAATGCTCGTTTTGCTCGCGGTCAGCGCGCTGTTTCTAAAAATTGTAGGCGAGGAAACTAAGGAAGTTATACGTAAGTGTTGTTATGCAATACATTTAATTTATTAGTTAGAACGCGCAAGATATGGTGATATAATTAGATTTAGAAATAATTTTCAGTTTTGAGAAACAATTAAAAAAAATGTTGTTTAAATTTTTCTAAAATAGCTTTAGTCTTGTTCCATTCTTTGTCTCCTCTTTAATATCTAGCATTGAAGTTAATTCTACACTAAAACGAAACGTAAACGCGGCAAAAAAATATTTGCAAAAGTTTATTGATCTAAACCTAATTAAAACTTCAAAAATCCGCTTCTTCATACTACCTACCATCTTGGCTTATCTTGGTTAAAACATAAATTTCCTAGAGATTTCTAATGTGCTTCTGATCAGATGAGTGAACAAACTATGATATCCTTTCCATGAAACTAGTCCTTAATTTGTTTGGCCGTATGGACAACAGTGTTGTCTTGTTAAAACATCCAGTTTTGTTACAGCAACCTTTATTAAAACTATCAATTAAAAGTCCGCATGTAAGAATTGGCATTCATCGGTATCGAAATGTAGTTTAGAATCATTTTTTATGATTACTTTTAACTAACTTTGGGACTCGAAACAAACAATTATAGTGACTATCGTTGATCATTGCCAAAAGTCAATGGTCAAAATGACGGCAACTATAGCAGGAAATAGAAGGTATATATCTTCTTTTCTGGTCATTGGTTTCCTTTATTTACCATGGTTTTTTAAGATATTGCTTACGTCCACCTGCACATCCATTCTCGTTAATACTTCAGCAGTATTTGCAATTTTTCTTCATTTTGAAAATTGAGCTTGCTGCTGATGACTTTCGATGACGTCCAACAGTAAATCAGGTCTATATTTACCGTTCTTTTTTTCTGGTGATCTAGTGCTGCATTATTCTCATTAAATAGGCTTTTTCTATTAAAGCTTCCTCAAATATAGTTACTACTAAATGACAAATATTGTGAATCCTTCGCTATAGTAAAGTATTAATGTTGCGTGGGTATTATGATTATTAAGAAGTATTATCACAGGATTTTCTTTGAAGGCAAGTTTCATTAGTTCCAAAAATCCTTCGTTGGTCATCTAATCATTTGAAGAAGTAATCTCAACACTACCTTCTGCAATTCGTCACTATAGGAAAATTTAATCTGGTAGAATGACTTTATCATTAACTATAATTAAGCCAACAAAAATTATTTGTTCATCTCTTTGTGCTCCAACTACCTAACCTATCCACCTACAGCCTTTATTCCTAACAAAACTTCAAGATTCCAGAAAATTTTGACGTCACGAATTATTGTATTTTTGAAATTTTTGCTCGAATCTGTCACAGTAAAACTCTCGATTTTCAATCTGGAAAATCCACATTTAAATTCAAAATCTATAGATACAGTAGATACAGGAGAATGGAGAAACCCCTGAAGACTCAGTGAACTCAAATGAAATAGCATACGACGGACCTATAATTGACGAAAAGAAACTAAGAAAGAATAATAATTTTTACCAAATGTTTCCAGCCACAAAAAAAAATGCAAATTTCATTTGTCATTAAAATCTTTGGCTATATACTGGCTGATGTTGCTCTCATTAGTCAAGCTGGATGACAATAACACTGCTCTTATTTCTAGAAGGTTTTATAAGAAAAATTCTAAAGAAAGGTCCTTAGTTCCAACTGCTTCAACACAAGTTAGTACTGTTACATTTTATCTACCAGTAGCAAGAGTGTATCTATCATTTGGCACTGCTTCATCTGAAGCGAAGACTTTTGTCTTTTGAATATCATGACCGAAACTGATTTCATCGCAATAAAATATTTGAGTTCTATAATTTAGATTGGCTTCTTGTAGTTTTTCTTTGCAGCTACTCAAAAATACATAAAGAATGAATAGATCTCTACCTTGTCTTTTACGTAAATATTCCAGATCTTTCGTCTGTGCCTGGCTGTAAAATTCAACCACCCCACGATTTGTTTTTTTTAATAGCGTCATCGTCTTGTTTTCCTTAACAAGATGGGATATTTTGAATCGGATTAACCCATTTTTGCTCATTCTTGGGATGGAATGTGCGAGCTGATTCTCAAAAGTTTTGGCAAATGCTGCAAGCCTACCATCACCATCCACAGGCATGCTTTCTTAGTGTTTGCCTTATCATTTAGATCAATGGCCTCTTAAAATCATCATAGGAATGTAATGTTTGCCCTATTCAAGGTCTCTCTGTACAGTTGTTTTACACAGCTGGGGGTATTTATTTTATAATACAACATAATTTGGTATGTGATGAGAACATAAAATTATGAATAAAAAAGATGTAACCATATGTTATAATTTCTTACACAAACTCATCTTTACGTAATACGTATTTGGGTTAAACGTGGAATTTTTTTCTTTAGAGCAACACGAAGCAATAAAATTTCTTTCTGCACTTTTGCCATTAGTGTATTTATTTAATAGTTCGTTGTTCTGCGCTTTTCTAGCGAAATCCACTGATTATCCAACATGGATTACGTGACGTTGAATTCTTTTAAAGTTAAAATAAGGTCGTTAGATACATTGAAGTTGTGTTATAACGTCGTAATTATGTCATGGAACGAAGTTTTACTGAATTGTAAAAAATTCTTTGCAATGCAGTGTAGCGTTCCAATATTTTGAAATCTTATTTTGCTTTACATATAGGTGAACGACTCAATACTATTTCACTAATATTAGTCACATGCTTTATTCAACGGAAGTCGTTGCATTCTGGAATAAGTGACCGACTCTTTCTTAAGGTTTCGCACACACGAGTTTCCTGTTTATTTGTGAATGTCAGAGCGAATTCACTACCGCGTAGAAATTTCACTGTCACGGACTCCGTTTCGCTTTACCAATTGCGATAAACGTGTAGGAAGTGCAATTATTAATTATCAATCAGTAGAATTATTAATTATTAGAAAATAAGTCAACTCAATAATTCCTACTGATATAGTCGTAATAAATAATAAATGTTTTTATTCGAGGATTGGCTTTCTCTAATGTATCTGTTAAGTTAATAATACCAAAGTAAACGAATCTACATCATTTTGCAATTCTAAACGTTGTATGTATCTATGCCCACATAATGTCTTTGTATGTACATATTATGAGTGTGTAAAGCACATACCAGCGGTCAATTCAGTGTATCGAGAAAGTAAGAGTGTTTAGAATTTCTGCTGCAACAAACTTTAAAATCTCTCGTATAGAATGAACTAGAATGGCTAGCGAGAGTTTTTCATTAAGCAATGACGCCTACATATTAAAGATTAGTGTTAAGATATTTTATTCTAAACATAATTCGTGGTTCATCTTATAACATATGCTTGCTTAAAGTTCTTTGTATAACCAACACGATAGTCATATAATCAACCACCGCGAACATCGACGAAACTCCAAACTTTTATTTCTACGTCGTCATTTCACAAAACTATTCGATTAAATTTTTTTACAATTTCAAACAGAAAAATAAATGCGCCATTTTTACATCATTAGTCTAAAACCATGGCAATATTTTATTATTAACAGTTGCGGACAGTGTTGTAGGTTAGCTACCGAGTGGCTATAAATGTTTGAAGTAAATTTTTTTTGGCAACCGTGAAACATTTTTAGGTTAGAATTACTTAAGTGAATCCATATTAATGAGTTTTACCCTGTCAAATTTTTGACACATTTAAATTTAAAGATCAGCCATGTCAACATAAACTTTTAAAGTATTTTCTTTTGCAAGATTGACGACACTGCGATAATTTTAAATTGTACTTCAAATTGTGACAGCTGTCAGTGACAAACCTAAATTAGAAAAGCTTATATTTGATTATTTATTCGACACATCGGAGTTACATTGGAGTTTGTAATCGAAAGTTACTTCGGAACTGGTCGAAATTAGATAAATTATGTCATGATTGTCATCATAGATTAGCACGTTTCATGGTAGCCAATAACTGAAAAATAAATATACATCGAAATTGCAATCAAACCAACATAAAAAATATCCTATGGTACTGGGTGATGTCAGTAGTCTTTGTACTTCAATAGTTGGCCGCATTTTCATAAAAGCGCTAAAAGTCAAAACTTTAAACGTTTATATCTCAATAAACAAGAAAGATGGAGCACAATAAAAAAATACGTATCCATTTTTTTTTAATTCATCTATGTGGGTGGGGTTGGTAGAACAAATTTTCACTTAATAAAATTGGGTAGTTGTTGGTACAATGCGAGTATTCTCAACTGAAGTGTAGTGGTAGCATAAAAATCTCTGATTCGCTTGATTTTTACATTCTACAGTTAGCTACATTGAATAAATATGTACTATCATACTGCCATTTGGTTGCTTTCGTTTCCTGTGATTTATTGCTTTCATTTGCTGTCATTTTGTCGTTTCTGGTTGCATATTTGTAGATTATTGAAGCAGTATACTTAACCTTTACAGAATCCGTCAAAACAATTTTTGTACAAGTTAGTTCACGTTATCATTGCTGCCAATTACTTACTGTTCCCAACTGAACATTTTAGATAACTCGCCCTTCACTTGACTTTGTTCGCGCTGTAGTTAATCGTAATGTAACCTAACACCATGCTGTCAAATAATTAAACATAGTGTGTTATGTCATTTGTCATACAGTGTCAACTAAGTAACTTTAACTATAACTTTCGATTAAAAAATTATACCAAAGCACCGATTTAGGAGCAGCCAACCTCCTTCAGTTGAAATTGTTCACATGGTAGTATTGAATGAGATTGACATTGCTAAATTACATTATATTAAGATTTTTAAATATTCGAAAATGTAGAAATGTATAAATAAGTATCCTAATACCATGCATGGAACAGCGGCAGATTTCGAGATGGTGAAACGATAGATTGAAATTGAGCTTTCTACCCATGTTTAATATTTTTTATTTAAAATTTTAGCTAAATGTTCTATGTCATTTAGTTCATTTATTTCTGCAAATATATGTATATAATATAAGATAAATAATAGTTCGATCTTGTCACTAGACAGTATTAAATCGTTTTGAACAAATGTGTCAAAATAATTTCCACAGAGAGAAGATACATTGTCTTGGTGACTTCTTTTTAAAGAAAGAATGAGATTTTATTTGCTGCCCGTGAGGATTGTCATCGAAAGCGTTTAATATTTAGAAAACGCAAGGTGCACCAACTTTTTCCTTTAGGATTCAAAACAAACACAAAATATTGACGTTATTAAATTTTGAAATGCTCAAGGGCAGATATTATCTTCATTTCCAACAATTCAACGTATTCATAACTGTAGGTGAAACTGGATTTGAATTGTCCAAACTGAATTTATTTCTTGGATTCATTATCTTAGCTCATAGATCTTGCACAAACTTTACTCTAAATAAAAGTCTCAACATTTATTGCTGGATAAGATTTCTTTTGCTTGTCTTTTAGTTACTGATAAATTCAAATCAGATTTCATTTAGCTTTATGCAGCATGCACTGTTACGTTTATGGTACAAGCCCATGTTCACTTTAGTCATGTTCTAAGACATTATACAGATTATCAGCCTTATGAAATAACTGGATCTTAACCTCTTACAACATAAGTGAAAAGAAAGAAGGCCTTATTTGGACATGTTATAATATTTCAAGAGTTAGTAGCCGTGCACTGACACGAAATAGAAACGTAATCCATCAAAGAGGCGAGGAGGAGACACATTTTGTTTTCCAACGAATCCAGATTCGAATTGAGCATCAGTGACGTGGCAGTGCTTCTAACCACACCATATTCATCGCCAGCAGGACATCATGGTATGGGGTGAGATTACATATGGTCTGCTACGTGTACAGCAGACGATGACCGGTCGCCGATACGTAGATGACGTGCTACAGCCCGTCATCCGTATTGTACAGACCCACCACAATACGAATCCCTCCTGCGACTAACGTTGAGAAGTTATGGGGGCAAGTTGAAGCAGCATGGTTGGCCATCCCTCCCACTACCATACAACGACTTATTGACTTTATGTCTCCAATTTCCTTAATTCAACCTACTACAACCAAGATATTTCTGCTAATGGGAGAAAAACCGCAGGTTATTTTTTGCACAGAACTCTTATTTTTCGTATGGCAATATGAAATTGCAACATTTTTATCAGTGTTTTCCTTGCACATATTTACTGGTAGCATTAGTCCAAATTTAGTGCCAGGGATCCCAAAACAAAAAATAAAAAATTGACTAGAACAAGATTGTGCACCACAGATGACCACATTGAATGTGAAAGTTAGTGATTGAGTTTTCGACAATTTTAGCTACAAAGAAAATATATGACTTCAATGAAGATACATTAGTGGTACGATTCACAAGAAGGATCGTTTCTAAGGGAAAATGTTGTCCATGTCTTTCCTGTAAAAGATATCTCTGAAATTACATTTGACATTATAGGTTCAATTTAGCTGAATCTAAAACTGACAGGGAAGTGTGGGACATTATATTTATTTTAAATGACTTGGGTTCTTGTTTTCAATACACGTTGGAGTTACCTCAGAATTGTTTTGATAATACCCGTTTCGGATCAAATATGTGGCGTTTAACTTGCGTCATAATCTAGGGCAAAAGTGACACATTAGCTAAGGGTTTTAAAAATAAGAATGCTAAATAAATCCTATTTAAAACAAAAATAATTCCTTTATAAAATTTTTCTAATAATAATCAAACTCAGCAAATCGTTTTTGTTACTAAACTACTATTTAAACTATTTTTTCTAGCACCATACATAAAACAATGTAAAGAAGGCGATCCTTCCATAATAAAATGCCTAATTGACGCCGTACATCATCTCTCACCGTATTTAGCTTCCGGTATACCAGAAATCGAATTACCACCGGTAGAACCGTTTCGAATGGAAGAATTGTCTTTATCTTTAACGACAGGACCAAACGGATATAAAGTAACCTTAAGCGACATCGATATCTTCGGAGCGAGTAATTTCACAATAAATAAACTGAAGTAAGTCCACCAACAATCATATTATTTTTATTCGGAAGAAATTTATATTAAACAGGATGAGCGAGAACGGTAAACCCTTCGAAGCTGAGATATTCATGCCAGAATTGAGGATAAACTCCAAATATTCCAGCAGTGGAATACTAATAATATTACCTGCTAGTGGAAGAGGATCATTTCATGGACGATTTGGTTTGATTAGTTTGATTATTATGATAATTATATTTTTGATTATTTTTATTTTTCAGGATCTGTAACTGCAATGGTGAAAGGCAAAACTAGTACTAATGTTAAAGAAGGAAAGGAATATCTTAACGTAGATTCTCTTAACTTCGATATGAAGGTTAAAACTATAAATATGGGTGTGAAGAATGTTTATCGAAACAGTAGGATTTTAGGTATGGTTGTTTTGCAAAAAAATATCTAATATGTTGGAATCATTATTTTAAAACTGTTTAAAATTGTTTTAGTGGAAGCTATGAATTTATTCTTGAGAGATAATGGACAAGAAGTATTACATGTGATGACACCACAGCTAAGAAATAAGTTGTCTTCACTCTTCATGAGCATTTCTAACCAGTTGCTCACTCACGTACCACTAAATGTGTTTTACATTCCTAAACAGCCCACCAATAGTACAAGATAAGATTAAGAGTTGATTAAAATTATGTTATCTAATTAGAATAGTAGTTTTAGTCGAATTAAAATGAAATGTATTCTACCTTGAGTGGAAGTTTGACAACTTAAAAAAGGACTACTGAAATGTGGAAACTTCAACTGAAGTTGAGCATTATATATATGGTTACTAAATCACAAAATTTGCAACAATGGGCATAACATATACAAAAAACAAATTGAAATATAATTTTCTAACATAACTTTTCTAATTTTATCACATATTGCAAACTCTAATTCTAAATTTAACAAACAGGATTCCTTTAAATGGCTTTGTGAACAGGTCAGCTAACTGTTCATTGATACACAAATCCTTTTCCCTTTTCGAATTTGGCAGCAATTTATATTCATAAGGTGTAAGAACAACATTTTTGTAATACCTTTTAAATAACTAAAAACCTCAATCTAGGCCAAAAATTAGTGTTGCCAGGTTTTAGCTGCTGTAGATTACTCTCTTATGCCTGAGTGCTTTGTTCTTTTATTTCCAGGATCATAAGCTATTTTAATGGGTGCCTGTTCTTCTTTATACAACGTAATATATTTATTTTGCTTTTCTAACATTTTCTCTTCTGTATTTTGTTACTTCATCCACTGTACAGGTCTTAATTAGGCATTTACATGATTGTTAAAGATCCAATGTTGACTACAAAACTTGCTATTCTGTCTTTGCATTTATCTGATAAACACCTACTCATTTAGCACTCCCTTCAGTATCCTATCAAGCCCTGAGAAAGTATGTAACCAAGATAATCTAAATAATCTGTCAGTAAACATGCACAAATTCGCATGTATTCATTGGTTTTCCTTCTGAACGCATTTCTATTCTAACCATAATCTTAAAATATATTTAGCAGCTTTTAACCTTCAAAAAACAATATAGGCAATGGTGAGAGTTCGCCTCTAGATTTCTCAAAAAGAATTTTTTATCTTATTTTGCAAACCAGGCCTCCACAGCTTTTACCGCCTCGTCGTTGGAAGAAAATTTACGAGCTTTTCAACTATTTTTCAGTTGAGGAAATACATGATAGTCGGACGAAACCAGATCTGTTGAATAAGGACGGGGTTTGAGTAGTTCGAACCCTAAATCACGAATTGTTTGCATAGCAACATGCGATTTGTATGCAGAGGCATTGTCCTGCAAAAACAAACCATCTTTGGACAACTTTCTGCGTCTTTTCTTCACAATTTTTTTCTCGTAATGTTGTCAGTAACGTCAAATAATAATTCCCAGTTATTGTTGTACCCTTATCAAGAAAATCAATCATGATTACTCCATGGCAATCCCAAAAAACTGAAGCAAGAACTTTTCCAGATTTTTAAAGTCGAA
Organism: Holotrichia oblita; assembly: GCA_023690525.1. Lineage (NCBI taxonomy): Eukaryota > Metazoa > Arthropoda > Insecta > Coleoptera > Scarabaeidae > Holotrichia > Holotrichia oblita. The sequence goes on from CM043017.1 coordinate 15,944,567, forward strand.
ACTTCTTAGGCCTTGTAGAATCCGACTGTCTCATTCCATCGATTATTGCTTTGTTTCTGGGTCGTAGAAATATACTCAGGTTTTACATTGAATGTAATAAAGATTACTTTGTTTTTATCTGTAAGGGAACTTAAATCCTTTATTGGCTTTTATAAGAAATCCAAATTAATTTTTGATTAATTTTTTCTTTATATAAAAAACTTTTATATGTACTTTTATTTAGCCAGTTTCTACAATCCATTCTTTAAGATTCTGCAGAAGTTTGCAATTAAAAGTTAGGTAAATGAAGCATTTGTTACTCTATCACTAAGTGTTTGAAAAACTAACCACACTTCGTTTCTTAAAAAAATGTCTTCTTCTAGTATTTGATATTGTGTGAAAGTCTCTATTTATCAGTAAATTGATTAAATGCCTAAAATATGTAACATTGCATATTTAAACACCTATTAAAATAATAATGTTTAATGTTACTTCTCTTATTTATAATTATTTATTTTTCAACTTTATTAGTGGTCAATCTTCCACAGGTGGTAGCTAACATATTTACAATTTACATTATGTAATATATAGTAGAATGTCCTATAAATCAAGTGTTTTGATAATTCTAGAACAATATTATTACAAGAACTTGTAATGAAACTATGTACATAAAATGTTATAATAATAAACAACAATTATATATAATACATAAACAATTATTTTAGGACGATAATATTTTGTAATATAGTGTTAATTATAGGAACAATTTCAGAAAGCGAGCAAGTTTATTACAGTTAACTAACGATTATATGGAATACAACATTACAACAGCCACATTAACAGATCATGTCAGTTTTATACACGCAATTTTATTTATTCTGGCAAATTATTATATATTATATTTGTTTAAAAGTTGTTGATGCTGAGTTTAGAAGGGTTTTATCAACTTTGATGGCATCTGATCCTTTTGGATAGCTAATAAGTTTTAAACTCATAATTTTTACGATTTTATTAGGTAGAAGAATTATAGGAATTGTATATATAGTTCAATCGATTTAGACATGAAAAAAGTCTGCAAAATGGATTCCCGAATGTCTGAATGTTGACCAGAAGCATGCAACTATTATTTCTACGACCCAGAAACAAAGCAAAAATTGATGGAATGCAGACACTCTGGTTTTCCAATGCCTAATAAGTTTCGTCTTTAAAATCCTGCTGGAAAAGTTCTTGCTTCATGTTTTTTGGGATTCCCATGGACTAATCATGATTGATTTTCTGGGTATGGTTGGAACTACAACTGGAAATTATTAGTCGACGTTACTGACCATTCTACGAGATAAAATTGTGGAGAGAAGACGTAGAAAGTTGTCCAAATATGTTTTGTTTTTGTAGGACAATGTCCCTGCACACAAATCGCATGTTGTCATGCAAACAATTCGTGATTTAGGGTTCGAATTACTCGAAAACGCTCCTTATTCACCAGATCTGGCTCCGTCCAACTATCCTTCCTCAACTGAAAACAAAAAATTAAAAGGTCGTAATTTTCTTCCGACGAAGAGGCAATAAAAGGTGTGGAGGCCTGGTTTGCAGAGCAAGATAAATATTTCTTTTTGAAAGGTTTAAAAGCGTCTCACTAAACTAAATCTAACGTTGCCAACCTTCTGGACAAAACCTTGGACACATGTTAGCTGTAAAAATAAATTCTTAACTTGAATAATGTGCGCATTTATTACCAGGTACTGTGAATCTAATTCTTGTGCCCTATGGACCTCAATATTTTATTGATTCTTTAGCATATTGTTTGAAAATCCACCAATTTTTTTAAGTAATGAGGACTAAAGGATGTTTTACTTAATCACAGTTAGCTGATCATTGGATGAAGGGATGTTAGCCATACAAGACCAGAAGAGACCCTTTTACATTGTCATTTATTTATTATTAACGTTTATCAATAAATACTGCTTCGTCCAAAATATCAAATTTTTAATTTTTAATTTCTCCTAGACTTATTTTCAGTTTTAAACCTGCTTTCAAATGTAAATCAAAACGAAAAAGGAATATTTATTTTTTTTTTCCTATCATAATGTTTTAAGAAATAAAATTAAATAAATTTACCATATCATTTTGTAATGAAAAGAGAACGGATGCTAAATTACAATTTCACAATGGAAGCTCTTATGATTTATAAATTAGACGATTGAAGTTGAATACATATTGCCTTTAATGGAGGACGCTGATAGAGATGCCTAAAGCATTTGTTGGCTTGACGTCAATTTGATGCATATATTATAATTTCCACATAAATTGCACGTATGCCAGAATGAAGGCTACTTTGTATAGAAATAATAATACTTATAGCAAGATATTTTTTGGAAATAAATCAGTTATATATATGGGACCTGTTTAAATGTCAATCATTGAAATTGGTACGAAAAACACCATTTATCTCCCATGAATATCAATGATTGACCTACTTTCCACTGGCGTGTTAGACAAAATTTCAAATTGCTTAATTTTTGCATCTAATCGAGATACTTAAATTTAAAGGGTATGATTATTCAATGAAAGAAATTATCACAATTTCAACAGGCTTTTTTAGTAGTTAGCGTTATAGCGCCCATTTATGGGGCTTTTTCGGGTTATACTGTCTCACTGTAGATCTAACTTTCATCGGTATGATTTGACAGCAAAACATACTTCTTTGGGCACCAGCAAGAACCTATCCCTCACTATTTTCAAAAACGGATGAATTTAGAACAGACTGTAGAAACTGTTGTTGAAATACAAACATTTATTTCCTCAAGTCTATTATAGGCTATTGTTTGTGCCAGAATAGAAATCTCCAGTGAATTGCATCTGCATGTCTACCAAAATATAGATGCATATTTCAATAAAGGCATTTTTTCACTCTTTGATTAAGTTAACTGGTTTTTCTGGTGAAACTTGAAGTGAGTACAAATTCGTTTGCTCAGCGATATCAGAGAAAATATTCGTCTTAAACATGTAAAGCATGTTGAAGCATTTGAAGCATTATTCAAATTTGAAAGCATTATTCAAATCTGGAGGCAAATTTTCAGAACCTTTGAAAACAATGTCTCTACTTGCTTTTGTTTTTTTTTCTTCTTATTTGGTGCTTTCCTGATAAATCTAGCTACGAGTTCGTCGTCCTCTGTATCCCACGAGCTGCCCGATATCCGAATATGAACCTCATCATGTTCATTTTCACTTCCATAATCGAAATAATCTGAATCTTCTTACATTCAATCCCATGGCAGTTTCGGCACATGACGCTACAGCGTCCGACTTTCAAGCACACACATTTTTTTTGCATCTATTTCTACAATAAATGGAAACAATTTGTTATTGCACATACTTTCCAACCACAGTCTTCTCATGAAAAATGATTTCCAAGCCAGATCTGGATCTAATCGTGTACCCTAGAATTGGAGAGAGAAGGACAGCCAACTGAAGTTGTCTTTCCAATATCTGTTTGGCAATATAATATTAAATAATTAAAACTTGTTTTTTTTTATGTTAAGTTTGCTTCTAGTCCATATATATTAACAATATAAATGTACATATGTCCAATGTTTAATAACATTTATTAGTTGGAAGACAGTAACGGAGTACTGGTGACTAAAATAGTATGAACGCTTGATACTCCAAGTACTCTTAGGCAAGATGAAAGGGCCTAGGTTTTATTGATTCAGTTCTTTATTGAAATGTCGAATTTTCGTTCGGGAATGCGAACTTCTTCAGGACAAACAACTGAACTTTTATATTAAATACAACGTCAACAACATTAGAAAAGAAGGCTTGTTAAAAACGACTTCGGCGGAGATTTTGTCCCTTTTTCATTGACGGTATTCTTCAGTCAAAAAAAATAAACCTAGAGTTTGCTCTAAAATTTGTTTCAAAATATAAAAAATCTGATTCGTAATTTGCTCAAAGGTAGTTAACTTGAGCCATATTACCCGATATAAAAGCAACCCTCAATCGACGACATACGATATCTGGTTGGTTGGATAATTACAGCTTTTGGGTTTCAACAGATTCAACAGACCTGAAAACATCTCAGCTGTACGATCTCATAACTGAAAAGTACAAATTTCCATCACAAAACATTAATAATGTCCACATTATTGTTGTTATTATTATTATTGAAAGTGTTCAACGTAGACTGTTGAAATGTTTGGTATTTAGGGCTGTTGGGGTCTACCCTGCAAGAGGTATACCCCGATCATATTATCTTAATAATATAGATGTATTACGAACGAAAATTCTACATTTCAATATGTGTGTTAATCAATAAAACCTAGGCCTTTTCATCTTGCCTAAGATTACTTGGAGTATCAAGCGTTAATTCTATTTTAATTATTTATTAATACCACAGTTACCAAATACGAACAATAATTTGTGCATCCATTGGTGCTCTTTCAGGACGTTTAATGCTGCTATTTGGCCATGCCACCTCTCCCTCCCCTACCCCCTCCCCCCAACTTTCTTAAAACCTATGATAGAACTATCAAATCAGTGTCTTCTCTTACAAAAAATATCGACACATTTTTAACTAAATTTAGAGCAATACTCAAAATTCGATGATTTGCGTCTTCATTTGCTTCAAACTTTAAAAAAAATTTTTTCTTCAAGATGATATGTCACTAATTGAATAATATCATGGTAGTGATAAATGAGTGATTTCAGATTTATTTGTAGACGATTGACAGGGGCGCCGAGCATCCTAAGACGTTCCTCCAGACGATTGGCAGGGGGGCCTAGCATCTCAAGACGTTTTTCAAGAAATTTGGGGGGAGGGCACCAAAGACGTTGGTTCGTGATTGCAGAGGTGTGTATGTGGGAGCGGTCTTGATGGGGGTAAGGAGAAAGGTGATCTTATGACGCTCGGTGCTCCTTTAAGACACTGGAGAATGCGGTGCATATTAATTAGTTCGCAGGCAGTTATGCAAATTAGTGCAAGCATGGTGCTAGTGGACTCAGCTGTCGATGTCTTCCTTCTATCCGACCACCAACTGCTTCCTATCCGCTGATCTGTTACGATTAAGCAGCTATATTTACTTAGATGCTTGGTTTATTGGTTTCTACGAATTGGTGTTTTAACTGGATGTGAGCAATACTACGTAATAGCAGTAGGGTGTGTATTAATTTCTCCGTGCGTTGTGATCGTTATCTAATTTGGTTGGAATGTGATCTTGATTGATATGGATTAATGTTAAACGCCTTTGGAAGCCAACTGATGGTTATCTAAATCGAAAAGAAGTCAGCGTGTCAGAACACGCACGATGTAATACATAAAACCACATACAAAACGTCTTGAGTAACATCTTCAGATGCTCGGAGCTCCTGGCAAACGTCTTGAAGAAACGTCCTATTGCTATCTTCAGCAAATGAATCTGAAATCCCTCATTTATCACTACTAGTAATGTTTTTCTCGTGAGATGAGAAATTTCCTTACCCTGCCATTAGAAAAGAAGACTTGAGATTTTGTTCCTTTTTCCTTGACGGTATTGTTCAGTGAAAAAAATAGCCCTAGTGTTTGCCACAAAATGTTTCAAAATAGTTAACTTGAGCCATTTTATGCCATATAAAAGCCACCCTCAATTGACGACATACGACATCACGTTGATTGGATAATATAAAAACTTTTGAGTTTTAACAGATTCAGCAGACCTGAAAACATTTCAGCTATACGATCTCAGAACTGAATGGAATATTTCAAAGCACTCCAGGTGGTTCAAATTTCCACCTCAAAATATGTATTGCATAGATCCATTGACAACATTTGTACAACCGGTTTTTAGTTTTCCCAGAAAAATGTGCTGATGGACAACGCTCATCTTGGTAGCAGAAGATTTTTCTAAAAGAATGAGTAAATATGCAAAAACACATTTGGTGAGAGTACCCATAACAGTCATGATGTGATAATGTTTTGTCTCCCAATAAATTGTACACATCGTTTGCAAGCAAATCTATCACCAAGAAATTCAAACATGGCTTAGACAAAACCCCAACAGGATTGCGACACATTTCCAAGTCTCGGGATAACATTTTTGAAGACTGAATATTGCCCTTATAGACAATTAAATGAAATTAAAAATAATTAAGACCATTGGGATCAGCTGCAACACATGAATATGAAGAAAGTGATACTAATGTAGATTTTCCAAAGCAGAATTGTGAATAAAATCAACCAAATAATGGGTATAATAATGTGGAATTATCCCCATTGCAGTATGTTTCAACTCTAATTGAATGAATTTAGAAATGAAAAATGACTCGGTAAAAAGGAGCATCTGAAATCTGTTTTAAAACCGGTCTTAAATTCGATTTATTTTTTTGGGCGTAGGAAGGTGGCAACTTCCAACAAGTGGCACAATTGAAGGGTGCTTGGGCTGTCTTTTCTTTGTGCATCACCTTTTCTCTCCCATCCCTCATGTGATGAGGATTAGGAGTTCGGATGTCCTTCGTCAGATCTAATATGTCTTAGTTCACGTCCGTTTATGCTGGATGTACACTGCTCCTATTCCTTTGATCTGTCTCCCTTGAGGAGAGTATTCTAGTTATAAACGACTCTATCCTGTTCCAATTATTCTCCGTTTCGATCATGGTTTGGATGATGTTTTCTCTGTCCATTTTTTGGCCGATCCCGTTTTCTAGAGTCACCCTCTCGTTATTCCACTTGGGACAGGTTAGGATTGCGTGTTCAGATGTGTCGGTATTATTACAATGCCGACAATAGGTCACTCTCAGCGAGGCTGAATCTCTTGAAATAAGTCTGGAAATGGCCGTGTCCCGACAGGAACTGTGTTAGGATAATAATTTGTTCTTCTGAATTTGCAGTGGATCCATGGTACAAGGTCTGGGATCAAGGTCTTAGGCCATATCGCCGTGGACTCTACATTGCCTTTGCCATTTTTTTGATCTAACTTTCCTCTGTTGTGTCTTTGTTAACGATGATCTTTGCCTTTTGGAACAGAAGATTTTTGCTGCTCTTCTGCAACAAGAGAGATCGGTGGGATCCCAGCAATTACCTGTGCCGCACACGCTGACACTGTCCTATAGCCGCTCACTACCCGAAGAAGGCTACGTCTCTAGAGTTTGTCCATGGCTTCTTTAAGTCTTTTTGTTTCTAAGGCACAAATTCGGTACCAGCAGTACCAGCGATTTTTAGAAAGTGTCAAAGTTAAGTATTCCATTAGAGGCAAATTTCATAAAAATTAGGAAGGAGGTAATACGATTTGATAAGATTTTATTTATGTCAATAATGATTCCGTTTTTTATTTCTAGGTTGTTATAAATTTTACGGAATTTTATCAGTTTTTTTTAATCTGCTGTGACCATAAATTTAATTTTTATTTTAGTTTATTTTAAAGGTTCTCGTACCGCAAACTCAAATCCATACTTTCTCGTACCACACATTTCCTTCTTTTTTTTAACCTGTGATACCTTCTGCATTCTCTACCAGTCAGAATCTAAACTAGATACTATCTTTCTATGGTGCTGTATTAATGTCCATCTCAGAATTAAAATTAAATTTTAAATCTATCATAATTATTATTCCATTTATTCCCTCTCAGTCTGATCATGTCTTCGCATATTATGCTAACATATCGGATATTACCATTAATTTAAATATCACAAGAAAAAGAAACAAATCAGCCTGTTGTCTATACTCAAAATCAATGCAAAATGACTCTACGCGTTGAAATTTTTAAATTCCAATTTAGTATTCCTGTTGTATCGGTATTTTTTTAATTTATTAATAATTCAATTCTCGCCCGCAGCCTTACCCTCTTTATATAAACCCCCTCCTGATACGTACTCGACGGCATTCAAAGTCATGGTCAAGATTGTAAGAGGTCAGTAGTTGTCGTTACTTCCGAAGAACTGGAAGTAGAACCAATTACCCGAGAGGTGTACAGTTTTGTTGAAGGATATTTAGTCACGTATAAAAGAAGAATGTTAAAACTAGTTTTAACAGTTGGAGTATTCATTTTAACGGGAGAGATTTTCGTTCGGGGGCAAGATAGAGGTATGTAGAATTATTTTAGAATTATAAATTAGGATAAATGTTGTTTTATTTCTTTTACGTATCACTGTATATGCTTTCTCAAAAGGTAAACAGTTAACTTTAAGGTTTAATGACCTAGATATTGTAAATGTGTGGCATGATATAAAATTAAGTACCTACATGTACTGTTAAAGTTTTGATTTTAAATTGCTTTATTTATAAACTTACTCTCTATATAGTATTAATTACTCAATTACTCATACCTATGAAATGGTAATTCAAACTAATATTTGAACGTAAGATTTCACTATAGTTACCTTTCTATAACAAAAAGTGCGATTATGTTAATGTTGACTCGATGATGAAAGCAAATAATTTCTTACAGACGAAATTTCGAATTGAGATAGGTTTTGCATGGAAGATAATTAGCATTATTTGCGTAAATCATTCAAGACTTTCTTTTTAATAATTGTAATGGATAAAGATTAAATAGTTGTTATTACTTTCAGAGATTTAGAATTATTTCTTAATCAGTTATAAAATAATATTTCTGCAGTCCATCTGCGAATTAAATGTACCTATTTTGATATCTGTTTGATTTCATCAACATTTCACAATTTCAATGCTCAGTTCCATAATGTGTATAGCTTCAGAAACTGCTTTGATTATTTGAAGATAGTTATGTCAAAATTTTTAAAGCATTTCCTTGCATTAATTAACACAAAGCTTTCTTGAATTTCTATTAAAGATATTAAATCTGTATCTTTTTTAGTACTTCTTGGTACCGAATTAAATTGGCTTCTTTTCCTCGAGTTTATTTTTTTACTCTATCAAATACTTAATTGAAACCAAACTTTGTTACAGGTATTAAATTCTCTCTCTCTCTCCTCCCTCCAACCCCCACGAAATGAGAATAATCCGAATATTATCTTAGGTAATCACCTAGAAATGAAACACTGATGACTACGTCCAAATATCTTAAAATCAGCCTTTAGTCAAGCATGACTCAGAAATAAAACTCCACCTGAATATCCACAAAGATGTTGTCTTGTTGGAGCCTTAATATGTTCATAACGCAGATTCCAACCCATTTTGTCTCGTTTAGCTTAAATCTTTATTTTACTCCTCATTTTCAGGTGATATCCACCAAACTTTGGAACCTGCTACACATTGTTTCTTCATTCATATAAATCAGAAATCATGCAGGTGTCAATAAGGAGTCTTGAAGAACTCCTGCCGCAATGCATGTTGGAGATGATGCTTCATGTCTTAAGGTTGACTCCCTTGACTGTCATTTTATGCCAAAACATGTCGAAAGCTTCCTTTTGATGTCAAGAAAGACCACACCCTCCGACTCACTCGGGTCGAAGAAATTTCGTATGGACTCTCCTTAATCCCAATTGCTTGTCCTGTAGGACCTTTTAGTCTGTTCAAGATGATGACCTAATCATAAGCAGGTGTTCATAATCAGGACTAAAACGACTAAGACGGTGTCAGGAAGTCTGGAGAGTTTTCTGGTCTTAATAAATTGTTCCATCTCACCTTTAGACGTCTCAGAAATTTTCTCCGCCATTAGTAAGGGAAGCTTTTGTCAATCGTGTAGAAAGGTTACAATTTTTTTTTCTGTCTATTGATTTTAAGTGCTCTAGATAGCTTCTATTGTGTTTCTATTTCTATTTTCTTCTTCTATTATTGTGATATTTTGATGTATTCTGTCTTTTTTTAATCCACTGTTTGTATCATATGTTTTCCTGTTCCGTTTCCCCTGTACAAACTTTGCAATTATATTTTGTGGTCTCTTCCTGATCATCAGTCTAATCATTTTATCTAAAGACCTTTGGATACCCCCAGTTTCCTACCTTTATTCTTATTGCATGCTACCAGTTCTCGACTTCCAAAAAATCTCATCTCTATCAGTTTGTCCAGTTTATCTCCTCCTTTTTCTGTTTCTTTGCAAACGGATCCTGAAGTATAATCTTCACAAGCTGTCTTTCATAGAATTAAACGAACTGAACAAATTTCTAGAGTAATTTGGCTTCATGATTACTTTCATGGTGTAACTCCATTTGTGGCTTTCGAACCAAGAATAAGCTCAACTAAGTTTTGCCTTTGCTGTAATGCAGCATTTTGCATATCGAAATCTATCACAAATTGTTTAAAACTTAATATGTTATATTTAATGTGAAATCCATTTCAGAGTATCCCTACATAAAACCATGCCACAAACACGATCCGAACATCAACAAATGCCTACAAAGATCAGCAAATTATTTGATCGCGCACCTAAGACGAGGCATCCCCGAATTGGAACTAACTCCACCAGAACCAATAATAATAGATGAAATCGGGTTAGCTTTGGGATCGGGTCCGGATGGTTACAGAGCAACGTTTCGAGATATCAAAGCTTACGGAATTAGTAACCTAACAATAACAGCAGTCAGGTATTCATAATTTGTTTCATCCAAGTAATATAACATCAAATCTGATTCTAAGACTATTTTAGATCGGATGTTCCGACGTGTCAGTTCCAGCTGACATTCGCGGTACCAAAAATATCCGCTAGAGCACAATTTCAATCTTCTGGAATTCTGATTCTGGTGCCCGCTTCGGGTGGTGGCGATTATTGGGGAGAATATGGTAAGAAAAATTTAATTTTATCAAATATCTACTAGATAATATATATAATTTCAATTTTATTGCTTAGGTGGCGCTAGAGCTAAAGTATATGTTAAATGTAATCCTGTCCAGAAACACGGCCGAACTTATTTAAAATTGGAACAGATGAAATTCGATTTCAGCCTTAAAGACATAAAAATGGGCGTTGAAAACGTTCATAATTCCAACACAATCATACGTAAGTATAAGATTTTTTTTGAAAAGAAATTATTTGTAAAAAAATTGATAACATTTCAGAAGCAGCACTAAACCTGTTTATAAACACTAACGCCCATGATATAGTGAAGGAAATGAAACCTGCTTTGATCAAGAAACTAGTGACGTTAATGCAGAATTTTGTCCAAGGTTTATTCGACAATATTCCATACGATCAATGGATTATAGGTGACGATTATAATTAGAGAAATTTGAAGAGGAAGTTTTAGGAAATCAAAAAAAACTGTACAGTCGTCTTGACCATATTATAAGCTAATTTATTTTAGTTTTAAGACTATTAAGTAGATATAACATTCTGTATATTTTTATACAAAATATATTTTTGTTTTTATCTGTTGCCTTTGCATGTTGTTTGTGTGTATTTAAATGTTGTTATATATTGTGGTTTGTGTACTTGATTGCTAGTTAAGCAGTCTTTTTGCGGTGGCTATGTATATATACAAGACGAGGGGATAATGTGATATGTTTGAATTGCCAACCTTATAAAATTAGATTTTAAAGTCAATATCTTCTGAAGAATTTCATTTCCTTTATTTCTAGTTTTTGAAATAAAGTTTTTCCAGAGCTTTTTTAAATAAGTTCAACTTTCCTTCTGAAAAAGTAGGTTATTGACAATTATATCAACAAAAGAATTTTTATGTTACATCCTAGTTTTTCTACTTCATTACATGTGTTTCTACATTGATTAATTTCGTAATAATTCATCTACTAAAACTAATTCTATACTTGATTTATACTATTACAAAAAATACACCCATAAAATTGATCACAATAACTAATGACGGTTATTACAAGATAAAGTGGGTTCTTCAAACCACCCCATCCCAATATTTGTCCAAAAACAAGAGAGAGATATAGATTGATTAGAATGGGATTCTTCTGGTTCCATTTTAACTATTTTGTGTCAAACTTATTATGGTACTAGTTTTTTCTCAAAAATATTCTTCTTTTAATCTCAATTTGTGGACTATTAGATAAATATCTGATTTGAGAATCTAAACCTGCTACCTCTAAAATTCTGAAAATGAAATTTACCAATTGTGTTAATTAAAGATTTTGTTCGATTATCCAAGCTGGTTATTTCTAGTTTGTTGTTATCTCCAGTAACAAAATCTACTTTAGTACTGTTACGATTCATTGTGAAAAGTATTATTGCATTCTTATTTTTCATTGGCACATACGATAAGGCGGTTATTTCACAATTGTCTTCTTTAGAATTCTTTTGTTTCTGTCAGTTAATTCTGAAGGCAATTCTCGTTTACATTTTTTTTTCTTCAATTATTTGCTGTAATGTTGGGTCCCAGTGATCCTATCGCAACAATTGGTTATTATTGTCTAACCTACGAACCAGATCTTGAACAATTTGAGAAACAATAAGGCCCTCCGAGTTCGTTGCTCTGGTATATTTTTATTGACAAGCTGTAAGATGTCCGCACACAAGAAAGTGTAGTTTGAAAAAGTAAAATATTAGTGAACAACTTTAGTTATGTCAATATCACTGCACAACTGCATTTTTCAAGAAATTTTCCAGAAAATTTTATTAAAATGAAATTAAAAATTTAAATTTTAGTAACAATACATAAAAATGGATGGTTCAAAAGGAATTCCAGCGACTAAACTTCTTCCCACACAAGCCTAAGTGTGTGTGGTTGCTGCATGAAAGGTATTGTGATATAATTTGGCAGTGCATATCATTACAAGAACTATTATTAAGGTATTAATAAGGTAATAAGTAACAAAGGCAAAAGAAGGAATAAAGAAAATAGGAGCAGAGTTAGAACAAACAGGACAAGATTAGCAGGACTGGAGAATCAGCAGAATAAAATTAAAAGGACACACATGCGCACACATACAAATTATTATGGGAAGAGTATGAGATATTTTATTAACAAAAGATATTTATCGCTATCTATCGTGATAGAACAATATCAAACACAAATGTAAGAGGAAACGCTTAATAAAGCAAAGCACGTTAGAAGTAAAGTACACAAAACGCCACACTGTGGTCAATCATTGAACTACAATTTTCAAATTCTTGCAATCGAGTGTCCTAAATACCTCACATACCTAATTAAAAGTTAAAATTTTGAAGCATACACTCACTACTAAAGTGTATTGTAACACAGCCCCTTGACCATGAATTATACTTCCTACTCTCGACAGATTATACAACTCATAATATATTAATTCCCTATTATTATTGATGTTTAGCTAGCAATAAGTATTTGATTAATAAGTGAAAATCAGGCGTAGTATAATTCTAGCATCACATCGTTCGCTGTGCTATAATTGTCGTTTAAAGGCGATACAAACAAAAAAAAAAACATTGTCATTACATTTTGGAAAATATCGAAAAATGCATACAAAATAACAAACCTGCAAATACTGTAAGATCGGAAGGGGAATTGAACGAACGCGATGGAATTCAAAGAAGGTGTCGTGAAACTCATGTGGGAAAAGAAAGGATTTTAAACCTGGCAGAGAGACCTGTAAACAGGTGTTGGTTGGCTGAGGTGTTGGTGCTGGTTGGCTGCAAACTGTTGTTTGGAAAGAAAACATTCATCTGGTTTATAACATAGTCCTGAAAGATAAACGATTTACTGTGAAATTCATAGCTTAGACTTGAGGCTTTTCAATATGTAGCGTAGAAACCATTACATAAAGAATTAGGTCGCAAAAACATGGCTGCACGATGAGTATTGAAAATGTTGACGTCAGAGCAAAAGTGCATTCGATAGGTCAGTTCTGAAACGAATTTGGCCTTCATTAAGCGAGATCCTGAACATTTCAAGATTACTGTGGATGAAACCTGGGTTTACCATTATGATCCTGAATCAAAAAGACAGAGCATGGAATGGAGACACAAGGGTTCACCACCCCCCGTTGTGTGGAAGATCATAACCACAGTTTTTGGGGATGCCAAAGAAATTATCCTTACAGACATTTTACCACGTGGTCGGACTATATTATGCTGCTTTAATTTAACTCAGACGTGGTGTGGTGTGGTGTTTCACCAGAACAACGCTCTTATGGGCTAGTGTGTTTCACTAACCATTTAATTTAACAACTCGAATTTTAGTTAAATTGTAAAAAAAATTCATAGTGTCAACCATTAAAAAAATAGTTGCTAAGTAGCCACTATGAATTACAGAATATTCCTCCGGTGTTATCAAACACTGAAAAGAAGCAAATTTTGATTGTGCAATAATTAAAAGTGAGTTGGCACATTTCAATCAAGATTCTGAACCATCATAAAAGAAATGTCAAACTTTTGATGCCAGCGTTAAACATTTTGCGACACATTACCTACTAAACTTCATCTGCTTTATACTTTCTATTTTCATACACTTTTCTGTACGCTATTCTTGTAATTAATTGACACAACGGAATATGCAGAATTTTCTTTAGAATTAACCATGTAACATATATTTGCATGGTTTGTATAATCCTCTATTCTTAAATCATTTATTTAATGAACTTTTACTAATTTGCTAACTAGTTATCAGTAGTACATTAACTACAATGATTTTAATTGAAAGCTGTATTCCAAGAATTAGAAATGAGCCTAAATAGCTAAAGTAATAATTATAAAAAGCAACTTTAATTACAAAATTTGCAAAAGCATTCTAAGCTAATTTCCATGCTAATCTAACCTTGCAATACACCAGGAAACTAAACGTGTCATCTACAATAATAACTGATTATTAAGAAAATGATAGATCGCAATGAAATTTATAAAATAATACCTGCAACAAACAATATTACTCCCAATTCAGCTCAAACTCAATTCAAACAGTATACAATCATGACAACAATCGGTTCAGTGGCATTGTTGCTAGTTTTAACGCAAGGACTTCTTGCAAAAGAATTACGTGAGTTGCATATCGATGAGGAACAGGTGAGTCATTTTCGTATGCATGATTACATTAAAACGTATTTTGTAGCACCATTTCTTCACGTCTGTCACAGATCTGACCCTAATTTAGGAGACTGTATTAGAAGATCTGTGGAAAAAATCAAACCGTTGATGGTTACAGGTAAATTCTTCGATTTAAATTAAAAAAGTTATTGATATTAAATAATGATTCGTCGAATTAGGTTCGCCAGAATATAATATTCCTTGCATCGAGCCCCTGATTATCAAAGATTTAATCAAAGAGGAATCTTCAGGTTTAACTATTACGACAACTGATGTTATAGCTTATGGTGGTAGCAATTTTGTTGTAAATTCAGTAAAGTAACGAGATAAAAGGAATTATTGTTTAAACTTAATAAATTGAATCGAATTTTTAGCTTAAGTATTGATTCTGGACGGTTCAAGGTTGTTGTTGAGGTAGAACTGCCCGAAGTGCGGATAGAAGCGAGATATAATATCCAAGGGAAATTAGTTATATTACAAGTGAAAGGAAACGGGCTGTTTTATGGAAACATCAGTTAATTAAAGCAGGCATATTATTATTTGTACTAAATCAGTGTTATTGTAGCAAATTGCACGTCAAGATCCGTTTTGAAAGGTGAACATTATATCAGGGATGGAGAAGAGTATATCAGATTTACCTCAAATACCATGAAGAACAGTATCAGCGGCGGTAAAGTCTTATTACAAGATATATTTAAACAAAAAATGTTAAGTGAGTATAAGTGAAATGGGTTATTGTTATTAATACTATCGAGCACATTTCTTTTTTTTTTGAAAACTTATAAAAGCCAATTTCTTGCCGAAACTAGGAGAAATATTGAAAAACACTTTTTTCTGTTAGGAGTGGATTATACAACAGCGTTACTAGTTTGAAGCTTGCATACATTTCCTAAATTTCGAAAAAAATCATAACTAGCATATTCAATACCAGAACTGTGCAGTATCGATATCATCTGATGTCAAATGGGATAAAACCCAAAGATATAAAAACATGTAAAGTGTTGACAACCCGCCAGAACATGACACGTGACGCTCAACGTCCAAAAAGAAAGACGAAACGATTTTGAAGATCTCTCCGAAGAATCTTGGATGTTTTCTACAAAAAAAAATCAAGTTAGTTTTGTCAAAAAGGGAGGGAAGGGAGAGTGCAGATTAAGCCCAAGAATAGCCAACACCAATTACTCGACGCCAACAATGGATGGCAGTGCACTGCGGTGGATAAAATTGGAACCGTTTTAGAACGAAAACCAGCAGGTCGAACAGCACTTATTGTGGACCGTGATTTCTCAAACGTCATCTTCTATCATAAATCTATTCTTTGGACTTGGGATATAAAAAGGCGTTCGTGGTTAACTCGTGCAATCCCCAAAGAAATAAAATAAAATTTATTAACAATATTTATTGGACGCAACTCGAAGATGATTTAGCCCAGATAACAACTGGCAGGTACTTCAAAGAAAATGTTCAATGTGAAACAGCTCTCAGGTTACATCCGACTTAGTATCAAGACCCGAAGCAATGGCAAAGTTTTTATCAATGAAGGTCTGTTTGAACATACTCGAAAAATGATAATAACTGCACAACATACTAAAAAAGTGCATTATTCAAGATCATAAGTTTAATTTTAAACAATTTTCTTTTTTTTCAAAAGGTGTGGTCGACACGCTGTTATGGAACAGTCTATAGTTTTAGGAAAACCATTCTTATCACTCTATATCTTATTTAAATGTTACAACTTTGATGTGTACAAATAATTGAAGAATTATGTTGATCATTAGTTTAGATCAAATAAATGAAATCTACCGCAAAACAATATCGACCAGCTTGTTCTTGCACATAATAACTGCAAGTTTAGTGCTTTTTTACAATGGCTACAATTGATAGTACGAGAGCAGCTGCTTATTTAGCGTCCAATTGTAAAATCACTTATTTTATCCTTTCAAATTGTTAAAATAATAGAATGCTGCTTCCATAGTTCAGCCATAGTTTTTTAGTCTTTACTGCGCTTTTTACATAATTGACCATTTTTTCGCGCACTGACGGTAAATGATTACGGAGTGTATTTGGACTTGGCAATTTAGGATTGTATTTCTTCCAAAACTGACAACATATTTTCTGTCCAATTTTTTCCACTGGTACATCACAACCGCTTAACATAATACTTAAATCGCATAAAAATTCATTATACAGTCTCTTTCCGGTTTGTTTAAGTTTGTGTGTTGCATTCTGTACATGTTTTCTGCACAACTTTAGATTCCAACACAACAAACTTTTTTCACACTCTAAACACCACACCCCAGTCCCTTTGTAGATTAAATCGGGGAACTGCCATAGAAATTTGTTTACCTTATTAGCAAACAAACACGTTGAAGCATTTTTACGAACTTTCGCCATTTTAAATGGGTTGCAACCGAATTATAGGTACGCGTACTGGCAATGCATGATCATGCAACAATACCGCACGATGACCGCCTACAAATTACATACATACTCGTACGACAGGCGCGCGCCGTTAACGCTCTCGATGTACTGCCGCTGAAAGTTAACCAATTCTTGCGGTCTTTAATTATAACTATAAATAAAGGTTACACAATCCAAAACAAGGTCCCTACGAAAGTTTGGTTTCTTATGTCATAAATCATTTTAAATAATTAAACATAACACATAATAACTGCAAGTTTTGTTCTTTTTTACAATGGCTACAATGGATTCTAGGAGGGCGAATCAAATATGAACCGGACTTTTCTTTTAACGCCCTGTAGGTGAAGTGAGTAGCCTAATGTTTTAATATGTCTTAGAGGGAGATGTAAGGCGGAGGAGAGTAAATCGGTTCGCGAGGGCAGATGGGCTGTTAGAAACATCGTTTCTGAACAAGAGGTGCATACGTTTGTTGAGCAACGGATCATTATTAACATTTTAGCGCGGGAGAGCGCAAAACCTGTCGAAATTTTGTATCGACTAACTGTACAGTTCACTGAAAAAACACTTTCAAGGACCTAAGTCTACGACTGGCACGAAAACGAGAACCATGCACGCCGACCACGGACTAACACCACTGAGAGGAATATTGGCGCGATCCGTGAGCTAATCGAAGGCGACCCTTTACAATATGAAAAATTGCTGCATACATTATATAGGAATGCCCAATTAATCATTTCAGATGATTTGGCTTACTGGAAAGTGTTGGAAAGATGTGTCCTTGCCGTATGTGAACGACTTTTGGCACGATATCGAATAGAGGGAAATGATTTATTGAGGCAGATTACCTATCACCTGTAATGAGAAGTTGGTGCACCATTACACCCTGGAAACTAAACAAGCAAGCATGGGGTGGCAAAAACTTGGAGGAGCAACATTGCGGAAAGCCGAGACCTGTTTTTGTGCTTGAAAAATTCTTGCAAAGGCTTTTGAAATTGTAGAGAAAAACTGCTCATGGATTTTTTCCACGAACGGAGTGGGTTAATGCTGCGTACTACTGCCAACTGCTTCATGAAGTGAAACTGATCTATTGACTGCATTGGACATGCATTTACCCAAGAAAAGTTGGACAAAATTTATTGAGAAACACAGGAATATTCGCCCTACATCTGCCTGAACTCCCCATAAAGAAATTATTCTTTCAGCCAGCAGAAATGTTTGGTGTTTTTTTTAAATAGGGTTGATGGTTTTCTGAAACGAGTAGCGACTGCAAGAAAATTATAGACTCGATCATGTAATCCGTCCCTAACAGATGAAAAATTGTCCCAAGTGTTTTTTAGTATTTCTCATAGTTTCATATCAGTTTCCAAATATACAAATTTGGTTTTGCTGCTTCGCCCCAAAAAGTAGTTTTCAGAATCTTAGGTATTTCTCCTCTTTATGGGGGAATTTCAAATTATTAAAAACACATAATATACCAATAATATACAACAATAAAGACTTTGTTTCGATGGAATAGGTAGACAAAAATTCTAGACGTACAAGTATCCAAGAAGCTGAAGAGGAATAAAGCATAACAAATTACATAATTAAGGAAAAATCTAATTTTTTGCACATAACTTGACTGGACTGTGACATATCTATATTTTAATTTCAGACGATGTCGTCAACGAAGCAATCAATAAAAATTTTCACCTCTTCTTAAAGGAACTGATGCCTATCATCGAGAAAAGCTTGGCTAACGTATTTTTAAATGTATCAAACGCAGTAGTGGAACAATATACGTACGATCAATTATTTCCAGCCTAGATACTATAATGAATAAATGCGAAAAGAGGATTGTGTAATTATATTCGAATAAATACCATATATGTATATACATTAATATTAAAATATCATGCAATAGTACAATAACCTTATTTAATATTCCTCCTCTTATAGATCAATCGCACGTAAATCAGGAAAGAAACAATAGACGCTCAAATAAATAAATTTCCTGAAATTTATAATCTACATATTGAGGTTATTCCTTCTTTCAGATTCTCTATGCAATCGACGAAGGAATAGTGACACGTTTAGTTTGCTTTGTTTGTTTTGAATCTCTGAATACCCAGGAAATTAGCATGCGTGCATCTTTAAATGAATTTAATCTGTATTTAAGTATGTTCTTGTATGTATTCATATCCTTATGTACGCGATGAACTTGAAGCAGATTACGGCAAAGGACAGCGTAATGGTTAATACAAGAAGCGCATTAATTTGTATTTCGAACATATGCAAAAGAATACATACACACATATTGATATCTATAATTATTCTTTGTAATGTTTGGCTCCTGTTGAAACAATTGAAAGTCATGTTCGGATTTAATTAATTGTGTTGTTGCGCAATTTCTATTTCCTGTAAGATTACAATGCCAAATCAGCATTCATGTGTTCCAATTTAGTCTTTTAAATTAATCGAACGGAATATAGTTGTTTCTAGAAAAAAGAAATTATGTATTAGATCAAAGCGATGGATTTAAATATTATTATATTTCTGTGAAAAATTCCTTGGATAATATTTTAATTTTAGAGAGGGAGATAAATTTTGTGTAGATGAAACAGCTGGTGAAGTTTGTGTGTGTATTATAAAAATAATCAATCAAAGATGGAAGACTTGAAATGGAAGTATGTAAGTGTACACACTTCTCCCAGTGATGCTTCCATTTGTTCAATCCGACCAAATAGCACCCGGCGTCTGTCTGTGCAAAATAACTGTTTACGAAAATGATGGTCTCCTCATTTGACGAAAATCTCTGTCCTATGAGCGCAATTTTTCGATTAGGAAACAAAACGAAGTCGCTTGGGGCAGGTACATGATGCCGAACTAATCTTTTTAGAACATCCCCAAGGTAATGTATTGGATTTTAGTCGGGGCTGCTAGGTGACCATTCTAAGAATGGCCACTTGTATTCCTATTTTCATGTCGCCCCTCGTTGTTAGTTGAATTTGGTATACAATATCTTTCAACCGACCCCAGAAATAGAAGTCCAAACAGGTGAGATCTGGGGATCGGGGAGGTCAAGGAAATAGACATCCTCGCCCAATCCACCTCTGGCGATATATTAGATCTTCTTCTTGAGAAATGTGCTGGACAACCATCTAGTTGCAAAAACATATTTCGCCGTAATTGCAAGAGCACATCTTCCAATAAAATAGGCAATTGGTTTACCAGAAAATCAAGAAACGTGGCACCGTTTAGTGGTTGATCAAATAAATGGGGACCTATAGTAGTTCCGCCCAAGATGCCACACCACACATTGAGACTCCAATGATATTTTTGATATTGGACCTCGCGCAACGACTGAGGATTGTTGTCAGACCAATAATGCATATTATGCAAATTAACGTTTCCATCACTTCTAAAAAGCATTTCAATACTTTTAAACCTTATTTGTGTGTGCAAACAACAGTAGTGTTGTAAATTTTTACCGCAAGTCTCTACGACTAATAGTTTCAGAGATACAGCACTTTGCTTTCTTATCTGACCGCCCTGCCCTGTACGTGCCTCAAAATATATTCCTCCTCAGAACATTTTTGAACCACCACCAAATGGCTCCTTTGGAGAAATAGTACAATAAGAAAATCTTTCTCCAGGTCTGCGCCTTATTCTACTACAACCACCTGGAGATTTTAGGCTCACTTGAGTGTCATCTGTAAACAACACTCTCTTCCAGTCATCGACAGTCCACTGTGCATGATCTCTAGGCGAATTGTAATAAACAACGGTGCTTCTTTCAATCTTATCCTAACTCTTAAGGAAGAAATCCTAATATTTCTAACAGTTTCGAGTTTATTACTTAGCTCTCTACTAGTACACTTGCTGTTTTGTAATACCTGTTGTCGGAGAAAGCGCTCATCAATTTGACTTGTAGCCCTTTTCTCGCCTTGACCACGTTTTCTATGATGTGTTCCGGTTTCCCTAAATCTTCTAACCATTCGACTAATTGTTGTAAAGAAAAGCAAAGTACTGCAACAAAAATCTGAAATCAGAACAATGTCTCCATTAAAACAAGATTTAAATGAAAAAGAAAGCAAGAAGTCAAAGATCAGAAAACAGCAGTGATGATGAATCAATGACTAAAGCATTCTTTTGTGATTTTTCTAGGGCATAATATTACTATTACCGTTTACTTTTGCCCCTAGGGAAGACAACTCTAATCTTTTGTTTGCCTTGATTAATGTTTTACCTTGAACAATTTATATTCCTTTATATATTTCTGAAAAAGTTTTGATAGCTTCTCTGCTTAATACTAACGATAATGTCTATTATTGCTATTATACTGTAATACAATTTTAATTATTGAATATTAAGTAATTTTTAATTTAAATTTAATTCCCAAACTAATATAAATAAGAGATAATTTTGTTAATACCATTCTGGCTATTAGAGTAAGAAATAACTCATAATGCTATAAAAGTAGTAAACAGAGGAACACAGAATGGGCAAAATTAGTAATCTGAATATAGGTTATAGACCTTTTTCCAAAACGTCAAAAGCTGTCAAAATTAAAAAAAAACAACAATTATTATCTAGAAAACAGGAGATATGTGTCATGAATAAAAAATTCTCGAATATGTTTATTTAAAATAAATTTTTAATGCACATGAATGAATGGTTCGTTTTTGGAGCCACGCAGTCTGCACGCAAATATACATATATGTCTGTAGATTTAATTGAATAGAAGGTACAAATTTAAGCTAAATACTTTCAGAATGAGTTATCTGAACAAATACATTAATATATAAATAGAAAAGATGTTTTCAGAAAGTCTACTCTCCGGAATTATTACGTAATGTGCGGATATATGTATTTTAGGAACATTAGTGACTGGCGAAAGTCATAGGAAGATGATTTCATTTCCTCGTAACCATTAAATATTAACAGCACTAAATTATACATACATAAGTCGTATAATGTTTTATCGGCGACTGCATTATAATAATATACACATATCTTAGTAGTCGATGGTTAATAGAATTTTACTGAAGTCAACAATTCAATTGTGCATCCATAAATTATCGATGAAGCAATACAATCAAATATAGTAGGCAATAATAATAATAATCGGATTAATATGCGAGATGTAGCGCTGTAACAACGGCCATTCAAGTTGTACATATTGGTGTTTCAGCAATAACACTTTTCACAACCGGCACACCATATTTACGTGAAAAGTATCCATAGTATAGACAACGCTTTAATCTCAAGGACTTCATTCTTTTCATGCATATAACTTAGTCCGGGTATATTTCTCGGTTCTCTTGATCGTCAAACCTATTTCAGACGTCGTCGTTTGGCGCTGCTTGGTGGAAATTTCATAAATTGTTGCGTCGTTCAGTTGCATTACCGACGTAAAGTCAACTCATATGTAACCAGTGCTTCTTCTGTATTATTTTCTTTAAAAAAATGTGCATTACCGGTGTAGGATTATGTTTGATGACAGTTTTGATTACAATCGCCGATGCTGCAATACGTAAGTATATTTTAAATTACTTTAATTTAAAATGCTTTTTTTTATTATTCTAAATGCATAGAAAGTATAGCCAAGCATATCTTTTTTATAGGCACTTTGAATGTTGTAGTTTTTCAATTTTAATCTTTTCCTTCATTCAGTGACCTTCATTCCAATTTTTTAATTCGGTTTAATTAAGAGAAATCTTTAAAATCTCTTCTGAAAAAATTATTTGAAAAATGACATTTTTGAACACCCAAATACAATTTGTTCTGGAGTACCTCATCGTTGTTTAGTTTTGAGCATTTTGACCCCTTAAAACTTTCCGTCAAATCTGAAATATAGAGATCCCGACAAAAAAATAAAACCAATTCAATACTTGAATATTAAGAACATTTGACCTTATGCGCAACAAATCTTTCAATATAAAGGCGGTTACTAAATTTAATACAATATTACGCAATAATAAATTGAAGATCTCCAATAACATAGTTAAAGGTGAACTTGCGTTCCTAAGCCCATTTTTTCCCTGCGGGAAAGGTTTGCATTGATTGATGGATAACTGTCTCCGTTTTATGACTGAAAAATTTTGAAGATTTTGAATAATCTCAATAAAGTCCACCGTCCATAGCAACAGCCCTTCTGCTGGTGGTCTGATTTTCTCGAGAGCTTTGTTCATAAGATGAATGGCAAATTTATTCAATAGTAGGATTCCAAAGTCGTTTTGTAATAGCTGAGATAAAGCAAAGTAACAATCTCCTCTTGCAGCGCAACAGATAATACAGACAAAACTTCCTGGCTTTCAAGTTTGAATATTTGTTGCGTAACTTGTCTCAGTGTTGGCCTTGACTCCATTCTCATGCCCAAATATAAGACAAAAGAACTTCAAGAAAGCCTAAAGTCTTCGACCAAAAAAATTGTCTAGCGGTGGACGCAGCCTATTCGTGAAAGTAACTGTAAACACATACTACTACAAACTAAAATTTGATCGTGTGAGTATTGAAGTTTGCGAAACATTTAGTTTCCATCTCGAAAGGATATTTATAAAGTAGTATCGTCTGTTTAGATAGCGATTTCTACTCCTCAAGAAAGACTTCAGGAGATCAACCATAAAAATCATCATTTTGAGATTGACGTACATCGTTGACATTTTGAAAATGAAACCCTAATGCAATACCATTTGAAAAGCTTTGGTCGGCCTCCAAAGGTTGTCTTCTCTCCAAGTTCTTATGGATGCCTTCCCTGTACCGAAATAGTTGGCATTCCATGGATATAATTACAAAAGAGCTTTCAAGCAGTTTCAATTGCCTTCGATGACTTTAAGGCGCTATGTGAAGAAAAAGAAAATAGAAAACTTATTATCTAAGATGGACGAAAATTCTACAAAACACCAAGAACCCAGACCAGAAATATCTCCTTAACCATGAAATTGAAACGACAGGGACAAACTGATTTAAGTTTACGAAAGCCAAAAGAGACATTGGCTTCATATACGAGTACAATAGGCTTTACAGAGTTGCAAAGAATCGTTTTTTTTTAACATTGAACAACTGTTTTTAACATGAAGTAACTCTTTCTAATTATAGTGTGTTATCATATTCACAAAAAATTTGATCATGCAGGTCCTCAGTCCATATCATACCATGTTAGACAGTTAGAAGTTTTGGCCAACAGCAAGGTTGTAAATGGCAAAAAAATGAAGGGATTATACATATAATTTTTTTTTAAATTTAGGGCAAAAACACAAATTCCAGTTATGGGTAATTGACTTAAAGATTAGATCTGTCATTTTGTATGTTTTATTAGTAAAGTTGCCTTTCTATCAAGCTTTCCAAAATTTATTTCTCGGCATGGTGAAACCATGAACGTATTTTGCGATAATGGTACTAAATTTGTTGGCGCTACTAGGCAGCTTATGGCATCAAAAAGATTGTTTCAACTTATACAAACGAAGATATTGATTGTATTGATTGATAAGAGACAGAGACAAACATCCTTTCAACCATGAAGATGGAATTGCAGAAGCCGACGCGGTTTCAAGATTTCATCTTGATTTAAGTTTGCCCAAACCAAAAGTGAAGAATCTGTTTTTTGAAAACTGAGCAACTGTTTTTAACATGTTGGAAAGGAAACAAAAGGAACTGAAAAAAAGTCGATTCCCTTAAGTGATGAAGGAGTCCTGACATGCCTATTGCTGTAATAAGAAAGAAGTTGCAACCACTAGTCAAAGGAAAACTCATTTAGCACAAACCTAAATCAATTTTACGTTTTTATTTATTATATAATTTCTGCAAACTAACTTTGTGCCGATTTTCTACCGACGTCTTCTATCTATCCATTTTGTAACAAGAAAAGCAAACATATATTTTTAATCGCCATTCTTATTAAAATTTTATTCTAATCTAAGTAATAACACACACAGCTAAACATTACATAATTGATAAAATAAAATCAGATATTACGTTACACTCTTACTATATGCGAGCTTATTTGCTAACACGTAACGCGTTATGCAATCCCAGCCATAAGACAGAAACTAATCCTTCTCTTACACTTTTAATAATGCATCGCTCGTATTCGCACAGATTGGCTAATTACCACTCAAACAGAAATTTTCAACGCATAAATAATTTCTTGATCTGTTCGGAATGAGATCGTCCTAAAAATGCCTTTTGTATCCGATTGCTCTAGGAATGTTTATGTCACAAATGTCAATGTTGTGTTTTTAATTAAATAGAAAAGTATTAGAGGTGTAGTCTTCAAATTTACGCAATTTTTTTATCGATAGACACAGATATGTACATTGTCTCGTTCCACTTATATAATTTGATGGCATACAATATCAGGTCGTTGAAGTATTTTAATGAGGTGAGATTTTCGTATCAAGTTTTCGACATACATATTTCTGAAAAAGTTTGGAATTTTTACAACCAACAACAGTTTGTATGTACTAGTTTGTGACACTGACAGCTGTCATAAATATAGCTATTACAATTTTACACGTGTCAGATGCATTTTGACATCTACAATCGTTGAATTTGAAAAAATACCCCGCAGAATCTGCAATCACTATTCTGTTTCAGACCTATCCTTGTCATGTGTTCCCCAAGGCGATAATGCCCTGTAAGAAAACCTGTGAGGATGCGTAGTCTGTTTCTACTTATTCCTAGCAAGGTCGTTACTCTATGCTTGTAGTAGTCTCTAAGAAATATCTCAAACCAGGAAAATTCTTCCAGAGGGATACTCTGAGTCTCCCACCTCTCACAAACAAAGTTGTGATAGACTTCCTTACTAATAGGTTAGCTTCTTCGTTGTCGCTGACGCCAGTATGTCCTGATACCCAGCATAATGCAACTCTGTTTTCCTTGCCTAGATTGTTGCTCTTGTCCAGGTACAATTGAGCATATTTTGCAATGGCACTGATCTCCGCTTGATAGACGTTAGGGTATATTTCTCGAAGTATTGGGTTCCTGGCCCGAATACACCTGCACTAACTCAACTTTAAAACATACAAACACGCACAATTTTACCAATTAATGCTTTACTTTTTTAATAGAAAGACATATGCGGGCAATACATGACTAGTTCCACATGTTTGGAACATTCTACATGATTGAAAATATTTTCAAATCAATAAAGTTTCCACAGATGAATAAGTTAATTTATTTTCCATATTACCAGAATAAACTACTGTATAACAATATAGGGCTTAAATGCAACACTCTGTACATGCCACATGCATGCGTTCTGAAAGACCTTTCGATGTGATACAATTTAGGTATTTAAATTTTTGACCTATTTTCATTCAAGCGTTAAATTATTCAAACCACACCTTTCCAGCATAAATTTGGGCACAAATATTTTTTTAATCATATATTTTACTTTCTCACAAGTATTTTTGTTGTAGTTTTGCTAATTGGTTTGCATTAACATTTGCTTTGGCATTGTAGTGCTCTGAAGACAATATCACTGATAGCCTGTAATTTGTAACCAGTTGTGTAATATTAACTCAACATTCCCAGACCAGTTTAGACTGAACTAAACTAAATACGAGAAAATGTCATACAGTGCAATGTGTCAAGGATTCATATCGGATTAATTTATCGCACTTAAATAAAATAAATACACGACAAATACGACACCTGCCGATTATTACATGAATAAGTTTATAATAAAATATAAGCAAAATAAACGCCTTTAATTAATTTTGTTTTCATAAACGAAAGCAAATAGCAATACTTGAATGCCTTCGCTTCGCAACATGCAACTACAAAAATATTTAGGGTGAGTTACAACACTACTACAATCAAGGTAACATCAACAGATTAATAAATGTGTATACATATAACGTGATTTGACCTGTAACGTCTCTGTAAAACCTCGATACATCCTCATAGAAGGTGTACTTAACACATCACAGGCATTCAAGAATTGCCCTTCGACTTATTAATTGCAATATTTTTCAAAAAAAAAACATCTTCTGTAGATTGATTAATTAATAGATGGCCCTGCAGTGATTCTTTGGACCATGTGTTAAGCAAACTTTCTGTGAGGATGCATCAAGTTTGAATAGTGTTATAGAACAAATCACGTCGTGTGCTGATGAGGTCGTAGTAGACTGAAGCATGCGTGCACTCTTTTTCACTCTAAATCTCCATTCAATACCATTTTGTAGATTTTCTTTACCATTTCTGGCGTGGTCACCTCATTTAGTCGATCACTGCAATGTTCGTCATAGCAGTTCGTACGGCCCAATATTTTATTGGTGTAAACGAAGAAGCAGACCTCTCCTCCCCACTCCCCAAAGTAGTGCCGATTTTTTCCTTGTTTACAAATTCACTGAGAATTAAGTAATGGCTGTCAAACAAATACTGCACAACGTCAAATTTCAATCTTAAGCTTTATAAAGTTGGTACTTTGCACCATAGTCATTCTTTCCGACAACTGCCAACTACTTGGGTACTTTTGGGACTATCCTCGTAACAGATATTACAGGAAGACAAGGTACCTTGTACTATAAATTATTTTCAATAATTTCTCTTTTTATGGATCAGGAAAAGGTCGCTAGTGGATGTCACAACCAAAAAGTTTCTATTCCTATTTATTAAAACTAGTGACATTCATTGATTAGTGCTGGAACAATTCATTCTTTATGCATCCTGTAGTGGTGTAGTGTGGTTCCTTCCGACATATACTTAATTAGGAGAACCCCCTGCATCCAAAAAAAAAAAAAACTGTGACCATTGTGTGTTTGCCTTCTTGTGGAGGAGGGGGAGGTGGAGAAGCGTCATGAACCTATTTCATCGACTTTTGTTTCGTGAAAAGGTCTCAGTGATGTACCCAAACTTCATCTCCACTTACAAATCTATTTAAGAAGTATTCATCTTGAGATAAAAGACTCAAATTCTCACACTCTCACAATTTTGTTGTCTACACAAGTTTTGGACAGGACTGAGCAGCCTGGGAATCCATTATGTCAACACTCTACTCATTTGCAAATCTTCGTATAGAATTTTAGCAATATCTGAAATTTTTACTCGGCGTTCAATCAACACCAAATCTTTCCACATTTTGGGTCATCATAAATAAATTGGACTGCCCCATTTGAGCTGTTTTCATAGCCAGTGAAAACTGATTGAAGCTGAATAATATTATTTCTAGGTATTTTAGTACAATTTAAAATGTTTAAGTTTTATCTTTCAGCTCCAATTGCTCAACATTAACAGCACAATATCCACTCTAAGAATCAATCAAGAGAATACTGTCTGATCAGGTATTTTGGAAGAGAATATCCGTTAGCTGCATATCATTTGAAGTCAGCTTTCCAGATGTCAACGAAGAAATAATAAATAACAATAATGGAGAACTAAGTGTTCATCTGCAGAAATTATTGGCAAAATTATGTAAATGTGTGTTGTAGAGTGCAATGATTCCCCAATACACTTCTTCCTCATATATACAACTGTCGTAGCTATTTCAACTTTCTGGGTTTTTGTTTGATACTTTCGAGAAAACGTCTGCTCTGATTTTGTAATCTAGATTTATAACAGTGCCATCTTCTTCAAGAGCACAATTATGTTTCTTAAGCTATCACAAACATTACTACGATTTAGGCTACCTAAAACATCACAAGTACATTACCTGTATAAATAACTGTAATTATATTGAACTATAATCCGTGGATTCGATCAAGAGACAGGCAGTGACAAGTATTTAAACCGAGAAGCCAGATCATTGATAAAAATTGTAAATAATAATGGACCTGGATTAGAACCTTGTGGTACACCTGTAAAGCAATATCCATTGTAGGAGATAACTTATTCTATTTTGTAGATAGGATTGAAGTAATTTTAATGCTAAATGATGAAAATCAAATAGTGCACGTTTTTGTAAAAAAACAATACTGTGATCTACAGTGTTGCCTTAACCAATCGCAGATCGCATGTTCTACATTTCACTCGTTTATATTTTAATTTTCAATTATATGCACTTATATAATTTATCTTAAGAGTTATTCTTATTGTAAGTAACAGCTAATTTATCCATAGATTCATCGATTAAATTATTAAAATATTTAACTAATTTTAATAACGTGAATAAAATTTAACCTATAAAAGACGGAGTAACGTAAATATTTACTTTCTAACACATAATAAACGGAGAATTCAAGCCTAACGGTTTGCAGGAGATATCTCACTGCTACTTAGAATATTTCTTATTCCTACTTTGTATGTGCAGCAAACAAAAACGCAAAAATTCGAATAGATTTAAGTTAGAAAGCGTTCGCATAGTTTGCACGGAGTTTAACCGTGTAAGTAGGCGAAATTGCACAAGAACTGAGAGAGTACTAAAACGGCGATTTAATCACAGAGTTGTTTTATTCATATTCGAGTTTATTACATATTCGTCTTGTCCGGTATATTGATGAAAATAAAAGGGTGTGATTCCAATAATATTGATACATTTCGTAAAAATTAAATTTAGCTTAATTCATATTTAAAATATAAAAACCTCCGACTGGTGTTTTAAGTAGAAAGTACTCTTAAACAATTATATAAAAGGAATTGTGTCCACTTGATATTAATTCTACAAGTTTTGCTTATTATGGTTGATAATTAGACTTAATTATAATAATAAGAGAGAGGTTCAAAATCAAAAGAGCCAGTCTAAAAGGGATTTCAGATTTTTTTTTTGACAAAATGTGGAGTGGAAGATTTACAAAAATGTTAAAACGACTGAAATTAACTGTAAGTTTTTTTTTAAATTAAAAATAATATATCTGTTCAAATGATTATTTTAGGATTTTATTTTATATCAAACATGTTGATAAATAAACTATGCAGGCTATTTAATACGACTTTAATTCAATATCTTTCAATATAACAAGAATGACAGTAATTATAATATTTTACATTACAATTGACATTTTATATCGAGGGGTGAACCGCTGGGGAAATTCGGTGTACACGTCAGAGGAAATACTAGGAAATACCGGGAAATACTAAGGTAATACTGGGAAATACTAGGAAATACCGGGTAATACTAGGAAATATCGGGAAATACTGGGAAATACTAGGAAATACCAGGGAATACTAGGAAATACTAATTAAATACCATCATTGTACAGAAAAGAAATTATTTGTTGTAGTATATGAAATATTTGTCTCTATAATACATAAGTGTGGAAGTCTGTAAAATTTCAATATCTATCGTGTTCTTAATAGCAACTGAGGTATTAGTCTGGAACGCATATACTGAAACATCCGGTACTACGTTAGACATACAGGATGGTCCATTTAAAGTGTAACACTGTAATATCTTCGAAACAATTCGTGTTATGAAGAAAAGTATTAGACAAAAGTTTAACTATATGAAGGGGCTCGTTCGATGGCGCTACTGTTGTCACTATAAAGAAAGACACAAAGGTCATACCAAGGTCAACTCTTCAGCATATTGTATTTTTATTATCAAATTCTGAAAGAGCAATAAATTGTGAATAAAAAAATAGTAAACCACATATGACCTCAAATTAATATTAATCGAGATATTTCGAAAAAATGAGGACATGATAAAAGTCAGTACAGCAAATGTTTTTTATTTGTTTGTTAAATGTAAAAGTAGAAAATAAATGTTAATAGTTGCTACAAATTGTTTACATAAGGTAAACAGTGGAAGAAAGCAGACGGCTATCGAATTAGATGTTCGAATTGGCGCTCACCAGCCCCAATGCACTTTTGTATTCGCGCTGAAGAATCGCTATATTTATTTTAAGTGTACAATATAGACTTGTTGTATATGACGTAGAATCAACAACACCAGAAAACATGCAGCAGAGAATAAGACATGCATGTGCAGACATTTCTAAAGACATGTTACTGCGTGTGCATAGAGACTTTTGGATTATTTTTTGGAAGCTGAAACTTCGTTGAATATAAAAATTCCTGAAACAGTAAGAAATCTTTTAATAATTAATAGCTATGACAATGAAGGCATTATTGCAAATATAACTGAATCCGACATCGAAGCAATTGAATCATTTGGTAGAAATGTATTGCATAAAATTATAGCAAAAGAAGATTTACCAAAATATTATGGACCATTTGCTATTGATCCTACATTGTTCCAAATGGTGCACGGACATAAAAATATAGTACACTTATTGACTAAGTACTTTAAAGAGAAAACCGAATTGAAAGCTGAGAAACATAATGCATCTGCTTCATTTAATCATTGTGAGCATAAAAAAAATATAAGAAGTTATCGACGAAAGAATGTGCCCTCCTCATAGTCCGATACTATTTACTTGAGTTCTGATCATATGGATGCAGATAATTCCGTTGAATCAGCAGATTTTTCATTAAAACAGAACGTTTTAAACTTAACCGAAGAAAATGCGATAATTATGAGGAATTTAAAAAAAAGTGGGGTAAAAATAAATTTAGTCGCGTTGCTTGGAATTCTATGTCTTTGAATTTCGATGATATTGTAGTCAAAACTAGTTTCAAGGAAGGTGGTAACATATTCTGCAACATACGTTGTTTTTGTGGTGTATCTAACACTGTGTATAAATTCCAGTTCTAATCGCTTGGTGTTCTCGAATCTTCACAAACATATGTATACTCAAGAACCATATTGAACTTCCCACGGAAAGAGATTCTTAGAAATACAAAGGTACCAAAAAAAAATCTTATCACTTCATACATTTCAAGAACAAGTACGACTAGCCGGGCACCAAGCCTAGATTCTGATAAAAAAATTAAAGTAATTCAAAATATTTTAATTCCCTCTACATCTACCTTAAATAATTCAAATGAAGTTATTTCAAATTACGGTCCATCTACTTTCGAGTATATTTTTCCCGACAATCCTAATAATCTTAAATCGAAAGTCGAACAGAAAATTTGTCCAAAATACGAAGATTTGACGAACTGTATTTTAGAGGCAGTGGACACGACAAAAGAAAACAATGAGTCTGAACAAGACGACCACAAAAATAATGCATTCTATGAAAAATATGCTGAGAAAATTAATGATTTGCGGAAGTTAGAATCACAGTCTGTAAGAAAAAATTTACCCAACAAAACTCCAAATGGTCTACAAAGAAATACCAAAGAACCGAGAGAAGCCGAAGAGCTAGAGAAAATCTTGATGCTAATCAAAGTTTAGTAACTGACTATTTTGTTCTTGTCGATAAAATAGCGAATTTTACGCATAGAAACTTATTATGCGGTTTTTTATGAAGAGAAATGCTATATAGGCCGGATCATTGAGGAGAGCCACTCTGAAGCTGGTAGAAACTGGTATAAAGTGAAACTTTAAAAAATACTGTCTATTTTATTGTAACATAATTTATCCAATTCATTAGTTTTTAAAGAATTAATTATTTTGAAATTACTCCTTTATTTCAGTAATACCATATATTTTTATTTTTAATCATTCTGTTATAATCAGAAAATTCTGTGTTTTTTTGTTACTATTACACTTAACATATTGTTTTCTCCTACTGATGCATAAGTGGCAAATAAATTTGAGAAATACAAAAATTGTAGGAGCAATACAACGTAATACTTAGTAATACATACTGAGTTGCACTGGGTAATACTCGGGAAATACTGGGTAATACTAGGAAATACAAGGTAATACTAAGAAATACTTAGTATTTCCCAGGAAATACGAGGAAATATTTAGTATTTCCCAGGAAATACGAGGAGAAATACTAGTGACAAAGGAAATAGTGTACAGATTTTCGGCCAGCGGTTTACGCCTCGTTTTATATCAACAACGATTTTCGGCCAATAATAACGGTGTAATTTGATTAAGCATAACACTCCCCTTCAAATTAAGATCCCTAATTTAGCCCTTAATTTGCAAAATCTTAATGTTCCTAATGGTTTTGTTAGAATATCTGCAACTTGGTTTTCCGATGGAATATATTTGATTTCACATTTCTTCTTTTCAATTTGGTCCTTCACGAAATGCAACTTAACCTCGGTATGTTTCAGTCCTATTTCTCGTTTTGCATCTGCGATTAATTTTATGCATCGTTGATTATCTTCGTATATTATAATCCGTACTGGTTCATCTTCAATATCCTCTAAAATTGATTTAAGTTTTATTTGCTTCATATGCTTTTAATTCAGTTTGTACTGCTTTAAGCCAATGGTCACAATCAGGTCTATTTTGAGATTCTTCATCTGTTTGAGGTAAATCTTCTACATATAATTGCTCATTTAAAGCTATTATTGTCAAATTAGACATGTCATAGTCATTATGCCAAGCAGGTTTTCATCTGGTTCGTTTTCCGAAATCTTCTTTCATTTCGTTGATCTCGTCTTTCTGTTTCAAGGTTATTTTTACATCATTATTTGAATTTACGTTCTCATTCATCATCTTTCCTTCACTGCTTTCAAAACTCTTCACAGAATTATGAATATTTGCATCTGTATTTTCTTACAATTCATTCTCATAAAAATGATTTTCATCCGAAAAATTATCTTCGTCAAATACAATGTCTTTACCACAAATAATCTTTTGTTCCAATGGGCACCATAAACGATAACCATTTAACAGTAACCCACCATAAAACATTTCTTTAGATTTAATTGTTCTTATTTGTATTGTACATCCAAAAAGTCTCAGTTTGCTTAGATTTGGTTTTTCGCCAAACCACATTTCTGCAGGTACAATATTTTTTAATGTATTTGTAGGACTACGGTTAATTATGTATACTGGGGCTAATACCACTTCTTACCAAAACGATTTGTCAAGTTTTGAATTTAATAACATACACCTTGCTTTTTCAACAATAGTTCTGTTCATTCTTTCTGCTACGCCATTTTGAGCAACAAGTATTTTAACCATATTATATCCACCAGAATATCCTTTAAGTGAGTAATTATGATGTTATGCTCATTTAAAGGAGAGGAGAGACTAGAGTATCCCTCTGGCAGAATCTCCCTGGTTTGAGACATTCAAGATATATTCCTTGGAAACTACAACAACCATAGAGCAAAACCTTGCTCGAACCTTACTATAAACAAACTACCCATCTTCACAAGTTTTCTTACAGGTCATTATCACCTTGGGGAACACATGACAGGGATATGTCTGAAACAGAATGGCAACTGCAGGTTCTGCGAAGCGAAAGAAGCAATATTCTCTTTAAAACCAGTTATTGCAGTTAAATAAAGCTCGTAGACTGGATGGGGGGCTCTGAGAGCAGGCAAACCCCAGCAGCTTCATGCAATATCACCCTTAATTAAATCTAATCTAATCCCTGTATGATACGTTTTGTAATCTTTTCGATAAATGACACCATTTTCAGTATCCACTTTTATTGTCAAACCTCCAAGCTTGATTCAATTGTTTTAATGCTACACTTCATAAATGATTTGGCTAATATCTAATAATGTAATTTTGCTTTACTTTTCAGCCGATTACATCCACATCTGTAGCGCCAACGACGCAGATATTTCCAAATGCATCCTCAACTCCATTAATCTACTACGACCACAACTCAAAGAAGGCATCGAAGAACTGGACGTTCCACCATTAGAACCGTTACCATTAGACGAAATAACGCTTAAAAGAGGACCAACTAGTACCAGGATAACAGCAAACATCACTGACATCCAAGTATTTGGAGCTTCAGATTTCGAAATATTAGAATTACGGTAATATTTTCTAAATTTTACAAAACAAAAATTAAAATGTAAATGGTTCAATTCAAGGGCAAACGTTAAGAAGAACAAGTTCACATTTAAGGTGCGGTTACCTTATTTGTATTTTCAAGGAAAATACGACTTGGATATGCAGATATTGCTCATCAAATTGAAAGGAAGAGGTCCAATTACAGGAAATTTCAGTAAATATTATATATTTTTTTTTCATTGATGTGTAATATTTTTTTTCTTTTTAGGTAATTATGGATTTGAAGCCGTTATGAAGGGAGATAAGATTGAACAAGAAGGCGAAGAATATCTGAGATTCGATAAAATGAAAGTTAGGATACATGTTGGAGAAGCAAAATTAAATTTGGAAAATCTATTTGGTGGTGATCCAGTTTTAGGAAAAGTTACCAACGACATCCTTAGTGATAATTCTGAACTATTCTTGAATGAGATAAGGCCTAATTTGGAAACTTCTTTAGCTGAGAAATTCACCGAAATCGCCAACAAAATAACATTGAGGTTTACATACAACGAATTGTTTCCATAATTTGTAACGAAGCAGTATTACTAGGTAGTTAGAGTTGGTGAGGAGTATTTAACTCTAATAGCAAAGTTAAACGAATTTTTGACATATGTTTAAGCAAATATATAAGCTAAATTAAATTATTAGGTTTTGTATTTGTGTGTATGTATTACTGTTATATTAAATGTTGTTGTAAATAAACGAATAATTTATATAAACGCCGACTTATGAAGAGTGTTTCCATAAGACCGCAAGATTTTAAGGTTCAATAAAACATGGATACCGCCGTGACTTTGCAAGCACATGCGTACTCTGTTGACAAAATTTTCATGGGCAGTATTTCATTGATACAGCTTCTAATTTCTGCCTTCACTAGATCGGTATAAACCTGTGACTTCAGATAACTCTTAAATCGTTAATTGTTACCAATTTTGATTACCAAACCGGAAAATAATACCACTAGGAGCAAACTCGTTCAAGACGGTCAATGTTTCACGCACGGTATGACCTGTGACTCCGTCCTACTGAAACCATATGTCGTCAAGAGCAATATCTTCCAATTGAGGCACTAAAAAGTGTGCTATCATATCACGATAACGTTCATCATTCACTGTTAATCATCAAAGAAATACGGTCCAATTATTTCTCTAGACTAAAATTCATACAATGATTTTGTCCGCAAAATCGGCATTCACTTTTGTTTGCTCAAGGATCCAATTAGTGAACTCCCTTCACTCTGCATGGTCTGTTGGCAGAAGTAGTTGAGTCAATTGGACTTTGTAGGCGTGGGGATGCAAATTCTTAGTGAGAATGCGCCAAAGAGTGTCTGTGTGTCTGAATCTAGCGCAATAAACATTTTACATGACAATTTGAACATGAGTAAGATGTCAGCCAGGTGTGTTCCAAGGTTGTTGACACCCAAGCAGCGTTGAAAATTCCGCAAAACCATTTGACAACTTTAGAGAAGAATTCTGCATTTTTGGCGCGAATTGTAACAGGAAACGACACTTGGGTGTATTACCACGACCTAGAAACGAAAACAGAATCAATGCAGTGGGTGCATTAAGGGGCTCCACCGCCTAAAAACAGTTTTCTGGTGCACTAGAGGTATCCTTCTTATGGAATATGTGCCGAAAGGAACCATTATAAAGTTCCCCTTACAGTCCTGACCTGGCGTTTAAACTTGTAAAACATCTTCGAGAACATCTGTTTCTTCTTAGCCGGTACCGAGAAAAGTAGATTTCTTTTTTAGTGGCCCTCGTACTATAAAATAAATAAACTGTAATACAATGAAACAAACTCTCATCGTTGCACTAAAAGATAATATGCATATTTAATACTAATTAAAACTGCACCTTGTACATGAAAGAAAGCTAACAACATAGATTATCACAAGTCAACAAATTTAAACTTTTTTGAGCTAACATTGATTAAAATATTTGGACATAAAGTGTTTTGTGGTCCTAAATCCGAAAATGATATGCTGAACACTGTAACAGGTACAGTTTTTTTGTTACAGGGGTTGGTGGTCGGATAAAGTAAAGAAGATGACATATTTGTAAAATCTAATGTTTATTTAATATAAGCATGTCGGACATGTTAAATCTTAGAAAAGACAGTTTACTAAGAACCTTATACATTAAAAAATATAAAATGTTACATGAAGATATCATACATATAGCGACAAAATATAATATTTCACTTTTTTCTCTTGTGTTCAGTATAATCATCTCTTTTTAAAATCCAGCAGTAGTCGCCCAAGATAGATGGGTCCCAGCGTTCCTGGTATCGTGTTTCCATTGTCCTGATATCCTGGTTCGTTATTTAATGCACTCAAATTTTCCGGGAAAAACGCCAAATGCGAATGCAAAAAATGATTTTTTAAGGACATGCGACATCCTAGTAGTTCGTAGGGTTTGAAGAGTTCATCTATGAGGGTTTCATAATTTTCATCTTTCTTGTTACCCAGAAATCCCTTCACTACATCTACAAAACAGTTCCAAGCTGCCAATTCCTTTTCATTTAATTTTTCTTGGAACCGGATATCACCTAAAACTTTCCTTATTTGAGGTCCAATAAAGATGCCTTCTTTTAGTTTTGCATCACTTAACAGAGGAAATATTACTTGAAACGGCATAGAATTTGTCTTGCATCCACTGCACTAAATTTACGTGACAACTCACACAGCAAACATGAGGGGCCCAACTTTTATCTTGATCTCCAATTTGGCACTTAAAATATAAAAGATAGGCTTTTTTTACTTCCTCGGATATGGATCTAGCGTGTGACTTAAAAATAAATCGTCCGCATCGCTGGTTTTTTGCAACATCGACGACTAGAACTTGCCATTTTATAATACGATAAAAACACTTGACTGCACTGTACACGAGACAGAATCAAACTAAACTTTAGAGAAACATAAAAGTGCGCTTAAATGCTCGTAGAATACGTTGGAAACACCCCCGCTATCTCTCGTGATAATCCTTCCAACATTGTCTAAAGCCAGGTACCAAATATTTCAATAATCCCATGATACGAGGGAGTGTTTTTATATTCGCGGAATGAGCGGGTTGTAGGGGGCGATTAGGCGCATTGGGGGCGAGGCCTGTGCAGCGACTCATAATTAGTATAAATACGAAGTTTCATTGTTATTAGACAGTTAGTCTTTGAGCTATCGTCAACCAAGTAACATAATCAGGAGTGAAAAGTGAAATATGGAAAAAATCGAATATCGTGCCGTTATAAAGTTCCTTACCAGGCAACGAAAATCAGTCGCGACCATAATGAATGAGATGTCATTGGTTTACGGCGACTCTTGTCCAGGAAAAACCATGGTGTACAAGTGGAATAGTTTATTTAAACAAGGAAGGGAATCCCTTGAAGACGACCCGAGGCCGGGCAGGAGCATTGAGGTGACCACGCCAGCACTTATCCAAAAAGTTGAAAAAATTGTACTCGAAGATGCTCGACTAAAGAAGAAACAACTCGCAGAAATGGTTGGAGTATCCGATACAACAATTTTTAAAATCCTACACGACCATCTCGGCATGTCTAAGGTCAGCGCAAGATGGGTGCCGAGAATGCTCACGCCGCCGCAAAAACAACAACGCGTAGCGTGTTCGCGTGCATTTTTGGACCTCTGTAATGAAGAAAAGGATGGTGTATTGAGTCGAATTGTTACTGGAGACGAAACTTGGGTTCATCATTATGAACCTGAGTCCAAACAAGACTCCATGCAGTGGCATAAAAACGGCACAGCACCTCCCAAGAAATTTAAAGTGTCACAATCAGCTGGGAAACTCATGGCAACGGTATTTTGGGACTCGGAAGGAATATTGTTGATTGATTATAAAGATAAAGGTGTTTCTATAACCGGAGAATATTACGCTTCAATATTAGAGCGACTAAAAGAAGCCATTAAAGAGAAAAGACGGGGAAAATTGACGAAAGGTGTGCTGCTTTTGCACGACAACGCGCCCGTCCACAAGAACCGCGTTGCGTTAGCTGCCCTGCATAAGGTGGGCTTCGAAATTGTGAATCACCCACCCTACAGCCCAGACCTGGCCCCGAGTGATTATTTCCTGTTTCCGAAAATGAAAAAAGAGCTGCGGGGTAAAAAATTTACTGCCGATGATGAAGTCAAGGAGGCAGTTTCGGCGTATTTTGCAGATAAAGAGAAATCATTTTTTTATGAGGGTATAAATAAATTAATTGAAAGATGTGAAAAATGTATCCGTCTTGCAGGTGAATATATTGAAAAAGAAAAATAATTTGGTTTTTTTATTTCCACCCCTTATCCCCCATTCCGCGAATACAAAAACGCTCCCTCGTAGGTATAAGGGACCAACAGCTACCTACTCGAAAATGGGACGTGGTAGGCCATTTCTGTGAAAAGGTGTTTTAATAACTACCTAAATGAAACACAAATAGAGCATTTTCATTAATGTTAGAAAAATCATGTCGACCTGTGTACCACATAGTACATACTAGAAGCTAGAAGTACCTAATTAAACAATCATAATCTATGACCATCTATGACTATATCAATAGGCAAACACATTTACCGTAAAAGTCAACATTGGAATAGATCGTGGCAAGTTGGTTGCCAAAGCAATAGTTCTTTTGTCGCAAACACGACATATACACATAATGACTATTTATGTTACTTGAAAAAATATATTTTTTAATAGTGAGTTTCATAGAAATTCAGAGAATTTTAAAATTTCAAGGTTTTCTTCCTTGTTTCCTACATCAAAGTAAAAAGTAAATATTAGAACACAAAACTTTTCCTACGAAAATGGCCAACACTGCAGTTGTTTACAAGCGTATTGTGGGTTATCAACCTTCCAACTCATTTTATTGCTAATGCAAAAGTTGATACTGTCCAAGATACAGGGTAATCAAATTAATGTTTGTAATATGTTTGTGTTACGAAATATGTACAGCGCCTCCCAGCTTAAGTGATGCAGTCGTGAAATAAATCAGTTTATTCAAATAATATGGTCAAAACAATTTTTTATTTTAAAACTAAACTAACATTTTCGTAAATGGATATTTTTAAAATCTAAGCACATAATATTTTTGTCTTAAGTGTCGTTTTAATACTTTGTGGGACCACATTGGGACTTTATTACAGCTTGAAGCCTAGCTGGCATTGATTCTACTAATTTTCTTGTATATTTTTGCGAAATATTTCTCCATTCCTCCAATAACACTCTTTTTAACTGTTTGTTAGATATTGTATGTTGTCTTACATTATCCTTAAGTTTCTTCCACACGTATTTTATACCGTTTAAGTTTGGGGATTGTGGTGGAGTTTTAATTACCCTTGGGCAATTGTACAGCAGCCAATTTCCGCCAACATAAGACGCATGTATCGGATCTTTATCCTGATAAAATTTGAAAGTGTCATGTAGTCCCAATTTTTCAGCACTACTTTTAAGATTCCTTTTAAGAATATTTAAATACATATGCCTGTCCACTTTTCCTTCTATAAAGTGTAGGTTTCCCACACCTGCCGATGACATGAAACCCCACATCATTACATTTTTCGTTGACTTGCTCCTTTTAAGAAATGCTGTTATCAATTCGCCCATTTCAATACTGGTACGACGTCCCATTTTGTTATCTGCATTCATTTCTATCGAGATCTAGTTGATAACTACCAGAATTTACAAATTTCTGTGCATTTTTAATTTGGGGAAATTACCGGCTCTCTTAGCCTAGCTTTCAGTATCAGCATCATTTAAGCTGCGAGATGGCAAAACAACGACTCGGTATTGTTTTAATTCTGCTCACTATAAATACATAAAAGATAAATATGGATAAACTCCTCCATTTTATTTTAGATAAACAACAATACACTAGCTGTTACATTATTTTTAAAATGAAAAATTGTTTTAACCGTATTATTATTGAATAAACTGATTTATTTTACGACTGCATCATTTAAGCTGGGAATCACTGTACTTTAAGATAAGAAATTTAACAGATGTTCTCACTTTTTTCAGTCAGAGATGGCGCTCATTTACATTAAATTTATAATTGAGAATTTCTATTCACTGTCAATCTGTTTAAAAACTCTCTCCAGATATAGCGTCCTCTGCTAACATGTTGAGGCCCTATTTTACATCAATGATATAAAAATAACGAGATTATGTCACAGCCATACGACGTTTTAAAAACTATATAGAGCCTATAGAGCAAAATGTAGTGGGTGCAGATGTTTTAAAACAAAAGACCATACCAGCATCTTCAACTACATCGAACAGACGATACTATTGTTCATAAGGACAGATAAGATCTTGCCCATTTTCAGCTTCAGTTAGAGATACAATGCAGCAGAGAGTCTGCAAAAGTTCTCGTTTGCAAATCGAGTCGTGCATTTTCCCGATGGTTTGTGGATGCTTCTAAGACGACAAACGGCAAGGGAATTGGAATTTAAAGAGATAGAGAACCCGATGGCTAAGCCATCAGCTTGGGAAGCTCTCCAGGCCGAAAGAACTGCCATCCAGACTTGTACAGAAGGCATTCTCAACGAGGTGGTACTTGATTGCCATAGAAAGCTCGAAAAACTAGAGGAACATCGCAGCATTACGCTGAGATGGGTGCCAAGCAACTGTGAAATCAGAGGCAACGAAATAGCTGACAAGTTAACAAGAGGTGCTAGCGAACGACCATTCATAAGCTCAGAATCGACAACATCAAAGCCTTTTTCAGATCTAAACTTGCTATTAGACATTCCTACTAAAATGGACTTGCTAGCGTAAGACACTGTAAAACTCTCGGAATCAGTCCAAATGTGAAAAGACTTCGCTAGGTAGTCTTTAGGAGCAAAGACAGGCTGAGGTTGGGGGTCTCTCCCTTGTGTAGAAACTATGGAAGTGCGGAGGAATATTCAGTCCATCTTCTTGCTTCTCGACTAGGTTGTAGACTTCTTTGTCCTGGTGCAACCTGGTTGAGGGGACTAAAATGGCATGGGGACACAATACAAATGTATTATTTTACTGTATCTGGAAATGTATACTGATGTTTTAGTTTCCTTCTTAAATGTGTTGTAATATATATTATTATAAGCTATCTTTAACGCTATGAAATAAAGCAATTAGAAATTTTAGGAACTATTATATCATTCATTCTTTTCTACCAACTGTACATAAACAATGATGCCTTATAAACAAGATCTCGTTAATATTAATCACGTTAACTCGACCAAAATAAGAAGATAAACTAACATCGGAGCTCATATGTTCCAGTTGACAATATTTCGGTATATTCTTGTTTGTTACAAATGAATGCAAAACACAATTGAAATATTTTAAACATATTTGGAGACTCAATTTCAAGGCTTAATAGTTTAACATGCATGATGTGACTATTCGTATTTAAAATTTAAATTACATCAATGTCTGCAATACATCAAT
This sequence comes from Holotrichia oblita, assembly GCA_023690525.1. NCBI lineage: Eukaryota > Metazoa > Arthropoda > Insecta > Coleoptera > Scarabaeidae > Holotrichia > Holotrichia oblita. The sequence goes on from CM043017.1 coordinate 15,986,917, forward strand.
CAATATTTCTGCACTGTTATTAATAGTTAAGAGCAACAGTAGTGCTCAACATGAATTTTATACTGGTTATATTATTTTGTATTACAGTAGGAGGAGATGATGGAATCACCAAATTACGTAAGCCTCAATTTACTTATTTTATACAAATATTTTTCCAAACTGCAATATTTTAGCTGATTATATCAAGACATGTCAAGAAGATGACCCGAATATAAAACAATGCATCCTTAATTCAATATTGCATCTTAAACCTAGAATGAAGAATGGAATATCGGAAATAAACATGCCTAGTTTGGAACCTTTTCTACTGGATGACATACGTTTAAAGTCACAATCGGATAAAGCCGAAACAAATTTAACAAAACTGAAAGTGTTCGGAGTATCCGATTTTGAAATCGAAGACTTGAGGTTGAGTTTCTAAAATCTAAATATGTAAAATAGTATAAATTTAAAATGAAATTTAATTCTTTAGAGTTAATATCAAAGAATCAATTTTTAAATTTAAAGTTAAGTTGCCTTTTCTTCAATTTATTGGAGTCTATCAATTGAAGATGCATTTCATGTTTTTCAATTTGGAAGATGAAGGTGATGTCGTTGGAAATCTTAGTAAGTCTAAATTAAAAAATTAACGTTGTCAATTGTTATTGATTTTTAAAATTCTAAAATCATTTCTAGCTGATTATAGATTTGTTGGTGTGTTGAAAGGGAACAAAATCGAAAAGGCAGGGAACACATATTTAGAGTTCGAGAAAATGCATATTAATATAACGATAGGCAAAGTTAGTATACATCTCTATAATCTGTTCAATAGAGATGCAACTTTATCTAATGCAGCCAATAAAGTAATTAATGAGTATTCTGATATTTTCGTGGATGAGATCAAACCAGGTTTAGAAAATGCTATAGCTTTGAAATGTACAAACATAGCTAACAAAATTACATCCAGCTTTACATATGAAGAACTATTTCCAAAATAATAATAATTAACATATATGTTGTGTCAAAAATCAAATCAAGTAAAAAAATACATATATTAAACACTTTATAATTTTTTAACCTAAACCCACCCTCTCTTACCTTAAACTATTGTGTAAATAAAAAAAAACTGTCGCTCTGTTCTTCCTGTTTTCGTTATACTTGAATTTTGAGTTTGCTTGACTTTGAATCCGTAATTATTTTTCCATGAGGTGTTAAGCACTTTTATACTTAGATGTTCCTTAAAACTTTCATATCTTCTTAAGAAAAAAACTTTTTACTTTTTCTTCTCCTTTCTTTTCATCTCCTTTTGTCCTTCTATCTTTTTAATGTCTTTCCTACTTTCAAAACTTTTGACTTTCTATTTTTTTAATATCTTTCTTCTTTTATAAAAAGAACTTTTCTATTTTTCAATCAACTTTCAAAAACGTTCTTCCCTAAAATAAAAGGCGAAAACCATATTCTGTGTCCTAAATTATTACAATCCCTCAAAGTTTTATTCAAACAAAACAAAAACATTCATGAAAATCAAATAAACACTGCGATTTCGATCTATCCACTCTCGTCAGCGATCCTCCAAACCATGTTCTTCTTCGCGTTGGTTCTCGGACTTCTTCTACAGATGAGCTCATGTTCTTCTAGCTTCACTTCCTCTTCGGATGTTCTTCTGGTGGTCCTCGGGTGTTGATGAGTTGTTTTCTTTTCGAGTCTTCTGGTGGATCTATTTCGCTAATGGATATCTGAAATCAAAGTAACAGAATTACGTATTAATGATAATAATAATAATTAATGATGATTATCGATCGAAGAATCCTCGGTTAAGCTTCCTCAGGAACTCCCTCAAAACCTGGACATCTGCGAAATGATGCAGCCGCCGTAGCCCAGACTGAACTGGCTTAGGACTAAGCTTGTGGTTACCTAGGATAGGATCTAGTTGGTGCACTCGACCGATGGCCTTGTTCCTAACTCTATCTAGATGGTCGGCGAAAGTTAGCTTCCTGTCGAGGATCATTCCCAGATATTTGATCTTCTCTCTGCAATCGATTTCTCTCTCTAGAACGATTATCTTTTGGGACGAGAATTGTGGCTTGTTTTTCAGAACGCATGTGCTGAAGAAACCCTCGAATCGATCCAACTGCCCTTGAGCAAGGTGGGCTACAATCTCAGGACCCTTCAAAGTAACCATTATTGCGGTGTCATCCACATAGATGGCGTTAAACACTCGACAATCGCTCGGGTTGAGAATCTGGGCCCAATGTCGAGCCTTGTTGAACTCCAGACAGCATTTTCCTCTCCGAAAATTCAATTCCGTTCACGACGGTGTGGAATCTCCAGTCCTTGAGATAAGATCTGATCTTATCTCAAGGATCAATCTCTGATATGATCTTCGACAGTAAGCCTTCATGGCGGATTTTGTCGAACGCCTTCTCCAGGTCCAAGGAAACTATTACAGCCGTCTGGTTCCTGTTGAAGGCGGTAATGGCATAATCCGTGATCCTAAAAAGCTGCAACTAATTCGGAGCAGTAGCAGACTTAATAGAACTTTGCTCATTGCGCGAAGCAGCGAAATGATCCTCGCAGATTTCCATCTGGTAATGTAGCATGTCAGCCGGAGTGTGGCATTAAAAATTGCCGTCAAGTTGGCAAGCGGTTTGAGGGGCACTCTATTGGGAATGTCGCCTTCACCTGGAGTTTATTCGTTCAAGATGCCGTTGATAACCTGTAGGACCTCCTTAAGAGACACAACGATTGGTGAACTGGAGCAATCTCGTCGATCTCTTGCAAGATGGTCCGAAATTCTCTCTTCTGATTGGGACCGTTATGATCGTCCGGAGTGAAGTGGCTTGAACCTTGGATTCATTTGTATAGACCACTAATTCTTTCAATTATTTTTAAAAAGGCTAGCAATCCAACAGGTTCCATTCATTCACCTAGTTTAACTTTTAGTCCAGGTTCTGTCTTTAAAAAGCAAATACAAAGTCATGTTTGAGTATTTTGTGTTTGTCTTCATGGCTACCATTTCAAACACGCATAAATTGTCATGGATATAATCGTTACGTTATATTTATACACTCAATGGATCATGCTGAATGTTAGTCAGGTGGGTACAGAGCGTATCTAAACAATAGTATTTTTTCAACATTTGTGCAGATTTTTAACTTCAAAACCATTTGGGAACCTCTTGTACAATTTAAAATATCTTTTCTTTAGTATACAGACGTTATTGACAACTTTTAATTAGTAATTAGTATTATTAGAAGCAATTTATAAACATTAAAAATGAAGAAACATGTAAATATAAAATCATAATTGATAGTATTAATGCACCAATCCTTCTTAAACCCACTTTAAATTTATGTCATGTTTATATATTTATTTACTATTGCCGCAACATTTATTTTTATAGTCATTACAGTGTCAGCAATTACATAGTTTCGTAAAATTAGCATAAAACTTACAACATACTATTTAAATCGGTGACATTATCAATTGCAATCTTTACAACGGAAGTGAAAAACCGCTTCGTGCTCGGACAATTATATATTTTAAAGAGCGTTAGGTTAGCGTATTCGAAAGTGAAAGCTCGTTATTTAGTGAAGTCGCAGTTGTTGCATTTGCACATCGTCTTCGTCCAACACCTGGAGATCATTGAAACAACAACGAAGACTGAAATTAACTTTCCTTTTCGCTTGTCGGTTGATGAACGGAAGCATTGCTACGGAACAAATGAAAGGTTTTTCTTTCAGTCATTGCGTGTAGCTTGTGTTCTTGAATTTCTTTTATGTCGGTTTAACGAAAATGAAATGCAGGAATAAATATCGAAGGTTTATTTGTTTATTTAATATATGTATAAACCACAGAAATAAAAATATCAACTTACCTCAAAGATATCTAATGAATACAAGACATTAACTAAAGGGAAATTGATACATTATTTATATATAAAGATATAAATAAACTGGCAATTAATAATTTTACTGGCTAGGATGGAGCTATTTCATTCTTCTTATTGTCTTCAATTTCTTGCCACCAGATAAATTTAAAGTCAAAAATATTTTCTGATTATTCCAATTTTTCAGATAAGTATGTGTCCAATGTACCCTTGTGTTCTTCATCTTTGGACTTTGAAGGTCTATCTCCATAGATTTCTAAGCTACTCGCCAAGTTGGACTTCATCGTGGAAGTGTTACTTACAATAGGTATACTCAAACAAAAAAGAAATGGGACAGTTACAACACGTATCGATATTATATCTGTCCCATTTCTTTTCTTCTTTGAATGTACTTATTTTTCTTGATCACAATTATTTTAGTAGCGAACTGTTCACAATATGTTATAACTGTGGTGTTCGCCCTTACACGATGTTCTAATTAAAATACTATTTCTGTGACGTAATAGCAATCATATATTCTTGATAAGTTGCTCCTTGTCACCTTGATCACCTCGTGTTAAATATTTTAAATATAAAAGTAGTAAATCAACAAAAGCACGTCATGTCTACAACTAATTAGATACGAAACATAGTTAAACGTCGTTTCTTTTTTTTTCGAAATATTGATCAAAACAATTATTTTTTAAATTAGAAAATTAATCAAGGTAGTCGAGATTTCTAAATGCGTTTATTAGAACTAGTAACATTATTTCCTGTTTTAAGTATTTGTAGTTTCAAATGTCTGTTAAAATGTGATATATTGAAAATATTTCTATAATATAGAATAAATAGTGTAACCCTTTTATTTCTGTTTTTTTTTTTTGCGAAATCGACAGACATAATAAGTAACCTCAACTAGCCCAGGAAATTGGAAGGATGTTCACTAATTGCCGGCGCCAGAGACAGGAGCTCCATTCTTCTAATTGTATCAACTCACTCATAATGACCCAATTGTTATGAGAGGGAAAAACTCTTTTTTAACTTAAAATATCTTTTACTAAACCAGGTGGTAATAATTACAAAGACCAAAAACAACATATAAGTCAAAAATAATCAAACAAGATTTAATTAAACCAGGAATTGGTAATTGCCGAATGTTTCAATGAGACAACAATAGTAAATTCATATTAAATATAGAGGGTGGTACAAAAAAGCAGGTCCATTCATTATAACCATATATTCTTTGGGCTAAAATAATGGAACTTTCCTTGTATCACTTATACAAGGTGTCAAACTTGACTTTTTAAACAGTATATTTGATAATATCTCCAATCACTTTGCAAATATCGTTTTGAAATTTGGTGCAGATTTTAGTCTTATCTAAGCACACTTTCTACGTGATTTCTAGCAAAATAATTCTCAAACAACTAATAGAGAAAGTAAGGGGTGTGGTACCTTTTGACTTATACTTTTTAAAAATTTAACTTTGTCACTCTGTATACTGAAAAAGGGAATTCAAATAGAAACTCGATTTGAACAAACTATACAACATTTTTGCGTCCGACTTAGACAGATTTCAAGTTTCAGCTCATAGTTTACCTGTATCTGTTGTAAGATTTTCACTTATGCCGTAAATATGATTACATGAGATTTTAGCCCCAAATTCTCGAACAGTCATTTGCTTTGGTCAGATTCGTGACGCAGCAGCTGTCGTGAAGCAGCACTTAATATTAAAACATACTATGTCCAAATTCCAAACATTACATCATTTAAGAGGGGTAGTATAGAATAGTTTACGAAACAATCATATGTACCGGGTGGCCAACTAAGAATGTCGCTCGAATATATCTCAGGACCTCGAGAAACATTTGGAAATTATTTAGAAAATCGTAGGATGCTCGCTTGAGGGCGTAACCGATCACCAAAAATTTTAATTCTTATTTTACGCAAAATTTACCAACTTAAGGTCTATCATAAATATGAAAATCGGAATCTATTCAAAATTTTGTATAAATTACATTGGCCAACTTTTTTGTATTTTGTCAAGTAAGGGGTGGGGAGGAGGAGAAACTTTGTATTGAAGGAACACATAACTTCAGTTATCTTGAACCGAATTTTGCAAACTTAGTCTCGTTGGAAACAGCATTAGTCCTCCAATCTAATGCTTACAAATTGGAACCAATCTAATAAGTGAAGTGCATGCTAGAGGGCGCTGTTTCATTTTTTCGGGAATTTTGTTTTTTTCTCGAAAATATTAAATGCAAACATACATTTTTGACAAGTTATCTTTCACCAATCCGAAGATATCTTCAGAAACGTGCGAACGGTAAAAATGTCTTCTATAAATTTAAATTATTCTGCAGCAAATTTGGTCATTTTGACAAAATATAAAAAAGATTCCGATTTTCGTATTTATGATAGACCTTAAGTTGGTAAATTTTACGTAAAATAAGAATTAAAATTTTTGGTGATCAGTTACGCCCTCTAGCAGTCATCCTACGCTTTTTTAAATAATTTCCAGATGTTTCTCGGGGTCACTTTAGTCAATAATATTTTTTTCCCAAAGCTGTACTGTAAACCGTTGCTGAGATATGGCCGAGGGACATTCTTAGGTTGGGCTCCCGGTACATATATCAAAATACAATTTACGAGCTTATTTGAGGTAACTTCGGCAATAAAACTCAAAATTGATATTTTGAATAACAGACCACCTCATCTCTAATATTATTTGAAGAAAATAATGCTAACTATTCCGAATGGAAACCTTCCAGATCGAAGAAGTGCTTTTACAATTACCTATCAATAACTTGAAACACAATTTATTTATTGAGATAAAGCATGTTAACGATGTCTTGCTACGTAAAAAGAACGTCTACAATATCCTGACCAAATTCTCAATGATTAACTTTAGTAATACGTAACAGTATAGTAAGTTATTCGAGCGAGGTATTTAGATATTCATACTCACATTTAATTTTAGTCTTGCCTAGTAAAAAAAAAATCTGTTTAATCCTTATAAAACATGGGCGAAAACAATATTAAGCAGAATAAACATAAAAGACGTTTTTACAATCTAAAATAAGTTGTGAACAGATTTATGAACAAAAACAGGTACTTTCTAGACAGCTGCTTTTTCTAGTACAGAAACAGACAAAAGTGAAATACATATTCATTCACCGATAATCATTAACATAATTAGTGGAAGAACTAAGAAGAAAAACTGATTTTTGAAGAAACATGAAAATGAACTGAATATATCTAGAATAAACCCAACTTCCCTATAATGTTCAAACTAGAAAACCAATTCTTGAACATTCTTTTGTTGTCTATGTAATACACATAAACAGTTATTGTAATCTTGAAAGAACTAATTATTAATTTTCTGTAATTATTTCGAAATTTTCTTCAAAAATTAATAATAACGCAACTTTCACATAAAATATGCTACTCAGCAAGTGTTATTAAAGATTAAGTAAAATTAAATTAAACGGATTTTTAATTAAATGCTATCGCATCGCAATTAAGTTAAAAAGATATATGCATCTATGAAGGTTGCGTCACGTGACATAACGTCTTACCAAGTGGTGTACACGATCTCACTGGATAAATTCCTCCTTCGATTTCGTGCGTCTTGAAAAGTGAAACATTTCCTTCTTAAATCCAAACAGCAAGCCTGGCAGAACTCAATTTGATTCTGTCATTTACAGAAGGTGGTATTAGTCTACACGGTTAATATGGAATTGAAAATTGTGTCTTGTATATTGTTACAGTTGGTATTTGTTAGTAGTTTAAGTATACGTAAGTATTTTTTTGAAATTATTTTTTTTAATTTGGCTGGATTATTGCAAAACATAGATGTTTTTATTAGTATTACTTTTTAATAATGATCTTGTGTTTTGAAAAGGCTGTAACATGTAAATAGAATTATTAATTTAATTATACACACAGGTTTGTGCCAAGGATTACTACTATCCAGAAAATGTTCTCAATTCTCAATGCCATATTCTGGCTTTTATTTAAGAAAAATCTGTTTGTGTCACAATTTAAATTATCTATCCAGCTTCTTAGTCACAGGAACGATGGAAAATTTATTTAAAATCTTATCAATTATGTGTTTCACTTCCAATGATGAATTGGTGATCAAAAATTAACGCAAAAAATTTAAGATATCTATGAAGATTTATTTTGTAAAGAGTTTTATTAATAAAATTTGTTCGAAATCACCTCAACTTCCCATATCTTAAGTTTGGTTGAAAACAAAAAAGGTAAATGCCAAAACATTTTTAATTTTATTCTCACAAAATTAGCCCTCCTGCGAAACTATTAAAAGTAAAGTCTACAAAATGGGGCCACAAAATTTTCAAGAACATCTTTGGAAAAATTATTATGTTTTTTAATATTGAGCAAACCACTTAAGTCAAATTATTGCATCATTTCTAGTTTTTAGTATTTATAGTTATAAAATATCTAGTAAAAAGTGTGATAAATAAGTGGCTTTAGCTAGGACAAGAGAATGGAAAGTTGAGAGATGGTAAGTTAATTAACTACAGATGTTCAGTAATTGCTGGCGCCAGGGACGGCGACGCCAAACATTTTATTACATAAACTCACTGAGAATGTCTCAATCTTCAAAAGAGGGAAAAACTCTCTTCTTAAATTAAAATATTCTTCATTGAAAGACCAGAAACGAAATATAAATCAAAATTAATCAAACAATATTTAATTAAACGAAACAACAAGTTTTAATAGCAAAACTCGAAGTTTTGAATCGTATTGTAAACCTAAATAGGCTAGAATTATTTTTCAATAAATAGGAAAATTTTAAAATGAGAACACAAATACACCTGCAACATTTATTTTTATAGCCCCCTTAAGTTATCTAAGGAATTTGGCCAACATTTTTCCAATGCCAAAGATCTTCAAAGACAATCTTGTCAATCGTAAAAATAACCTGTTATGTTAAATTGACCTTTCATCATTTCTTTTCCTAATTAATACTATTTTTTTTATGTGAAATTACTGACTATGAACTCGATTGATAATTTTGAAGAGAAAACCTTTTTGTTAGAATCTTCAACAGCACTGTATATACAAATCTATAATTGTGTATACTTCAATTTTGGCCATTTAAAGTATAAACCACAACTCGCTTTCTAGGTCGCAACTGTTGCATCATTTCAATCAATATCCTACTTTTGTAATCGTAGTATTACATCATTTTACTAAATACAGAGAGATCGAAAAATATTGAGTAATTTGTATGGTTGATATTGTTTATTATATAGTGTTTTTTAAGCCCGATAGATTATAAGAAATAACACACAAAAAATTCGATTTTAATCCAAAACATTTTTTGATTCGAAAGATCAATACATGGCATTAACGTTCTTGACAAAGCGCACTCTGGATGTCCAAATTTTCGGCCACTGTTTCAAGCATTTCTGACGGTATGTCACGAATAACATGAACAACGTTGGCCTCCAAGACATCAATTGTTGCTGGTTTATCAGCATAAACCAGTGACTTCACTTAGCCCCACAGGAGATAATCGAGAGGTGTCAAATCGCACGACCTTGGAGGCCAATTGACAGGTCCATTTCTCGAAATCAACTTATCGCCAAATTTTGATTTCAATAAGTCGATGGTTGGCGTCGCCGTGTGGCACGTAGTACTCTGCTTCCATTTGCCAGAGTATACTGATCATGAATTTCAAAAAGTGAACGCAATATGACAGTTCGTTTGACAGTTAACCCTTTCGTAAGTTTTATTGGGCCTAAGAAAACATCCTATGGACCCGTATAGACTTTCCTTACTTCCGAATCTTTGTTCTTGTATCTAATTAATTTCTATCTGTCTGTCAAATAATGTTTTAAAAAAAGATTTTTTTTGGTTCATTTCTATTTCTTCTTTCCATTCTGCTATCACAAAATTTAGAGAAGTTTTGGAAAAATTGCGGTTTCTAAATCTTAACTGGTCATCTTCCTTTCCAGAAAATCTTCAAGGTTAGAGGTCATCTAGAACATCATCCCCTAAATTTTGCTCCCACTTTGAACTTCAATATTAAAAAATATGCGTTTATAAAGACTTTTGCACTCATACTTTATGAACCTGACAATTTTATTTATGTGAACATATTAATTGATAATAATTAACTTACAATTAAAAACAATTTATTAAATATAAAATTTTCTAATTTACAGCTGATTATCTACCGGAAAGATGCAGACTTAGCGATCCAAAATACAGCAACTGCCTTTTGCGACAATTAGAAAAAGCACGACCGTACCTAATCAAAGGCATTCCGGAATTAAAATTACCCGCTCTAGATCCGTTGATAATTCCATATCAAACAGTTAACAGGACGCTAAACGAGTTAGTCAGTATCAATGCAATTTGCAAGAATGTGAAAATTTTGGGATTCTCCGGAGCAATCATCGACAAAGTCAGGTGGGTAGAAGAAAAAACAGTTTTTATTGATTTTAGTATAAAAATGTACGATTGAAAGGATTTCTGATCAGATGCTAATAAATTAAGAAGGCCTCAATTAATACGTATAAATATGTGTTAAGTTTTACATAAACTTTACCGATATTACATCTAAGGAAAAAGTAAAAGTGAGTTTGTTGACACTGTTATGTAAATGTGTTTCGATTACATAGCAGATGTTGATGGGTGTTAATAAACTGTACGATTAGAGAAAACAGATTTAAGAAAGTGAAACAGGGCTGCTACAGTATATCATATTGCAATAATATAATTCAATATACTTAGTCTAGATTCAGAATTATTTTACCAATCAGTTTCACTAAACACACAGGATGTGTCACAGTGATCATTCATTAAAAGTTTATGAGGTTCTACTAATCTCTAAACATTTAACCATTTTTGCATCGATATAACATTTCCATCCACTTATTTCTTATTTTAACAGCTAAATGATGTTTTCGGAAAATATCTGAAATAATTAATTAATAATAATTACATTTCTGTGATAACAACCATTTCTTGGAGCTTTTCAAAAAAAATGCAAGTCTTTTCAGTCCAATTATTTTAAAATGAACACCTTTTGAATGTCCCATATTTTGATCTACAATCTGATTTCAATCAAATACAATATATTAACATTAAAGCCAAATATGATTGTGGACAGAGTGCAAAAGAGTTTTAATTATTTAAAACTGAATAATTATGTTTAGAACCTTACAAACAAATCCAATTCAGAACTCTGGATTGGTTTCTTTTGAAAATCATTTCAGGTGGGTTAATTTTGAAGCAAATAACTTCTATTTTATTCTTCTGTTCTACTGTTGACTCTCTCTCACAAGGACATTATTCAAATTAGACGTTGAATGTTTCACTGATCTCGTTAGACTCCAGTATAATTTCAACATTATTTTCAGAAAAAAGAATTTAAAACTGTCTTTTCCTTTCCAGTTTTAAAGAAAGTAAAGACTTTTTCAAATTATTCTCAGATGTTTATTGTTTGTTAACTTCCAATTCTGCTGCCTCTTCATCTTCAATGCAATTGTTTTTTAATCAACAGGCATTTCAATTTTACTATTGGTTCTTTTATGGCCATCTGGAGATACAAATTCAGCTCTCTTTTTCAACAACTCCAAGAAAAGATTTGACAGATCTACAGATTTGTTCTCTGACAGCAGCTCCAATAGTTTACTCTTATATTATAAGACCCAAATTTTGCTTTTGGTTCTCTTGTAAACTGCCCAACACAGTTTGAAACATGTCGTTGGATATTGTAGCAAACTTTGACTCTGATTAAGGCTCCTTCTACTTACAATTACTAAGAATTCTATGCCACAATTTCTTCATTACATTCTACCGTTCGTAAAGCTACTACTACATGCACACTTATGTTAGAGCACACATTACCTCCAATGCTAATTTTAGCTCCACTTTTATGTTTCACAGGAGGTAAAAAAAAACTGGCTCAAATCAATCCTCAAAGTCAATAGTGTCAAACTAAACATATTTGCTTCAATTATATCTTACACCATCTGGACCATTTTCGATCCAAATTCACCACGTTTTCGACTGTATGTACAGCATATGATTGGTGGAGAGGTTGAAGCGATGATTGCATATCTTTTCTGCATATATTGGTTCCTTCTTACAGAGAATATTCCGAAACCCGTGTTAGATATATTTTATTACTTCAAGCCAGATCCGTAATACTAACTCTGCGTGTTGATGGTCAACCACCATTCTTACATTACAAACTTGCATGTAAAACTAGGCAAAATGCTAGATGTTTGACTTTAGACGATACTGTTGTGTAGGATTTGCTAACCAATCTGGCTTTAAACGTGAAAAAACTTGTCTGCATCAAGTTGATAGAGCTCAAAGAGATTCTCCAGACTCCGAAAGTGTCCTAACAACTTACCTGCATATTTGAAGACGGATGCATTAGATGGTTAAGGTCTTGAAATAGGCCAGTGAAGTATCTCAATCACCTCAATCACACACCTCTGGACTTGTATCTTTGAGAACACATCAAAGGCCACACATATGAAAAAACTTTTTAGAAACCTTTCGAAAAGGCTGACAACATGATTAACGAAACGTCAAATTAAAACTTAACTACGCGACAACATCCAAAAGAACTGAATGCTCTGTTTTTGGTTATGTAGCAAATTTAGAAACCTTGTCTTACCAGTACCACACAATTTTGATATTAATGAAACCTTGTTTTTTCCAGAGCAAATCCCAAAACCTTAACCGGTGAATTATCCATCACTGTACCACATTTCCATATGGAATTAGAATACGACGTCACTGGGCAATTATTAGTGATACCATTGAGAAGTCGAGGGTATTGCGAAGGAAATTTCAGTAACTATCAAACACATAATAATAAAACGTCATTATTTAAATCAATATATACTTTTTAGCAAATACTAACTACCACCTAAGAGCTACTATGAAACGTATCGAGCATGATGGTGAGGAATTCTTCCAGATCGACAAAATGTCTCTTAAGAGTAGAGTTGAAAATGGTTTCGTCAAACTCATTTCGAAAAATCCAGAATTACAATTCGCAGGTAATTAAATTGATGATCTTTAATATCTAAATCGTCAGAGTTTATATTCTATTTCGTTTCTACTTCGTAGCCGATACAATTGCCAACTTTTACAACGAAAATCCACGACTAGTCATGGATGCTATTAATCCAATCTATGTTGAATACGCTAGAGACTTCTTCCAGGAAGAAATTAATAAAGGTCTCTACAATATTCCCGCCAAAGAATTGCTTCCAGAATAAATCTGATACATCAAGTTTTTATTTTTAGATTTAAAATAATTATTAATAATAAATTAATTATTTTTTTCAGAAGGATTAGGATATAGTTACATTACTATATACTCATATTTAATTGTTTAATGTACATAATTTGTTTTCAATTAACCAAATTTAATGTTTGTAAATAGATTTATGCACGTTTTTATACTTTTGATTTTAAATTCTTAAATAAAAACGTTGTTGTTATTTTTATTTAAAAACAATTTGTATAAAAAAAGAACACCTAAACTAAAATACAACTGATATAAATCCAATAATTTAATCATCGAATAATTCTTTAAGTGAAAACTTAGAGAAAGGACCATTGAACCACGAAAGGAAGACCTGTCCAAATATATCAGCCACCAACGGTATAATTTCCGGTGTCAAATCTTTCTGTTGTTCTCGAAATACTTCAAGTAGCCTCTCTGACAATTCAGGGTTTCCTCTGAATAGATCAGACACATGGAAATATTCCATGGAGTCTTCTAGAACATGTGTGTCTGTAGTCTTCCATGTTATGTACTCCTGACCATTCTTTTTCTCTCTTTCTCCATGTAGAACGGTTGTTACGTTTGTGTTGGCTGTATTAAGAAAACATAATAGCTATACATTATTACATCTAGGAAATTCACAAGACATACACCAGAACGATTACTTACTGAAATTAGCTCTCATATCGCCTTCCCCATGAAATGCTATGTTAATGAATTTTCCATCAGCTATATAAAGGCAAGTCAATTCCATATACGGGTAAGTTACATTTAGAGCAATTGTATTAGTCTCCAAGTCAATTTTAAAATATGTTAGTTCAAAATTGTTACCCTGATAGAACTTGATATCGGAAAAAGTACTTGTGGCATAACCGGTATACAGTTTCGCTTTATCTAAAACGAACGGGGCCATTGGTGGCACTCTTAATTCTTTTATTCCCTCCTTCAGGTAAGGTTTAGCATTAAGTATAGCATTCTTCACACATTCGTCCAATTTTGGATCGCTCCGTTTACATTTTTTAATAAAAGATGCTGGAACAAAATTATATATATTTAATTGATTTAGGTGTCTGCAGAATTGGGATTGTTAATTAAATTTATTATTAATTAAAATCGGTTTAAAGTAAAAATCGCACTAATGACAGGAATAAAAAACTAGCCCGATGATCGTTACCATTATCGCAGTTAGCCTGTCCTGGTAATGTATTTTATCCGTCAGTAAACAGTTTAGATGGCTCAAAAGGGATTCAAAACTATCTTTAATGTATCCAGATCAAGATAAAATGAAAAGGGAGGAATGAATGAAATTCAAGTTCTGAAATTCAATTCTGACTCCAAACTTAATTTTCCGTTAGCTCCTCAGTTGCAACATCGATACGTATACGAAAGACAAAAACAACTAACAGAGAAACACAGGCAAGTGGTGGTGACCGATTTAAATGAAATTTGGTGGGTTTGTAGACTGATGCAGTGTAAGAACAACGGTCACTTCCATAGATGCTAAATCGCCCGTTTTCGGGGGTGGAGCGCCCTAAAGCCAACGCTACCCTTCGCTATTTGCTTTAATATCTCCAAAACTAGACATATCAAACAAAAGTTAAGACAAATATATAACTGTTTTATGAGTACTAAAAGATAGCGACAATAGTTTGCCTGTCATAGTTCTTGTCTTCCAGAAATAACCCCCACCCCCTATATTTTTTTTTAATTTTAAAATTTTTATTTGCTGGAAAAATACACAAAGTTATCCGGAATTCACCCATATATGTGTATTAAACATGGCTTTAGGGCGCCCCACCCCCGAAAACGAGCGATTTAGCATCTATGGAAGTTACCGTTGTTCTTACACTGCATCAGTCTACAAACCCACCAAATTTCATTTAAATCGGTCACCACCACTTCCCTGTGTTTCCTTGTAAGTGAAGACAGAATGTTCCTAAATTTACTAGAAATTTGATACACAATGTCGTAATGCATCTTACAAAACCAAGTACATAATACATTTCGATGATATATTACAGATTTAAAGCACCTTTGTATAAGAACAATCCAAATTGTTTAAGGGCCAAATCTCTCTTCTATTATCGATTGTAATATTCTTTTGCAGTATTTTTGATTTTTTATAAATATTTCTCAAACATTGTAATGTAATATACAAGCTGTTACAAGATCTAGATTGACCATTGTGATATATGTAGAAAACAGTAACAAATCAAAGTTGCATCTTTTCGATCTGCGTAACAATCGCTTGTAAAAATTCTAAAATATTTCTGAGACACTTGTTTCAATCCTTCGCCACGGTCTCATAGATTTTGTTTAAAACGTTTTGCCTCGTTTTCATCTTTCATCTTCAATTTTTCTCATAACGCTCATAGTAGACCGGTATCTGCTGTACCAACTTGTGTTGGGTAGTGCCTTCCGGTGTGCTACTTCCCACCTCGCTCACTAGAGGGCATGAGGTTGGAATTAGTCCATTGTCAGAGGTATTATACAAATAAGTTGAGAGGTGAAAGGTGATCAAATTAGATCTTGCATTCGGAGTTACGCTGATGAGAGCTCGAAAGTCGAAACTATGTGGTCCGCTTCTAATGCTTGATCTATTTTCATTGCATTCCATGTATCACAGTGCCCTACACGGAAAGACTGGATTGTTTGACCCAAATAAATTTTACTTGAATTCACCAAATTTTATGGTTGAATATGGGTTGCTGGTAACAAATAATTTTGTTGGCTATATTTAAGTGTTTTAACTAAATATTTCTTTGAATTAAGCAAATATTCACAAATTTAGTTCCAAAAATGTCTTTAATTTAACGAAGTTTATTTGAAACAAATAAACTTGGTTAAAAACAACAAATAGATTTTATTGAAACCATTGTTTTATTTGTTTTCCACTACGTTAAGAAAGTATTTTACCGAATTATTTTGTTGCATCACATTAATCCTTTAACAACAAATTTTTTTGCTAATAACAAATTTTGATTTAGTATTCAGTTAAAGTAGCAATGCGTATAGTATCCTTAACAAAATATATGCCAACAAAATACATTTGGTTACTGCAAACAGCTCGGGTTTTCCGTGTATCTATTAAAGGAATATTGCTATAAATGCAAAAGAAAAGTTGAAAAGAATACCAAGAAAATATAGTGTGCTGCAATGAAAAATAAAATTTTTTTGTCATATCTCCCGATAACTTGATTTTGTTTAACTCGAATACAATTCGTTTTAAACTAATTAAAATGATATTTTCTTTGGGGAAAAGACGCGATAATATTTTATTATACTCCAAAGACCAAAAGACGTTTAGAATAGTGCCATTTTCTTCACATGGGTGACATTTTGAAATTTTGTCAGGCCACATGAAAATTCGAGAGTTCATCGACCAAAATCAAGTTAGATTTGAGTCAAATGTTTGGGCATTTTGGGAAAATAGGTTATTAGGTAATATCTTTATGAAAAAAACCTGAATTAATTGTCTAACAATTTAAATTTAAAGATACTCTCTCAAGAGAATATCAGTTTGTCATTATATAAATTAACAATTTCCAAATCATTATTAGATTTCTTATTTTTTTATGGAACGTTTTCGAGATCTCAATGGTGAATCTCAATCTTATGACAGCCTGTATATTCGCAACAATGATGCAACAGTGATGATTTTTGCACTATTATCTTATAATAATTAACATCACTTCATACTTTAAAATACATTATAAAAGAATTGATATTTAACGAAAAACGCTTGGGCACATCAATTTTTCTAGTTCTCTAATATATGGCTGGCTGAAAAAAATTCTAAATCTGGAATTCTAAAAATTCTGGATCTCTTAGTTCAGAAGTAGAACACTAAACACTTTAACCCGCAAAACACCAAAAAACTTTTTACTAAAACACCGACGTCTTTCGACAACAAAGCTGTCATTATCAAGGCGATATGATAATGATTTGATAATGACAGCTTTGCTTCGCAATATGGCTACCATGTCCAAGCATCACAACTTATACCATAAGGTTAGTGCTTAAATTAGGTGTGGTAGCGAAGATGTTAGTTTTCTGAAAACTTGTAAACGTTTTCCCAAATTTTATTAATGTTACTGTTTCGAATATGTAATTGCAAAAGTAACGATAAAGTCATTTGTTACGCAAAAGAAAAATGGTTGCGTTCATAAATCGAATATCTTTATTCCAAACGCAGTAAACTTTAGATTCAAGCTTACCAACTTTGGAAATCTTTAAAATTAGGTCACAATAATTTTGAATATCAACTATGATGGTGTGATTTTCAAAGAAACATATTTATTTAAATCAACAGGAGAGTTCAAAATAAGAAATTTTCTCACGATTGAAAATTAAGAAGGTTAGGTTATTTTTTAAAGAATAAACATCATGCTCCGTTTAATATCATTAATATAGTCGGAAACTTTAAGTGGAAGGGAACTTAATCTTTTGAATAAATGATTGAAATTTGCCGATGTAGAATCCTCTATCCAGCAGTTTCCTGAGCCTACAAAATAGTTCTTTAGAGAGGACTGCAACCATACTATTTTAAAAAATTTGAAATCTTATAAACCACCTCAGAAATTCGAAAACATTAAAATCATTAAAACTTTGCTGCCGAAAAAGATTGTTTTTATTTGAAAGCTGACAAGGGGAATTCAAAGATCGCCTTGATAATGACAGCTTTGCCGTCGAAACGCATCGATGTTTTAGTAAAACGTTTTTGGGTGTTTTGTGGGTTGAAGTGTTTAGTGTTTTTGAATACATTTCAAGGAGGATATTGTGTTATGTATTTCCAACTGTTAATATTTGTTAGCATAAACTTTTACTGTTAATATTTAAAACATATACAGGGTGTGTCAATTATCTGAGCTCTTTCTATTATATCTTATCTACCTAGTAGTTTAATCAAAAAAATTTTTTAAATAAAAGTTGTTCAGGATCAACTACTCTATATCGTAAAATTATTTTACGATTGTTTAAGTTAAGGTAATGTCATAATTATGCCGAAGAATCGTTACAAAACAAATATTAGTACAGGCAGAATTAACCATTTTTCTCTTAAAATTGAAATATCTTGGAAACAGTTAATTTTTAGTACTAGGTTTTTCATACAAAACTATCTCAATTTTTAACAAGGAATTTGAAAATGTAATAATATATAGGATATTCTATTTAAAAGAAGAAAATTTTATAACGCTCAGTTAAAATTAAACACCCTGTATACACTAAAATAATTTTACGATATAGCGTAGTTGATCCCGAACAACTTTTACTTAAAAATAATTTTAATAAAACTAAATTTTAAGATATAATAGACCTAGCTCAGATAATTGACACACCCTGTATATCAACTCGAAACAAAAACAAATAGCTTTTTTTGAACTGACATATACGCAGGCGTTTGAATTATTCAACCAAGAATGTCATGATAACCTCCCTGTTATAAGATCTGCAGTAATTAACTTGTAAATTTCCAAATTTTCTGAAACTGCGTTTGTCGGTTATTTAAAAAAAAACATTTTAAACATTAATATTACATTATTTTAATAAAATCAAATTGATGTCGTCTATAAATTAAATTGCAAAGACTATAACAAGTATTTATCAAGTAATCGTAACAATTTAATGCATACATGCATTCTATTTAATTAAACTCTTTCTATTTCTTTCCATGGAGTTAAACACAAAATCCCAGAAAATCCAATGAGGAACATTTATGTAGTGATTTAAAATTATCACACCTCAAGAACGAGTAATCTCCTCAAGATGTAAAAAACTAAAATAAAATTGAAAATTCTAAATTGATTCGAAGCTATTTAATTGATTGAAGATATTTCTAAAAATATTCAAAATTTGATTCAAGCTAATAAATATGATTAGCAATTACGAACAAATACTTACGAAGCTTCTTGTCAGCCAAAGCACATACACTTAAGCTTAGGAAGATCACTGCAGGCAACGTGACTCTCATTGTGCTGTCAGAAAACACATTGATGCTGATTTTCCCAAAGTCCTGTTCTAAATTCTATTCTCGAAGGTTAGAGTTGTTTTTTGTTTAGTTTCAGTCTATTGAAAAGTAACTTTTCGGGATCTCATTAGTACTGATTATTAGCTAACGTAAGTGAACATGACCTTCATTTTTTTCACGAATGAATCGAAATCCAGACTATTAATCAAAAGAGTTTTAGATAATTTGATTTTCTATTAATAATAGTAGTCATAGTGTCGTATATGGTTGTAAATAGAGAAAAATAAGTCCTCTTTATGTGTAAAATATGGGACACATTAATATTCAACAAGTTTGTGCGTCAATGTGTATACAAAATTTGAATGTTAATTGGACAATTACGTAATTTTAATGCAAAACAGTGATTAATATTCAATAAATATATGTCCGATGTAAATAACTTTAAATGTCTTAATTATCAAATTTTCTGCACAATTAAATTACTACAATTACATAATTTAAACAAATACTAATGACTAAAATGAAAATACGTTCATAGATACAACCATATATTTATGTCAACCAGTTTCTTCTTATCTTATTCGTACCAATTTCTCATCATCGAATCTAAAAATGGAAATCCGTTAATAAAGACACGGACTTCCGGCTATTTATGGAGACACGTGTGTAACCCCGGATTTTTTTGTTTTTGTAACAAACACCACGCATATCTCCAATACTATTGACATGATCTTGAGCTATTAAAATATATTAAAAATAACTCTCACATCCTTGTTCACCTTTAATCTAATCATAAATGGTATTTTAAATAATACTAAACGCAAACTTTTTTATATAACTTTGACATTTTGCTGTACAGATGAATATACAGTTAATTTAATGGAAGGCAACATCTAGCATATCCTCCCAACTAAGCTTAGATTAATTTTGAAGAAAAACTTTTAAGGTGATGTTTGTATAGAAATTCAAAGTTTGATTCAATGTTTAAAAGGTTGAGTCTTAGACCAGGTTCTGTATTTAACTTATCTTTCAAGAAAATACCTGGTGGCCAGAACAAACAACGAATCTCGTTCAAATCCTTGCATTTCCGGAAGGCTGCCGGGACGCACTGAAATTTGTTCCTGCTAGAAGGATATTCTTAAAAAGACTACAATTCTACATTCTGTAGACTGAAATCTATTTATAAACATGTTGTAGGTATGGGGCCTCCATTTTGTCAATTAACAGCTCTTGTCTTGTCAAATTGAAAGACAATTCTGCCTACATCTCGTTTGACTGTCGACACAGATCTTCTAATATTGCAAATGCTTCAGGTCGCGTGCGAATACACTTTTTCTTGGAATGCTTTTCACCCTAAGTAATCTAAAGGATTACAGTCTGGAGAATTAGGTGGCCGCCAGTTTGCTTGAATAAAAGATTTCACGTTTTGTTGTCAAAACTGTTGTGTCCTTATTGCTCTGTGAAATGGAGCGCTGTCCTGGATAAAACATCATCATTATTCGGGTATAATCGACGCATTTTCAGTAATAAATCTTCCCGAAAATGTCGTATGTAGTTATCTGCGTTTGTTTTTGTTAACTGAAGGTCAGTAAAACAGGCAACCCTTTCTGTTCCAGGATATGACTCGTAACACCATGAGCTTCCTATAGAGAACCGCAACATCCTGTGATATATATGTATGTGCTGGTTGAATACCTAGTGTTCTTTTTGGTTGTCGAATTGTATTTTGTTGTTACGGCTTAGATCTGCATTCGAAACCATACTGTACAGTCGCAAAGCTCTTGATAACACAGAACAACAAATTTTCATTTTTTATTTTTCTTTATGAATTATATACAAACTTATTTTGTTTTATATTCTTAATAATTATTATAAAAACAAATATTTTCTATCACGTCTGGTACTATAAACAAATTAAATTCATATTGATCATACAATATTAACACTAACTAAGGGATGAAGAACATTCCGAAATTAAAGTCCAACAGTAGTCAGCAAGCATCTCGCTATTCCACTTGCCCTAATAGCGTTTTTCAATAGTGGAAATATCCTGATGAAATCTTTCCCCATGCTCGTCACTAACATCACCAAGATTCGGGGGAAAGAAGTTCAAGTGCGAATGCAAGAAATGTATTTTAAGACTCATATTACAGCCTAATGCATAATAACTTCTAAGAAGTTCACTAACAATTTCCTCGTAATCTTCAGATTTTTTCTTTCCTAAGAAATTCTTTGTCACACTTTTAAATACATCCCAAGCAGTCCGTTCTAAATCGCTCAAAAGTACGTCAAATTCTCGATCCTGTTGTAACAGATTAATCTGGGGTCCTACAAAAATCCTCTCTTTAAGTTTTGCCTCAGCTATATTAGGAAATTTTTGTTTAAGGTATCGAAATCCTGGTCCCTCTTTGTCCAATGCTTTGACGAAATTCTCAGACCTAATTTTATGTGTAATGGCGGTAAAAGTATTTTATGAGGCTCCACCAAACGAATTATGGACTACGTTCTTTTCTGCAGGATTACTTAACAGTATAGTGCAAATTTCTCGCTCGACTATCCTATTCACAAAGGAAACAGTAATACTTGTGAATCCAAGTTGTAGACCAAGTAAAATTGCAACTACTTTGAGATCAGCACTGATGTACCATTTATAAGTTTTGTAATTGATTTTATCAAGGAGATGTGTCATATTATCATATGTTTCCTTCATGTGCACGGCATGACCAACAGGAATGGAGGGGTAGATGTTTCCTATATGTAGAAGGACAGCTTTCAAACTCAATTTAGAAGCATCTATAAAATGACGCCATTCTTCCGGTTGGTGTTTGTAACCTAATTCTCGCATTAAACCGTCAAGATTTTTGCAAAATGAAAGATCTTCTTCAGTTGAAAAATACTGTGACATTTCTTTCTGACGATTCCGATATACAGAAATACGCGTACCCGGAGCTAACAACTTCCATCCTTGCATTCCTGAACCTAATATTTCTGCCTGAGTTTTTAATAAATTGAGATCTCGAACTAGGTCATTTAATTCTAATTGATTTATTAAATGAGGCGTGTCCTCTTGAGATGGCAAATATTCTTCATCTGTGTTCGACAACTCTGAAATGTATTCTTCTCTCTGGGTTTCAATATGTTCTTGGTTCGAAACATCCATAGGACTTGGTACTGGCAAAGCTTCCGAATGAAGAACTGGACGAGTGGCAGAAGGTAAATTAGGATAGGTAATTTTATCCTTATTTTTACTGGAAAACTTGAAAGTCTTTGTACAGCAAAAGTAGTAGTCTGTCTAATGATCCTTTTGTTCTCGCCATACATAACAAAAACTGTTAAGATTGTTTACACACCTACGGGACATTGAGAATTCAAAAAACGTTTAACTAATGTTCCTCCCATACATTGAGCCAATTTCGGTCGAATAACGTGTCTGTGGGGTCTTATATATACTCACATATGTACAGATCTATTAATTCCTTTATTTGATTGGTTTCAAAGAAAAAAAAAAGGAGTGGTTTAACGACTATGACGTATAAATGAACATGGATAACAAGTTGAACTACGAAAACCTATAGATAGGAGAAGGTAGTGGGTGGTAAAATTAAATGTATCCATTTTAGCATTATCAACTGTTTGTATGACAGGAATGTCCAAAGGCGTTAAATCGCATGAACGTGGCAGCCAATTCTGGTCAGCAAACGGGGAAATAGCACGACCAAGAGCAAACTCTTGCAAGATACTCGATGTTTCACGCACGGTATGGCATGTGGCACCGTCTTGCTGAAACAACATGTCGCCAAGAACAATATCTTCCAATTGAAAAGAACTGCGTTAGAAGAACACGATAACGTTCGCCATTCGCCGTTAATGCATTATTTTCTTCATCTTCAAAGAAATACGGTCCAATTATTCCTCCAGACCACCTCCATACCAAACAGTGACACGTTTAGGATGAATTTTTTTTCTGGTGCATCATTCGTGGATCCTCTGAGCCCCAAATGCGGCAATTTTGCCGACTAAGAAAGCCATCCAGGTGAAAATGTGCTTCATTACTGAAAATGATTTTGTCCGCAAAATCGGCATTCACATCCATTTGCTCAAGGATCCAATAGGTGAACTCCCTTTGCTGTGCATGCATGGTCTGTTGGCAGAAGTTGTTGAGTCAATTGGACTTTGTAGGCGTGGAGATGCAATCTTTAATGTTCAATTCGTGCCGTGATATTTTGTTCTGACCGACCTGTACAAACTCGCGTCGTGTGTTTCATATCACTAACCGAAGCAGTACTTTAGAATTTTTCGATTATTCTTTTCACATTAGATGAACTATACGAATATTTTCTTGGTCTAATATTGAACGCACTTTATGAATGATAGCAATCAAATTTTTACCATTGTAAATGTTTAACAATTAGGAGGCGTTGTTCTGTCATGTAATGCTCCATGTCTCTATGTTTACTTACTAACTCCCATCTGTCAAATTTCGATCTGTCTAGTTGAAATCATATGTCATTATGACTGTCAAAAATAGCGGGCAATTCAAATCTTGCGCTTTTATTGAAACATCCCTTCCAGTACAGAAAAGAAAATTAGGAGCCGGTAGGTCAGCGAACCCAGGGGGTCAAGCTAAATATCCAAACGACAAAATTATATAGTCGTTTAAAAATTATCACAGAATAGGGAACAGGACATAATCAAAATGTAATAATACCATCGTAAATTATAGGCAATAGCTTATCTAGTAATCGGTAAGTTGTATTGTATGTTATATCTTTTCACAAAACTGTTCAACTTCAAACGGAAAAATAAACGCGCCATTTTTACGTCACTAGTCTAAAACCATGCATATATTTTATTATTAACAGTTGGGGACAGTATGGTAGATTAGCTATACTGCTAGCTACTGGATGACTAAATGTTTGAAGTAAATATTTAGTTTGGCAACCCTGAAACATTTTTAGGTTAGAATTACTCAAGTGAATCATGCACTTTTTCATTAATTTTGTACTTCATTAGGATAGTTTGATGGTTCGGTAAAGTATTTGACAGAACCACTGACACTGCTGTCATATAAAAAGTTGACAATAGTAAAATGGATACATTTAATTTTAACCCTCACCACTCTCTCCTATCAATAGGCTTTCGTAGTTCAAGTTGTTAGTCTGTATATATAAAAACAAACATTTCTCAGAAACCTGACGTGATAGCCAATTTTTGAAAATATCTTCAGAATTACAATGAAAAAGTCCATAACTTACACGTATCAAAGTGTAAGAAAAAAAACCCTCTTGACCAGTGTAATTGTCGGTCTTTTGCATTAATGTAAGTGCTGGGGTATGCAGCCTTTTGTAGCGTTTAATACCTATACGTTTTTTGAATAACTTGTACAGACCTGGTATTTTACGCTGAGATGAATGTGTTCCCAGATGATTTTGCTGTGACAACGATAATTTTCTTAGGATTTCTGAATTTTCATCAATTGCAGCAGTTAAAGGTTTTCGGCTGCCGAGTTTTCTGTTAACAAATCCAGTTTCTACGAGCGGTTCTCTTGCTTAGAAACTCTCTCGCAATTCGCAGCCACATTCTCTGAACTTGTTTAACGTGGCTCACCAGTAATGAATGCTTAAATTTCAGACTTCAATTCAAACAGACGAAGCAGATCAAAACTGTGCTACAACAAAGCAATCTAATTTGTGTGAAAACTTTCAAAGTCATCACAAAGCGTCAGAATTTGTTTTAAATTCTTAAAAATTGTATACACATACATAGTTTCAGCATTGTTAACCCCATACCTACTGTACATACATTTGTATGTATTTATGCAGTCCGCTCCGTTCTTTGCGTGTATTTTTAAATTTAACTGCACGATTAACGTGAACGATTCCAAGAAGAAGGTTTTCTTTTCACAATCTCGAAATAAATGTATATATTTGTAGTTTTTTAGCTACTATACTATAATTAAGGATGTCTAGATTAGTTTCTATTAACATATAAATAGCTAGTAGTACTAAATGGTAACTTACAACATAATTTAACAGCAATTAGAACAATAACACATAAACAAATTATACTTCCAAATAATTGGTGTAATTATTTAGCTTTACTCGGCAGTTTTTTTTATATAACTTCAAAGTTCGCTAAAATAATAGTGCAATAATCTCATCCGTCAATATTAATATTTCGCTCTGATTACCACAGATCTAACTTACAAAAAAAACATTATTACTTATGTAAATAAGAACTGCTTAAGTAAACATCAAAACTGTTCGACAAATTCGTAATAATTTATTTTTATTAATTCGGACAGGCAAATTTAGTCTCTTAAGCTACTTACGTTAATGGTGAAACGTCGACTTAGTAGATTTTGATTTTTATATCTATCAATCATTTATTGTTAATTTTTGCGAATCTAATTATTGAGTTTTGATTGTTTACAGCAGTTTTATCGAATTATACACGTCCCACAACTTGTTTATTTAAAGTAGTTTCCTTGTTAGTCGATACAGCACAGGAAACGTTCAACAATTTTTTCGAAATATTTTTTTTACTCATCGACTGGAATGGCCTTTAGTATGGCAGTCGAAGTCTTTTGGTTGGCCGGATGGTATCGAAACGACTTCCTTTTATCATCATTTTATGTATGGAAAATAGCCAAAAGTCGCACAGAACCAAATCATACACCTGATTTGGTGGATAATAGATAATAATGATGTCTTTTTTGGTCAAGAATTCACGTACCATGATGGTTTTGTGCCATGGTGGTTTCGGTCGAACTCATCGGATTCCCCACAGAACTCCCAGATAATATTCTGCGTTCACCATCTGTCCTTCTGGGATGAATTAAGTTAAAAATTCCCTATGAATAGAAGAAAACGGTCAGCATTATCTTAGTTTTGCTTTTATAAAAGCGTAATTTTTTCTCTTTTAACTGTTCTGGTGATTTCCATGCCGCACTTTGACGGTTTGGCTCGTATTGAAAACATCAGGTTTCATCACCAGTTACAATAGCTGACATGCTTGCCGAATTCCTTTGGGACATTTTTAACATGTCTTTGCACCATTTTTACTTTCAATTCAAATATATCAAGTTTTACAGAAATAATTGTTACACCTGTACCAAAAAAGGACAGCAGTTGTAAACTGAAAACGTACAAAAAGTCATAGAAGCCGTTGAAAGCGAAAATTGCGATTTAATATTCCACGAGTTCCACTTTTTTTGTCTTTTCAATACTGATGGCGCTTCTGAAATTGTTTGCAATGCACGCAAAGCTAGACACCAATTTTATGTCTTTACACGAAGAGACATACAATGACATTTCAACTTATTAGGAGCAATAACTCGCTACATCTCTCCACTACTCCACTCTACTCTACTCTCGTTACATCACTCCAAGGAAACTCCATGGCAAAGACCACAGATAACTAGAGATAGCTCATCCCATGTAAATTCGTAAAATCACACAGGTTGTATACATAGCAGGCGTATGCTACATCTTTTATATGAGCCGGTTCCAAACGGGAATCCATTCGAAGTGAATTGCCGTGACGGATTTCGTATTCTCTCCAGCTATCTGGATATACTTATCTGTCGGAAGACCCATTCAGCAGAGAAGACGTATTTGTTGGAAATTTTTGATGACAATTGCGTTAGGCATGAATCTGTGGTGATCTATTTACCCAAAGCTTTGAGCAGTTTATAGAAGAGTAACAAATCCAATACTACTAATCTATTAGATGGACATCACATACATTCAACATCACTAGAAATCTAGAAATTGTCGAAACAACGGAGAAATTCGTAACTATCTTGTAACTACTACCACATATCGCAAAATGCAATCATTAGATAAAATTGCTCTAGCTGTATCGTCCAGTGACATATCTTGATCACAACTAGAACACAAAAGTGTGAAACGTATACATCCCTCTGCCGGAGATTTGGTAAAACTACATCAGCATGTTACAATGAAGCAGGTAAACCTAATTCAAAGCAACTGGATTGACGATAGCCACACGTCGTAACACACAGTGCATAAAGGAAATGTTTGTAGTTCTATCCTGACACACAGACACGTGTTTGGAACTTATTTGTTCTCATCAGTGTGTGATACAAGAGTATGAACTGACTAACGAATTCCCACATACCCGTTATATCCAGAAATTACTCGACAGAAACTCAGAAGATAAACTCCATGACCTCTATCGGGCGATAACCAGACTCAACAGGGCAGATCACCGTCGCCGCACTGCAAACGATACAGAGATCACGTGTGTAAGCGCTACCGTCCTCTATCGGATAACCCGAAAAGTGTAAGCACAACCAGAACACAAAAGTGTGAAATGTATACATCCCTCTGCCGGAGATTTGGTAAAACTACATCAGCATGTTACAATGAAGCAGGTAAACCTAATTGATTAGTCAAAGCAACTGGATTGACGATAACCACACGTCGTAAGTCTGGTTATCGGCCGATAGAGGTCATGGAGTTTATCATCTGAGTTTCTGTCGAGTAATTTCTGGATATAACGGGTATGTGGGAATTCGTTAGTCAGTTCATACTCTTGTATCACACACTGATGAGAACAAATAAGTTCAAAACACGTGTCTGTGTGTCAGGATAGAACTACAAACGTTTCCTTTATGCACTGTGTGTTACGACGTGTGGCTATCGTCAATTCAGTTGCTTTGAATTAGGTTTACCTGCTTCATTGTAACATGCTGATGATGTCTGGCAGTTGTTCGAAAGAGTAGGTATATCTGAAGATCCCCGAGAGACACCTGTTAAGGGTTTTAGTGCAAATGGATTGGAAATTGGTAAGAAAAAATATTTTCACGGAGAAAGAGTTTGCTGGGGGGTTATTCTCGAAACAGTGGAAAAATAGCACTCCCAGGGAGTAACTTTCACCGCTCACTCCTCAATACTACTCGTTACGAAAAAGTGAGAAAGTCAACTCCAGAATAAGAACTATTGAAATTGTAGGAATTTTTTGACAATTCTCTTGAAATTTCCATTCCCTCAGATTCGAGAATAACCCCCCAGGGGGTTTCAAGAGAATTGTCAAAAAATTCCTACAATTTCAATAATTCCTATTCTGGAGCTGACTTTCTCACTTTTTCGTAACGAGTAGTATCGAGGAGTGAGCGGTGAAAGTTACTCCATGGGAGTGCTATTTTTCCACTGTTTCCAGAATAAACCCCCCTGATGTCAAAATACAAACGGAAAATGTTTCTAAGACTGTCCTTCCTATAGTGGCATCGTTACAATACAAAACGTAGAAACAAAAACTGGAACTGGCGGACGAAAATGTAATAAGACGAAGATAAGATCGACACTGAAGGAGGCAATAGAACAGTTAATTAATCTTTTGCTAGAAAAAGTTACACAAAAAATTAATGATGAAGCTATTTGCAACTTAACTTGACCTTGAAATTTCAACAATTTTCTGTTACTAAGGATGCTCAACCTAAGACTGATATCAAGACAAACTCTTTTCGTTTTATTTTACAACTATTTTTGCTTGACTCATGCCTACTTGAAACGGTATATGAAGCCCTACACTTACCGTTACATTCAGCAATGTAGTCTTCCAGATGCAGATGATAAACGAATAAATTTAGAAGGCCTAAAGGCCTCCCAATAGCCCAGCATGGAACTTTTTTAGTCTGAAAATGAAAATTGTTATCTAGATAGAGTAGCAAGATGGTTTTATTTATATTGCTACATCTTTATCTAAACAACATCGTCTTCAAAGGCAAGCCTACTATGAATCAATACATGCCATGAAACCCATTCAAAGAGGTTTCAAACTTCGGGCATGTTATTGTGCTGAGACCTCATCTACTCAATTTCGAAATTTATACATGCAAAACAGGGAACTCAGACCACCTACCTTTAGAAGAAAAAAATCGTCATAAACTTGTGCCAGCCCTTTTTCGGTAAGTATTATTATTTGCACTTTGAGAATTATCTTTCAAACTTACTCGCACGAATAGGATCCCAAAGAACTAAATAACATCGGAGTTACAAAATGGAAAGGTAGAGAGTCCAAGTGCGTGTTAATAATTTCTACGATGCGTAACCCGAGTTCAATAAAAATTGTGCAACGTACGAATCAAAAAGGAGAAAAAGAACCAGTAGCATGCCCTGAGAAGAATTTCAGATTGTAACAAATGTGAAGTCGCCTTGTCACAAGTCTAACTTGAACTGACAAAGGAGTCTTTTCTTAAAGGGTTAAAGGACCTTTCCTTTAACCCATTCAAACATGAATTTTCAGTCTAATTCAAACCAGCTTTGACCAACTTTTCAAATCTCGTCCCTGACATTATGCTTTGTCATCTGTATAAATTTTAGAAAAGTATAAAACAGTTAGATAATAAACTTTTTCTATATAGCCTCTATTAGAAAAACATCTAATATTTATTATAACACACATCGCTATCTGTAATTTGTTAGTAAAAGTTGTATAGCCTTGAAACAATACTTCAAAAATACTGCATGAGGTACATTTATTAGAAAATACTACACAATACATACATACATCACAAATGTTGGTAGTTATTTTTGAATGATTCCTTAGATTTATTGTTATTACATACTATACTACGTAATCATATCACATTCTTATTAAACAAAGAAACAAGAAAATATACTTTTTATTTAAAGTTTCTAATCAAAAAGCTCATTAAGAGAATAAGTATCAAAGACTCCTTTGAACATCGATAGATCGATTTCCGATACAATTTTCTCAACCAAAGGATGAATATCTTTGAATAACTCATCTTGATTTTCTTGAATAACCATATTCACTGTCCGTGTAATTTCCGGATTATTCCTGAATAAATTATGGAAATACATATAAGAGCTTGGGCGACCTATTAATTCATATTTAATGTCGTCGAAGTTCAGATACTCTTTTCCTTTCTTCTGTATTTTTTTCCCCGATAAATGAATACTTGCCTTTGTATTATCTGCAAAAATAAGGGAAACATCTTAAGCCCGGAAAATCAACCCTTCATGACAAAAATTGATTAAAAAAAAAAATAAAACTTACTGACATTGCCCTCCATTTTGCCTTCCCCATGCAAAGTAAACTGAAGAATTTTGCCCTCGATTACGTAATCTGACTCCATTTTCATGTAATTAGCAGTTAAATTGAATCGTATTATCCCATGGTCCAAATCTATATCGAAGAAATCTACAACGTAGTCGTGGGAATTGTATAATTTCAAATCCATTAAAGTCGTATTCATCCAGCTCGTTGTAATGCTGGCCCTTGGTAGGAAGTACGGGTTTAAGGAAGGTACCTTCATTTCTTCAACGCCATCTCTTAAATATGGTTTGAAATCCATGAGGGCCTGCTTCATGCAGTCGTTTAATTTGGGATCCAGACGTTTGCATTTCTTGATGAAAGATGCTGAAAATATGACAAGATTATTGTTGTGTTTGCAAATATGAAATATGATATAAATGAGTGAAACGAGAATTATTATGAATGTAATTTACGTTAATTTTTTCTTCATGTCTAATTGACCTGTTCTAAAATACCAAATTATATAGGTAATTACAACAAATTATTAAACAAGTTGACGTAGGTTATCTTGTTTGTTAGTGTTAATGAAGTGGCCATAATGAAACTATTATATAGTTAGCCTTGGCCAATAAACACGTCCTGCAACTATATTTAAAAATTATTTATTGTTAAAAAAATATTTTCGCTAAAAACTATTTTAATTTTAATACCTCTTTCATAGTTTTTATATAGGTATAATATATTAGTTAATAGTTTTTTCACTATCTATCAGGGCCAACCCGCACAGCACATGACATCTTACAGATATTTTAGCCCTTTATTATGTCCAAACGCCTAAAAACATAAAAAAGACATTTTGTAGATATATTGCCAAAAGATATCTCTAGAATATCCATTTATAACATCTATAAGACGTCTTTTTAACATATGAAAACATATTCATAGATACTTAGATAGAAATTCCATATAAATCCGGATCTTCGTAGAGGGCATTTTAAACTGCCCGCAAGTAAATGAATCGGTAGAAATTCTATCTAAGCCAAGTTACCCTTAAAGTACTGCAGGCTGCCAGGTTTGGTTCCGAGGTGGTACTCGAGTGCCATAGGATTCTTGAAAAACTGGTGGAACATCACAGCATTACGCTGAGATGGGTGCCAAGCCACTCTGGAATCATAGGCAACGAAATAGCTGACAAATTATCAAGCAAAATTATCTTAGCAGCATCTAAGCTTTTGTCTCGCTGCTAAGCATTGCTCGTACTGGAATGCATTTGCTAACGTGAGATACTGTAAAACTCTCGAGATTCGTTCAGAGACAGACTGAGGTTACTCATAAGGATCTTAACCAATCACTGCACACTTAATAAACACATGCATCGCATGGGCATAGTAAACTTTTCCCTGTGTAGAAACTGAGGGAGTGCGGAGGAAACTCCAGTCCATCTTCTTGCTGACTGTTCAGCAGCAGACAGAAGGAGGCGCATTTACTTTGGCCGCATCTTTGCCCGGACTTTGAAAACGAAAACGATATTGGGACACAATAGGTCTTTTTAGCCGAGTTTGCCTTCTGGAGTCGTCCCACCCGTCCTGTAACAACGCTGGATACAGAACTGCCGCACATTATTTCCTGGTATCCACCTACTCAATCATTTGGACCGTAGTATTTAATTTTAACAAGATGGTGCACTACCACATTCCAAGTGTAGCCGTATGTGATTTTTTATCAGTTATTGTATCCAGTTTTCCATAACGACACACCTAGAGGTGGCATAGGTTTATGTAGCTGTGCCATCATAGGAACTCACGATTTTAGGAAGTTAAAGTTTTCAGTTAAAAACAAAGCCTACAGATATCTAAAAATATAACTAATGTGACACTGCTATGCAAAATGCCATTAAAGCAAAAACGAAAACAACTGAAACTTTTATTCCCCCACTTTTTATTTGTGTCAAAAAGAGATCTTATCAGCCAGAATGTTTTTGAATAGTATACGCTCGTAGCTTCGTTAACAATAGACAAACATTTACAGGAAGCAGTTTCCCAACCTGAAAATATCATGCAACCAACCACAACAGACAACACACAAGTTCTCGAGCAGGTGAAGAGTGGACAGCTTTCGTAAAAGCTTACGTACAACATTGCTGAAACGAGAAAAGACTGAATTGTTGACTTCAACTTCAGATATTCTAAAATTGAAACAAAAAGCAGAAGAACAAACTGGAACTTCAACAAAAAGGGTGGCAAGACAAAAAAGGTTGTACCACTACGAATTATTAGGATCTAAATCAACCACTCCATCACATAATTGATCTGACAAAGAAAACAAGTCTTCTAATGTTTTTAGTGTAAAATCTGGTCAATATAGAGTCTTTAATATTAACTTTTACGATGTCATAATTTTTTTAGCTCTGAGAGACCGTCACTTTCTCGTTCTCCATTAAATATGATAAACGTTTAAAGGTCCTTTGCACACATAAAACGGTTTAACCGTGTTTCTTATTTCAAAAATAAATTTATTTTTCTCCTATATAATCTCCTCTTAGTTCAATACACGTTCTCCAATATTTCTCTAATAAATGGATTCCATCACTGAAGTGCGATTCGTGAAGGTCTGCAAAATATCCATTTACCGTTGCAATCACCTCTACGGTTGACCCAAATCGTTTTCCAAACACAAATTTCTTTAATTTTGGGAATAGGTGATAGTCAGAGGGAGCCAAATCTAACCGAATAATCCCTTCCTCTTGCCAAAGCACTTTTGCAGGCCAATGCATTGTCCTGATGGAACAAGATTTTTTTCCTTTTGCAATCCAGACCTGGCCTGATCTCACGATTTTTTTCATCTAGCTGGTCAAGAAGATATGCATAGTATTCGTCAGTAATTGCTTTACCCCTTCCAAGGTAATCAATTAAAAAAATCCCCTTTGCATCACAGAAAACACTAACCATGACCTATGCGGTAGATGAAATTGACTTCGCTTTTTTTAAGCAGAATTACTACCTTGCATCCACAGCTTTGATTGCTGTTTTATCTCAGGCATGAAGTGGGGAACCCATGTTTCCTCCATGGCAGGTAATAAACTGGCGCACAAAACTGGTTAATTTTTTTTTAAAACGATCTAAACATTGCTAAGAAATTTGTTGCCTTGTTTATTTTTGATCGGCATTTACAAATCATCATTTCATCATAGGATTGGCAAAGCCAGTGCTTTTTTTCTATGAAGTTAAAGAATGAGAAAAAAATCGGTTTTCAAGAATGCATCAGAGTTAAGCATTACTGGTGTTATAACTTATAACTTGCTAGAATAATCTACTTAATGTTGGAGTTTTGTAAAGGTCACTTTAAAGGTCACACAAAAAAATGTCACATACCACCGAAGGCAAGACATGCATTTGCTATAAATTGAGCTATTTCTAAAAAAGAATCTCTTTTTTTTATAATGAGTTAGCTAGTCCCCTATACTATACAAATATTATAAGTTGTGGCAATTTATTACAAGCGTTCTTCCTATATTTTTACCGCGTTGAAAGCTAACGAAACTCAAGGTTAATTTGCACAAATAATATGTTAATGATTTTATAAAACAATTTTAAATGTCTCGCAAGAAATTCAAAATACATATTGGGTATACAGCGTTTCTAACACAACAACATAACACGTTTTGTTTTTTTTTTGTTTATCTACAATAACATAAAATTATTCGTTCTTGTATTTAAAAAATCGATACACGCTTACTTTGAATACCATGTGAGAATCGAAACAGCTACATTAAAAAAGATAATGACGGTAATTCTGAAAGGCATTGACATGAATTACAATTTTGTATTACAACACTAGCATAAGTTTTTTTTTTATTTCAGAATTACTTTTTTTAATGATAGCAACAATAAACATTTTTGACTATACACATATGTTACTATTTAATGTTGTACAGAATATAAATTGGTAACTTCAATTAACATCAATTATCCTTTTAGTAAATTATAGCTTACCCAAAACATAATTAGTATAATCTTATTATTTCTAACTTAATTTAAATTTGAGAAATTAGTCCGACCTTAACCAATGATATTGGCTCGAGTTTCGATCTAATACAAATTCAAATTCAATTTTACTCACGCAATTCCTTTCCATAGACTGCACGAAAACTAAAACATACTGCACAAAAAAGTAGCACAAACGTACACCTCATTTTTTTTTTAATGCACAAAGTTCAGCTTATTTAATAATAATATTTTATAAAGTAAACGGAATTTTATCGACGATATTTACGTAAGCTAGTGTCAATTCGAAACTCGTTCTTTCTCACTTGATTCTTTTTAATGCTTATATGGTAATTATCGCGTCATCGAAGTACGTTTTCGGAGGTGCATGCAGCAGAAACAATAAGAAATTCGTTATCTGTGAACTGATCGTGTATAGCTCCTATGATGTGTTTTATACGAAGTAATTAAATTAAATTATATTGCGTACAAGGCTGTTCTACCTGTTGGTGGACTTGCTGCTTTGCTGGTTTATGGAAATGGACATACTGACCCTGAGTTGAGATTGAAGATAACTATTCCAATGTGTGTCTAATAAACACAATTATCTATGTATGTAGTATCGGAAATTTAGCAGTGATATTATGAATATTTTTTCAAATAAATTATCAACTAAAATGCCTTTATTTTTATAATTTATAGAGAAATATTTAATAAAGCAATATTGCGTTTATACTTTCTCCAGAAATTATTATTGTTATAACTTGATATGTTGAGCCATATACATTGTTTTTTTTTTAAATAAAACTTTGAACTTACCTGCCAGAACCATCCGGAAGACATTTTTTATCGATGTACAAATGACGTCAAGGTTTGACGTATTAGCAACGTCAATATTTGACCTATGTACAAATAACATCAACATTTGACGCGCAAATAACATTCAGATATTAAGTACACATAACATCATTTTTAGGCGTATATTGAATTAAAATAGCCTGGGGAAAAGTTATCATTTGTATTTTTTGATCATTCATTGATGTCACTATGCCTACCACACTCTCTCATAATTCTCTCAGTCTTTGGAGGTGGTTTAAAACTTTATAACATGCAACTGAAGTCCATTTGCTATTGGCAAAGAATTATACCAGTTCTTGCTGCACGAATAGGCTTCCACCAGTATCATTCTTGAGTAGCTCAGAGTAGAACATGAGCTGATTCAGGGAAACACAAACTGGTCTGGGCATTATAGTACAGAACCAAACCAAAAACTTTTTATCTTGTTATTTTTCAAACGTCGTTGTTATAAATAATTTTGTTCTCTCCAGTTTTTCCCTCAATTTCTTCTGCGTTTTTTGAGTATTTTTGTTAGATTTTATTAGAATAGTTTTTTCAAAAAAACAGTCAAGTCGTGTAGAAAGAAAAGTAATAATAAAAATTCAAACATCTGAAGTTATATTGTAGTTACCATGTTATTTATTGCAGGCAACATGCCTTTATCTGAGGAGCAAAAGGCTTTCATTTTGAAAACTCATTATCAAAGTGGTGTACGTAATAAGGATGGAACATGATGTACTAAGTGTTATTTATTTATGAGTTTTATCAATAAAAAATATTTATAAGTAAAACAAAGTCTAACATAAACTATCCCCTAAATTATTTCTGTAAGATAACACCAAAACATAGTATACTAAACTATAGAATTTTTACTTTTGTGATATAGAATATTGCCCAGTTAAAATTTTCTAAATACTGTAAACTTAGCAGCCGTTTTGAAATGTTCGTTGAGACGCCTATGAGTTTATGACAGGTTGGTCAATTTAAGAAAAGTGAAAAGTGGCGGTTTTCAAACTTATTGGCTCACTCTATATATCACGGTAAGGTATAACCAATACATTTCTACATGCATGCAACGAACTAACCTTTACGAACTAACTTTAAGATGGCAACAATTTTGCAACTTTATGCTGAAATGCCTTATTTTTAATTTAAATGTGTCAAATATTTAACTAAAAATCATTAATATTGATTCGCCTAAGTAATAATGCTAATCTAAAAAGATAAATCTAAAGCGTAATTCAGTTAAGTCAATTTTTCAGGATTACCAAACTAAATATTTACTTCAAACATTTATAGTCACTCGGTATGTAAGTGAAATATTGCGCTGTTGTGCTTAATGTTTATTCTCTTTTCTCTTTGTACATACTTGTTGTAAAACAGCATATGCAGAAATATATCAAGAAAGCAAATAAGATAAGTCTTCTTTTATTCGTTTATTTTTATTTAAGTTTTGCAGAATTTGAACTCACAATTCGGATAATTTTACTTTTTTGTGTTAGCAGCACTGATACACACAATCTAATAGCAGTGAAATTATTTTTTTTTCCATTAGGCAACACTGATTAACATCAGTAACATAACCACTAAATTTGATTTAATTTTTAAATATTAAAATCTTTCCCAACTTTTCGGTATATTCTTTCGAATTGAGTTCAAATACTTTAATCCAGTGTGTTTATTAATTTCTACCTCATTTACAAACACTGAAAAAATTACAAAATGCAAGATAAAAAAACGAAATTATCCAAAGCTATTTTGGATATGAAATTTATGAAGAAAACTAAAGAACGAGTACAAAAAGAAGAAGAGGATGCTGAAGGACAGACAATGTACGCAAACGAAATCACGGAAGAGATGCGAAAGAGCGGTAACATAGTGTTTATGGAAACGAGTATTTGTAGTTGCAAAAGTTTAATGGAAGGTAGATTATCTTTCGGAGGAATGAATCCCGATATCGAAAATTATATGGCTATAAAATATTCTCCTAAATTAGAGGAAATCGAGAAACAAATGGGAACAGACGTATCCGATGCTGAAATGGCTAAAGGATATTCGACTTTAGTTAATACGATGGCAAAGAAATTTACCGATAAAAAAAAACGACATGTTAATAGCTAGTAAAATTATTATTGATATTATTAAATAAAATATTTACATTTTATCTCGTTTAACATTCTCTTGAATTAATTTCGCTTCATTAATAGCATTATAAAACCATTGTTGATCTAAGATATATGTATTTCCATCGTAATTAAATTGTGTCGGGGGATCTTTTTCTCCGTTACCAAAAATGAAATTTTTACTAATTTCTATCGCTAACTTTGATGCAATCAAACCAATTGAACCAATCCTACTAGGAGCTGGATGATAAATTCTTCCACTTTCAGGTAACATGAATATTTTTTCCGGAATAAATTTTAACGACAGCAAATCTCCAGCATGATTATAAGCAAGATATAATTCTGCCTCGCCTGATTTCGTTTTCTTTTTTATTACATTTGTAAAGACGAACGGATAATCGTCACATCGTACATAATTCCTTTCCCTACCGCACAATGAGAGATATGGAAAATTAGTGTACCTATTTGTCTTATTTAATCTCATTTGATTAAAGAAAAACTGAATGAATTTCTTTTCTTTGAAACACGACGTGAAATTTTTCATCTTAGCATCATCTAAAAACAACTATAACTTAATAATTTTTTTGATGGGACAGCAAAGAAAACGGAACAATTTACCATTCCTTGATGGTCGATGTAATAAAAATACTCTCGAATTCTAGGTTCGGGCTCTTGTCCTTGTATATAAGTTGTACAATAATGATTTGACCCCCTCACGTTTATCCTAGGTAGTAGCAGTATTTTTAAATTTTTCATCGGAATTCGCATATTTAAACTAATTTATAAAATTGAGTTTATAGAAGAAATCTTTGACCTCAGATTTGACAATTTATTCGATAAGGTTAAGGATTAATAAATATGTGTGAAGTTTGCTTCGAAGAAAATTCGTAAATCATAGTAGCAGGTGTGTTCATTTGCTGTGCATCTATTTGTTAAATGTCAATATAGACCTAAAGTAGGGAATATTTTTCAAATTTATTCAAAATTTTAAATTGGTCAACCTCTGTACAGTGATGTGCTTTATTATTGACTCAAAGTGCCATAAAACTTTATAAATATAACCCTTATGTACAATAGAGACAAGTACGATAGATAGCCGACTGCCCTCGAGGTGTGAGTCAGTACCATATCAGTACAAAAGCACATCACTGTACAGTGGACAGCAGCATAATCGATACCGTTACGGAATTTCCTAAACCTTAATAACAATGTAGAGGGGGTTACATTGTGTGGCCTTCAGTTAGGATTTATAGTAGATATTATTATTAGTAGATAAGGTCGACGTTAGCTTGCCGTGGTGTCGATTTAAAAGCTGCCCACTGTACATATCCACAGTGCAACACTTTTAGCCAAACTATGAGAAAAATGGCACAGAACTACATATATTTTGATACTGCTACTTTCATCAAATTTTATATTATGCAATTTTGTTTGACAAGAAATTATTAAACAAAATATGATAATGTAGTGTAAGTGTGGGGTATCACATATCCCACACAGGCTTTCTGAGCAAGTATAAAATATCCTGAAAGCAATTGGACAGAACCGTACACACGGTATAATACAGCGAGTAAGAAACTGTCAAAAAAAAACAAAAATTTAGTTTGATGTAGTGTACTAATACTGCTTCAGAGTACCCCAGAACATTTTAAGCTACACTCATGCAATTTAATGCGATCCTAATGAATCTATAATGAAGAAACCTATTCAAACTTAAAACAAAAATTACAAAATAAAAGAAATGGGAATTGAGAATATTCAAGAATAATTGCAGTTTAAATTTATAAATTATTCGAAATTAAAATCTATATCTGCACAAAAAATAAAAGCTATTTGAATAAAAAGGCCTAAATTAATTAGGTGATTTGTACTGTAATGGCCTTCGCTTGACAATTCAAGTTTTTGACAGTTGACAAGTAAATGGCAGAATAGCTTCGTACACGAATTTAGGAATTGCTTTATATTCTTCTATTTAGTGCCGTTATTAGGAATATCCGAAATATAATCAAAATGGGTAGATCACGTTCTAGGAGTAGATCGCCTAGGAAAAGTCATAAAAGTAAACATCATAAAAGGAGCAGGTCACGGGACCGTTCTGAAAGAAGTTCTAGCTCACACAGTAAAACATACAAGGAAAAATCGAAAGAGAGGAGTTCGAAAACAAGGTTATTACATTATAATATACGATAAATCGCTGGGAATAAAACGTTCCCGTATTTGTTTGTATTAGGAAAAGATCAGATTCCATATCGTCAGCATCTAGCAGCGATGCATCAGTAGATCTCGTAAAAGTCGACAAACATAAGCATAAGAAATCGTCTAGATCATCGAGGAAGATGGACGAGGTAGAAAGATTAGCAGAAATGGAACGGCAGAGGAGACAACGTGAAACCGAACAGAGATTAATCGAGGAGGAGACTGCTAAGCGGATAGAAGAACTTGTAAATAAGCGCGTCGAAGAAGAACTTGAGAAAAGGAAAGATGAGATCGAAAGAGATGTCTCCCGGAAGGTGGAAGAAGCGAAGAAGATTATGGAGAAACAGATGATGGAAGAAATGGAAAAGCAACGAGAGAAACAGCTACTAGAAGAGAAACATAGAGAGGTAAGAGGAATCTCTGTATATTCATCCTTTCTCATTGTCCCGAAGTTTGTACTCTTTTCTTTATAGGATAATTGTATTTATGTTAATTTATTTTTTTTTTAATTTCTGTTACAATCGTTTATTGTATTAGATTCGATCTTGAATATTTTTATTTTTTATTTTTTGCAAAAAGGGTATGTTTTTGTAAGGTTGACGATATCTTACAACTACACGATTTACTTAAAATATAAGTTTTATTATTATGGTAGAGATATAATTGTATTGATTTGGCAATATTTAAATAATGTACCTTACATCGTTTATTATAAAATGTAAATCTACTTTAACTCGCATGTGTTACAGATAATTCAATTTCTTTTTCAAAGCGTCACAGCAGATTTGCATTTTAGATTGAGTTGATGATTATGTACAGGTCATTGTTATAAATTAAATGATTGAGAAAAATATTTTAACTCAACAGAAATTGGTTTGTACTTGATTATCAGCTTACTAAATATAATTATAAATAATTCTGAAAAGTGTTACGATATAACTTAGGGATGGACACCTAAACTAGACGGAATTATTGTAATTAGAGCAATATATTTTGAATAAGTTGAATTTTTCGTAGAAATTACCGTAATTTGTTACACGATATATATATCTTTAAATTCAGTCAAAATTATTTTAAAATATATCTGTAAAATAATTCACTTGTATGTATTTTGTTCCTTTTTTAAAGATTTTATCCGCATATTTTTTTGTTAGTTTTTATGAGTAAATTTTGTGGCTTTAATCATCAGATTAATTTAGCATTAACACTGCCTAGATTTCATTGTTGATCATATGATTGATATCAAAGTAACATACATTGGCTTAACATAGGAGGGTGAGAATTTCAGCAATTGACAACGGTCCTGAAAGCCTATATTATTTAACTAAATCGTCCTGATTAATTTTCCTTTTTTCTATGCGATAATTAAGCGGTGCATTACATAATTTCTGTGAATTATTTTTTATTTTGCCGGTAATTTTTAAATTGCAAAAAAAGGAATTGGATATTGCTACAATTTTATATAAAAGATCGTGAAACAATGGTCATTTAATGTTACAAACGTCAACGATAAGTAAATTGCGTCCTTATCATATTTTATTTATGCACCGTTAATAATTTGCGATACCGAAAGGACATTTTTATCGTTCAAGGACATGTTAACATCAGAAAGATTAGATTTTACCGAAGAAACGATTGAAAAAGTTGATATAAAAAAATTTAACGTGAGATCAAAATTTCATGGTATTTTATATGATTCTGCTTGAACGATACTGTATAGTACAAAACTGTTCTCCCCTACCATCCCCCTCTCCCACCCTCCGCTTCCTCCACTCCCAAAAAAAAAAACGGATACACTTAACATTTATGAAGAATAATTATTTTGTTGTTGCGATAAAAGATGCACACAACAGCAAGAACAACGGGATTTAATGAAATAATTGTGTTGCAAATTTCTTTCTTTGTTTACTCAAAATATTAACAAGTACAAGGTCACGCCTGAAAAGCTCAAAATCGTAACTTGTAAGGAAAACCGATAGCTGTGATGAAAATAAAGTAACAAGAATTTGAGCCTGTTCTACTTTCAAGGGGTTGGGTTGAGATTTACA
Source organism: Holotrichia oblita (assembly GCA_023690525.1). Taxonomy (NCBI): domain Eukaryota; kingdom Metazoa; phylum Arthropoda; class Insecta; order Coleoptera; family Scarabaeidae; genus Holotrichia; species Holotrichia oblita. The sequence goes on from CM043017.1 coordinate 16,028,239, forward strand.
CGTTTGGTCATCAATATGATCAGAGAAAATGGCGCAGTGTTGTCGTGTTAACCATTCGCTGAGATAACGTTGGAAAACGACTTGGAATTTAGCCATCCGATCTTAATATTTTTTCAAATGAAGACTACATACTTGTGTTTTACTACCAATTCTATAGATTAAACAGAATACGATAAAGACGAGTATCATTGAGGGCAAACAATCGAAACTTATATTTAAGCTTCATTTACATAGAGGGTAGTGCCAATTGTAGTGTAAGATTAGTGAAAGGTGTATAGTAGTGCAGAAATGCATTTACGTAACGACGATGGTTGGTTATTGATGTATAGTCAAATGTAAACACAACAAAACAGCTGATATCGGTAGATTGTACTGCGCAGGCGTAATGGTATAAGTATTGGTGGTGTAGTGGGAAAGTTTGGAGTTTGCGAACTTTGCCACTACTTTTCCACTACCTTTACTGTGGCACTGTTCATGTAATAATGCTCTCGTTTAAAAACATGAGAACTAACTTCGGCACTCCACTAGTCTTACACTACAATTGGCACTACCCTCTATGTAAATGAAGCTTAACTATGTTGGTGTGCAGTAATAATCGAATTTAATTTTAAAATAAATAATTACAATAAATTAATGTCAAACCTTCTAGATTTACCCCCTCCCTCCTCCACCAGGATCTTGTATTTATGTATATATGATATACTGTTCTTTTTGTAAAATATCTTCTATCCTTCTTAACTTTCTTTTCCGACGTTTTTTTTTCTTCTTATAACTCCTTTTTTTAATTTATTTCAAGCATGGCATTCGAGACAACTTTAGGCATATTTTTAAATGTCAATTAATGTCATTAATTAACGGGTCGATGGCCGCAGTGGTTAGGCGGCTGACTATTGTTGTGAGAGGACGATAGGCGCCGGGGTTCAATTCTCTGGAGGGACGGTGACATTTTTTCAGAGAGTTTAATCTCGGATCGACTTGCCATTCGCTGTTGGGAGCAAAGTGATTAACAGCGCGGCATCATAAAAGACGATATGATGCTGTCACAAAGCCAATTGAACACAACATACACACACAAAAACTACACCGCGAGAGTTGCAGTGATAGCCAGACAAGCGATATAGTTTACGGAGTCACTGCAACTAAGCACCCACCACATTAAAAAAAAAAATGTCAACAAAATCTATATAAAAGACATATTTACAGTAGCCAATTATTTGTGTCTTGAATTCCATTCTCCCGACTGTACACATTCTTTTATGTGAGAATTAATTCATCGTTTGGTCTAAGTTGAAACCGACGGTGACTTCTTTATTTGATTACGATGAGAGATCAATAACTTTTGTTCACGATCCTCAATATAGCAATAAACTAAAATATTTTACAATTTTACAGCTCTCAGATGTATTTTGGCAATTACCGTTGTGAAATCGTTTATATCATTTGACAGCTGTCACAAAAATTTTGATAATTAGGTATGTCCAGTTTAAAACAAATGCTGGAGAACAAATTATAACTTTATTTCTGTTAATTTTTACAATATTGAATTAAACTCTCTATCGTCATCGAAACGAAACTGTACGGCAAGACAATAAGTTTGTAATATAAATCCCAAACTGAAAGAAAAAATGACAAAAGAACGACTAATTTCTTTTCAATAAAAGTAAGAATTATCTAGTCGTAAATACCTATCCTGATTATAAGGCTGGTAAAGATAAGACTAAAAAATTCTGGCACTTTTATCACAATCAGAAAATCCAGTTAAGGAATTTATTTTACAAAAAAGTGTACTCCACTACACCTGCAGTTTCACGGCAATTCGGAAAACATCAAAATATTAAGCTTGGAAACTTCATAACTCAAAAACCAAGGGTTAAAAAATTAAATGTACTTTTTTGATCCTTGTTTGTTTTAACTTACTTATATTGGAAATTGTTGTTATTCATAATCATATATATATCAATTATTTCTTTGTTTGTAAATATTTTACTACAATAAACTGACAGCGAACTTAGCACCTTCCTTATCGATACAACTATCGCTTTCCCGCATTTTCCTACTGTAATACGAAAGCAGGTGGTCTAGATTTTGTTATTAATTATATGATTAACATTGAAACGGAAAATGCAGTGTCAAATATATTTTACTTACTGTTAAGTGAATATATTATTTTTAAAACGTAGGCATTTGTAGAAAACTACTTTTAGTTGAGTTTTACGTAAATTTATTAATATCCTTAATTTTTTTTTATTCTTAGAAATTACTTACATTTGCAAATCCCTTTTTGTTAATATTCAATTCTGATCCTTTTTTTTTATTTTCCGCATTTTATATACAGGCAGATTTTTAATGAATGCTTTCGTCGCGAATCTAGCTACATACGCACGATAACGAACCAGTGACGGTTGACTGACAGAAAGATCTACCTGTATATAAAGATGTAAGATATAAACTTAAACACAATCTACAAAAGAAACATATATATGTCTATATATGTACACACTAGCACTAGACGAGTGTCAAGACGAGTGTCGAGAATAGCTAAATAATAACAAACCGTTTGCCACTTGGCTAATAGCTTATAAGATAATGGGAGCAGCTATGTGCAGTGAGAAGGTTCTTTCGAGAAAATAAGAGCTGTGTGTGTTACACGAGTCACAATCTCTCTCTCAATCTCTCATCATGGACCTACCTCGTCTAGCAGGTATTATCCAGCCTTTTTATATTTTTTGTATTTATATTTTTAAGTATATCTTATAAGATTTTGAGAATAAAAAAATACCAGGCAAAGTTTGTGTATTTTGAGAAAAAAATATACAAAACGAAAGCAAAAAAAATTTTATTGGAAAAAAGTGAGCTTTTTTCCTAATTAAAACACGTTCGGCCGACTTTCCTAGCTAAATAATCTGAATGATTGATCTGGATCACTTTACTAATTATAGAGGAAATTTTATTGTGTGAGATACATAAATTAAAGCACATTTATTTATTCTAGTTTTTTTTTAATTCCGGCACAATTTATATAAAAAAAATATTTAATTTTTTTTAGACAATAATTTTTGCTGTAAAATATTGAAGTAAAGTGATGCATAAGATTACCCTTCTTTGTCTTTCCTAGCATTTATATTTAATTCCTATTTATTCTGAATATATTCGTTTTAATATAAATTCGCTAGCGCAGCAATAAGCTTAGTGAAAGATAGAGGGGATATAAATGAGAGTATGCGTGGATATAAGTTAGGGGTCGGCCCGGTTACCACGTCTCTTCCATAATTTATACGTTCACCTGTTTATAGGACGAGGAAAGGCGGAAACGGGAAGAGTTAGAGAGAATTATGGCTGAAAATAATAGAAAGATGGAAGAAGCCCAACGGAAGTTGGTAAGTCATTCTTTATATTAAACAAAATTCTTATAAATAAAATTTTTTATTTGAAATTTAGGCGGAAGAAAGGCTGGCAATGGTGGAAGAACAAAGAAAAATGGAAGAGGAAAAGCAGAAATTACGAAAAGAACAGGAGAAACGGATAAAAGAAGAACAAAAGCGGATATTAGGGAAGAACAATTCAAGACCGAAGTTATCGTTCTCGTTAAAACCCGTGCTCTAGTAGTGTATGTATAAATAATAAGCGAAAACGTATTGTGATTTTTTTAATTCAGTCCGTAAAAGAAAGAGAAGAAAGTGAATGAATACAAAAGTCGTTTAATTTGTATATAATACTATAAGTAGATACTATAGTATCGGCCATATTAATTATATACAAAGCGATAACTAATCAGAGATTTAAGTGACTGTTGTGTTGAAGGGGAGTAAAGTATGATTGTGTTTTGTATTCTGTGGCGTCCGATAAGTTAATACATGATAGGAATTACGAACGATTAACTTAAACGAAAACTATTAATAAATTTACTTTTAATATTATCTAGGTAGGGCCTTCTTATAAATAGGAAGAATTTTTTGTATATTGCAACAATATTAATGATGAAGAATAAACAAAGTGTTCTATCAAGGATTTTATTTTTTATTTCATAAATTTCCCGACTACAATTTGAATTGAATATATTGTTCAAGTTTCAGATCTTACCACTAGGAGGTGTAACTGCTGTATCCAAATCTAAAAAAATCAGTTGACTGCCTGTTCAATACTAGATAATTCTCTTTAGTGACATTTTTTCGTAGCTGTCATAATAAGGAAGAAGGAAGACCGTCTATTTGTCAATGTGTAAAGCTAAAATTTCCGTTACTATTTAACTAATCCTGGACTCATTTGAAAGATACATTAGTTTCAAACTAATAAACTAGAGGTGGCTTTCTGCAGCGATAATTTATTTTTACGATTTTCTTTAAAAAATTAAATGGAAGCCCAAGTAGACGACTGTAGACTTATACAACCTGTCTCACCATGAACCTTGTGGTAGATTGCGGTTGCATGTCATGACGTCGTAGTAATTCATCTTGACAAATACCAACCCCAGGATAGACGCCGTCGACTTTGAACGACAAATATTTTAAGAATTTTAAGAAAAATAAGATTAGAAAATATCAATATTAGTAAACGAAATCTTATACGAAAGTACCATTAGTACACCACCGCCTTTAGATCAATCAACAACGAAAAACTCGGTCTGAACGGATAACATTTTATCTACAGGGTGTGGCACGAAGAGTTTTGATTAGAAGTTTTTGGGGATGTAGTAATAGGCGAAATGTAAAATTTTATAAGATTACACTATCGATAATGCTGATTTTAAATATAATATTTTTATGAATGATCTACTTCCGGTACACCGGAAGTACATACCAACTCGCTTATTTTAACCCTTTGAAGGCAGGATTTACAAAACAACATTTTTTGGAAGAGATATGAGGCAAGTTTATGGGTAATGGGTATAGAAACAACGTCAATTTTTTTTAGGAATTTTTATTTCATAACTTTTTTCAAAAAATGATGGTATGTCGCATGTACCACTGAGCAGCATATCGAATAACATTATGTTTTTTTATGAAAGTTTTGGAAACACGTTTTTGTATCAGACAGGCATAATGGAACATCACAAGTATTGCATGCCCATTTAGTTCTTCTTTGATGCTTCTGAGTGCTACAAAGAGCGCATCGACGATAAGTTCCGTAAGATGGCATGTGGAGAGACTGATCCCATCTTTTTTCAAGTGCTACTTTTGGTTTGTACTTGTTTACTTTTTGTTGTTCCGAACTTGGCCTTTCCCTTTTGATAGTTACACTTCCAGCTCCAACTAATCCTGCCACAACTGCCAGGCGAAATTCTTTCAAAGACATTCCACCACTGTCTTCACATCTTTGTCGAAAAATGATAGACGCGTTAACTATAGTGACATCGATGAAATGCCAGAAGATACGCGGCCACCATTTGCTGCTCTTTCTATCAATCTCATATGTTTTCTTTAGCATATCCGCTTTGTCGACAAAACCCATACCTTCACTGTAAGTTTTCAAAATTTTAGGACAAGGGAGATTCTCCGTTTCACCATATGCGGTTTTTCTTTTGACACAGTCAGATTCAGACGGATTTTCATAATTACTGGCTAGTAAAACAATTCGTTTGTCCATCCACTTGACACATGAGATACCATCCTCAGTAACACGCCAGTCAAAGTCACCACGTTGCAAGTTTTTATCGCTTACAAAATCAGTTGGGAGTCCTTTTCTATTTTTTCGAGCAGTTCCTGTTGCATAAATACTTTCTTTTTTTAGCTGCCTCAGTAGGAGAAATGATGTAAAAAAATTATCGAAACAAACTTGATAATGTTTTCCAACAAGAGACCTGGTCAAATCTGTTACAACGCGTGATCCCAGGTGTTGTTCTGCTTTGTTATTGACTTTACCCGTATATATTTGGAATTCATCGATATAGCCGTGTATGTCTGCTCTTGTCCAAATTTTGTAGCCCCATTTTATGGGTTTTTTAGGCATATATTGGCGGATGGATGAGCGACCTTTGAAACAGATCATGGATTCATCGATTGATATTTCTTGGTGTATTTTATAATAATGGCTAAAATTATCTAGCAATGCATCCTATACTAAAAATTAGTAGTTTTTTAGATATTTCAATTTTTCTAGAAAAACAGTCTCAAATAAATCGCGATATTGCTGCAAAGAAACAACCTACTGACTTAAAATTTGACATGGCGAATTGCAAGACATCACTAAAGTGCCTCGTCCTTTGAAATATAATTTTTTTTATAGGGTGTTTTCCACATACCACTCAATGGAGCCGTCCCGTTTTTTTAAATGTGTTAATAAATATTTTATTATGAAAAGTTACTATAATCTGATGTAGGTAATAGCAAAAATTATAATTTTAGTGTTACTGGAATTACATAAAAAAGAAAATAAAACCGATTATTTGTAAATCGCGCGTTTAGTGACGTGATAATGGTACTTCTTTTTATTGGCTTAAACTTGTAAGAATATATGAACGACAAACGTAGTAATGTACAAGCATTAGCTATAGCGCATGACAGGTGTTGACAGTGACAATTATTATAAAAAAGACGTTTTGACGATAAGACGTGTAGGTATATGAAATACATTTTATGTTGTGGAATCAAATGTGATAGAACTTTCAGTCTTTAATGTGTGGTTTTGTGTACTAAAATACGAAATGTAAAAACGTATAAGTAAAGCAAGAATTTGGAAAAGCCGTTAATAGTTATATTGCATATAATCCTGTCAACACGTAAAACGAAAAACGATGTGACTTTTACTAAATAATATTTGTTAACCATGAAAGATATTGAAATGATTTTGGTCACATTGCAAGCAAACAAGTACAGCATCTACACGAAATGAACAACATTGGCAAACATGTTTCGTTCAAGGAAATTATAGTCCTCTTCGTGATAATATATTCTTGACTATAAATGGTCATTCTATACAAGGATTCATTGGCAGCGGAAGAGATCTGAACTTGTTAAAAGCCAACCGCTAGGTGCAGATATGGGTGCGCCAAAATTTGATAATACTTGTGTTTTGGTAAAAGGATTAGGAAATGTACCAATAAAAACATTCCCGTCTGAAGTAAAAGTCAGTGAACACATTCTTAAAGCCGACATCGTAATACAGAAAACCATCTAGACGTAGCTAAACCAGGGCATGAGAAGAAAATTAGCGAAATTATAACTAATTATAAACCAAAACACCCTAAAGAAACGAAGATATGCACAAAAATTATATAAGTACACTCATTTTTAGCAGATGTAACTACTCTCTTTTTGGGTTTAGGCTTTAGGTTTGGATAGAATGGTTGAGTGGAAGAGCAGATGTCAACTTTTAGTGACGCATCTGAACTCCAACGCCACTTTTCACTTCATTATTAATATTACCTAATATAGAAATACTTTTGATTTTTTTTGTAACATACACACATATGTTGGAAATAAAGATGCTTTTCCGGATTGATTTTAAAATTAGTCTTGCAACGAGATACAAAACATTTCATGATTAATTGATATCAAATAAGATTCAAATAAAAATAAACCAGGATTCCAAAGGTGATAATGTTAAAAAATACACAAATTAAAACTGAAAACTAAGCACACCACAAAATAATAACAATACAATAGTTTATCAAACAAATATGAAAATAAATACTATGACAACGCTATGACAGAATACAGATTGACAGGAGGTGGATTTCGTTTGACGTTTACGTAGCTAACCAAAAAAAAGAAAGATTACATTTCTGATTAAGAAAACATTGATGTGTTATTTCTATCTCTTTCCATATCATACTTTTGGCAAGCTTCTCTGTCAATTTACCATTATCACGTCATAAATGCGGTAAATTCAAATTTCAAACTTTGATATTTTTTCTTGGCATATTTATTAATAATATAAAAAAAAGAAAATACGTAGACACTATAATTTAATGTACACTTTATGAAAAAAATATAAAAAAAAATCCGGGACGCCCCCATTCCAACAATTTCAAACAATTATAACTCGCTTACTTCAAATAGAACACGCTGTATATTATATCAGATTTCAATTCCTATCTTCATTCTCCTTTAATTGATACTAGCATTTCCTATACCTAAATCTAACCGGTTTTGAGATATTTTATTATTTTACTTAACAATAACGAAACTTAATATTTCAACATTAATAAAGCGTAGGCCGTGACCGTGTCATAGTAGGAGTTATTATTATGGCATTTTAATTTCCAATTCCTATTTAAATCTTTTTCGAAACACAAGACTCCCTCATATTCGGCAATTTGCAATTGAAAGATTCTTGCTATCAACATGACCAGGCTTCATCGCATTCGATAGTAGAATTAAGGAATTTCCATAGCCAGCATTTTTCTGATCGAAAGATATGGACCGGTAGGATAACCGGCAAATTCCCCGATTTAGTTCCAAATCATTGGGGGTTATCTCCAATCAAAAATATAGATGTATCATACATATATCAATATTAAATGTGTAGGGGTTGAAAAACAGAATTACAGAAGAATGCACTCACCTTACAGAATTACACTCTACAAAATTTTTCTTACAGATTAGGTTATTGTTTACCAAAAGAATGTCATTTTTTTAAATATTTAAAATAAAAAAACATATAATGACCTATTATTTGCTCGTCTTTCTAATTTAAACAGGTTTTAGATTCAGATTTTTTTAGATTTCGAAATATTTTGAAGAACCATAAGTTAAGTTTTTCAAACGGCACCCCCATATTTTATTACTTAATCGTCTAATGTTACATCTTTTATACCCCACATGTCCTATACCTCAAATTGATCATTTAGGAGATAATTAGGTTTTTTTTGAAAAATGTGGCTGTACGTCATCGATACTCATCAAGTGTGCCATGGAAACTAAGCATTCTTATTATACATATACATATGAGGAGCCTGCGTGCAATTACTCCCCCCCCCCCTCTCCCTCCCCTCTTCCGAAATTCGAAATTTTGAAAGTTATTCCAGGTTGTTCTAAATTGTTGAAAAATATTAAAAAATTGTCCAGAAAAATCGAAAAAGCCGTTTTTCTAGCCAGCCGTCCCTTTTTCAAAATTCAATTTTTTGACAGTTGTTTTAGTTGTTCTGAAGATTGTTCCAAAATTTGAACTTTCTCACATTGGTAGTTAATAAAGTAATTGATGAAAATTAAATTTCGCTAAGCCTCCCCTTTTCGAAATTCAAAATTTTGAGAGTTGTTTCAGTCTGCTCTAGTTGTTCTGAAGATTCTTCCAATATTTCGGCCTTCTGTCATATGTAGTTTATGAAATAATTGGGAAAAAACGAAGTCTAGTCTTTCTCGAATTTCGAAATTTTGAAAGTTGTTCCAGGTTGTTCTATATTTTTTGCCGCAAGATTTTAGCTTTATATCATGTATTATTCGTGAAATAAATGAGAAAAACGAAATTTCACTAACGCCTCTTTTTCGAAATTCTCAATGTTGAAAGTTGTTCCAGGTTGTTCTAGGTTTGTTCTATATTGTTCCAAGATTTTAGCTTTCTATCATGTATATTTCGTGAAATAATTGACAGAAACGAAATTTCACGGGTGTGAAGTTAGCCCTCCCCCTCTCCTCCTTTTTCGAATTTCTAAATTTTGAAAGTTGTTGTAGGTTTGTTCTATATTGTTCCAAGATTTTGCTTTCTATCGTGTATACTTCGTGAAATAATTGACAAAAACGAAATTTCACGTTTGTGAAGTTAGCTCTCCCGCTCTCCTCCTTTTTCGATTTTCTAAATTTTGAAAGTTGTCCCAGGTTGTTCTAGGTTTTTTTATATTGATCCAAGATTTTAGCTTTCTATCATGTATACTTCGTGAAATAATTGACAGAAACGAAATTTCACAGATGTGAAGTTAGCCTCTCCCTCCCTTTTCGAATTTCGAAATTTTGTAAGCTGTTCCAGGTTGTTCTAGGTTTGTTGTATATTGTTCGAAGGTTTTAGCTTTCCATCATGTATATCTCGTGAAATAATTGACAGAAACGAAATTTCAGTAATACCTCTTTTTCAAAATTCAAAAATTTGAAAGTTCCAGATTGTTCTAGATCTGGGAACAATATAGGACAAGCCTAGAACTATCTGGATCAACTTTCGAAATTCGAGAAAGAGGAGACTTCGATGTTGCCAATTATTTCATAAACTGCTGCCTGACAGAAGCCTTAAATTTTAGAACAATCTTCAGAACAACTAGAACAACCTGAAACAACTGTCAAAATTTCGAATTTTGAAAAAGGGGGACTGAACAGATAAACGGTTTTTTCGATTTTTCTGGACAATTTTTTAATATTTTTCTGCAAAATTCTGGAACAATTTAGAACAAACCTAGATCAACTTTCAAAATTTTTAATTAGGAAAAAGGTGAGGGGGGAGAGGGGCTAACGTCACGCAGGCATATACGGAGAGCTAACATGGAGGAGTATGTTTTAAAATTATTTTAAAATGTAAAGGATGGTCCACTTTTGCGGACAAAACAAAATAAAACAATCAATTTCTGTTTTAATAATATCTATTTACTGTCGCGATTCAGTTCATAGTCTCGGCAGCTTTTATACCCCAAACGTTCAGGAATTTTAAGAAATCTATCAAATAACCCATCGACGATTTACTGTCGTTTATCTTGTTTAGAGCCTCTTCGATCTTAGCGCTTTCTTTATTCAACTGTTCGTCAGTTTGTTTCGGCAAGAAATACTTAGTATCGGTATTATTTAATTCAATCTTCTTAGTCACGTTCGGTGTGGAATAGCAAATTTCCGTGAGTTCCACTTCCGACGATTTATTACTCAACTTTTCCGTCGACAATTCTTCCCGTTCAATAGTCGCTGTGAGATCCTGCAGTTTCCTATCGCTGATGAAATTCGGTTTTAATATCTGTTGAATCTCCTTAATGCTATCGTTGACCTTGTTGATATTCTCGACGTATTGTATGCTATCCTTCTCGAGATCTATGGGGATTTTACCCGATTGCACGGTCAGGTAGCTCCTTCTCGTTTTCAGCTTCTGTCGACGGGTCCTCTCCTTGTGGATGATGTCGAGTAGATTCTCCAACGTCTTCTTCATCTGTTTACTGACGTATTTCATGTAAGTATGGGTGCTGCTAATATTGATTATATCCGACGATAGCTTCTCAGGTTGCAAACTTCCTGAACTGTCGTTTATGGGCGTGTAAAAAAATTCTTGCGGTAAAGGTTTACCCTGCAATTGCAGGCCAGTCGGATCTAAGGGTGGGAGTTGATGTAGTTTTTCTTTGTAAAGTAGTTCGAATGAACCGGTGTTTGCGTTAGGGTTCCTAGTTTTATCTATAATTACTGAAACGAATACAACATATACAAATACTCGTAGATTTAATTGACCTTGAATTAATACCTTTAACAACATCTTCTAAAACTTGCGGGCACATCCTAGCCGTAATCGGAGTTGAGGCATGCAGAGCTGGTCTAGAATTAATCTCGATCAACCAAGGTGTGAAATCTTCCGTCAACATGAAATCAGCGCCGTACAATTCGAAGGAATTCTTTCGGGTGTTAATGTAATCTTGGTGGATCAATATAGCTGCGGTGATACACTGCCTCATTCCCGGATAAATTATTTCATCGAAAACGTTCGGATAACCGATCATCTCCAGGTAGCTTTTAAATTTGTGGGAATCCCACATGTTGTATTCCGGAAGAGCCGGATCCCTGTTCGAATTTTGGTACTTGCATTGTACCGAATTATTCGTCAGGTGGATGCTCTCGTGTAATTTACGTAAGTTGTAGGTTTGAGAGCTGAAGCGCAAGTAACAGACCCTGTAATCAACATTAAAATGTAGCTCAAATAAACGTTAATTAATCGTAGGAATTTACTTGTACATCCAAATTGTTAAAGGTGAGGTCGAAGATATCAAGAACCATTGCCTAATATCGAATTTAGTGTTATAAATCAGCAATGGCCTTTCTGCAAAGAATCAAAATTTTTATCATAAAAGGCAATATTCGAAGACATAGATGTTTACCAATATATTTCTGTATGATATATTTGTAGGTTTTCCTTTCGCTGACGATCCTGAGAACGTAAGCTAAGGTACGGCAAATATGGATTCCAATGCCTCTACTTCCTGCTGTCGGTTTTAATATCCAGATATTCATATATCCATCCATATCCATATATGGCCAAATCTTGCGCATCTTGCTCAACATGATCTTCGATTTGTGAATCAAAGATTGTTCCGTTTCTAGATCGCAGCTTTTAAAATGGTTACCGACGTGGACACATCTACGAAATAAATGTTGTTATCCAAGATTTCAAATGATTGTACCAGCTAGAACTCTCAAGTATTTTTAGAATTTTAACCCCTTGAGACCTGATTTTTTTTTCTACTATAGAAAAATTCTTTTTTTGACTGATTTGAGGTCTTAGGTAACTCTATAAGCCATTTATATGATTTTTTGTATTTTTTTATTTTTTCGAATTTGTTTTTGAAAATGTACCGGGTGGCCAACTAAGAATGTCGCTCAACCATATCTCAGGAACGGTTTACACTACAGCTTTAGGGAAAAAATGTTATTGACTAAAGTGACCCCGAGAAACATCTGGAAATTATTTAGAGAAGCGTAGGATGACCGCTAGAGGGCGTAACTGATCACCAAAAATTTTAATTCTTATTTTACGCAAAATTTACCAACTTAAGGTCTATCATAAATATGAAAATCGGAATCTACTGAAAATTTTGCATATTTTACATTGAACAACTTTTTTGCATTTTGTCAATTAAGGGGAGAGGAGGAGGGGAAACTTTGTATTGAAGGAATGTTTATAACTTCGGTTCTGTTGAACCGAATTTTTCAAATTTAGTCTCGTTGAAAAGAGCATTACTCCTCCAAACTGATGCTTACAAATTGGAACCAATCTAATAAGTGACGTGCATGCTAGAGGGCACTGTTTAAATTTTGTCAAGAATTTTGTTTTTTTTGGAAAATATTAAATGGAAACATACATTTTTGACAACAAATTAAAAAAGTAAGTTACATTATCAACAAATCAGCGAAAACCGGATATCGCTATATTTTACCAATCCGAAGATATCTTCAGAAACGTATGGATGGTAAACATTTCTTTTATAAATTTTAATTATTCTGCTTCCCGTGAACGAAATTTAGCAAATTTGGTCTTATTAGAAAGGATTTTCATTGGCCTATATTTCGAGGTTCAAACTGTTTAATATCATTTTGTTCATTACCGCTAGAGGGCGTTAAAGAGATTTAACTAGGTATGTAAATTTTATGATTTTTGAAAAGAACAGTGCGTGGAAGGTTATATTTATGCTCATATTCTAAAATAATGAATTGAAAGCTTAAGATTTTAGTGAAAAACACAACGGTATAATTGAAATAACCAACGCAGAAAATCAACAAAAGGAAAGAGCATAACAAAGTTAATATTAGTGGAGGCCTAAATCTTGAAGTTGTCTCCTATTATTTGCAATGCAAACTTTCACTCTACGACGAGTGGATAGAACTACAGTCTCTATTTTTATCTTAGAGATACTTTGAACGATATTTCCTATTGCCACAACCAAGTTGTAACGAGCAGTATATTGCGTTGCAAAAATAAGATATTTTTTTCGCCCCCACAAATAAACATCTAAACAAGTCAAATTTGGGGTCCTGGGTGGCCATGGAAATAGACTGGTGTGTTACATCCACCTAGCAGGGACCAGAAAATGGCGAACATTTACGGAGAAATGCACAGCACACTTATCATATTGAAAAGCATATTGTTGCGAATTGCTAGCGACATGTCTTCCATTATGTTCTCTTCAACGCCCTCTAGCGCACTATCAGTAGGTTTAGGAAAATCCATGATAGTCTACTTTCTTGGTCGCCAAGCATTCCACGCACTGTTTTTTTAAAAAATCATAAAATTTACGTATTTAAATTTCTTTATCGCCCTCTAGCGGTGACGGACACGTTAAAACTAAACAGCTGCAAGGGAAGCAGAGTAATTTAAATTTATAGAAGAAATTTTTACCATCCACTCGTTTCTGAAGAATTCTTCAGATTGGTAAAAGTTAGAGAGACCCGGTTTTCGCTGACTTGTTGCTAATTTAATCTACTTTTTTAATTTGTTGTCAAAAATGTATGTTTCCATTTAAACATGCACGTCACTTGGTGATTGGTTCGAATTTTTTAGTACTAGATTGAAGGAGTAATTCTGTTTTCAACGAGACTAAGTTTGCAAAATTCGGTTCAACAGAACCGGAGTTCATTCCTTCAATGCAAAGTTTCTCCTTCTCCACACTCTTTATTTGGCAAAATACAAAAAAGTCATCTGATGTAAAATATGCAAAATTTTCAGTGGATTCCGATTTTCATATTTAGACCTTAAGTTGGTAAATTTTGCCTAAAATAAGAATTAAAATATTTTGTGATCAGTTACGCCCTCTAGCGGTCATCCTACGCTTTTCTAAATAATTTCCAGATGTTTCTCGGGGTCACTTTAGTCAATAATATTTTTTCCCTAAAGCTGTAGTGTAAACCGTTCCTGAGATATGGCCGAGCGACATTCTTAGTTGGCCAACCTGTATACATAGCAATGTATGTACAGTGATGTGCTTTAGTACTGACTCAAAGTGCCATAAAACTTTATAAATTTAACCTTTATGTATGACGATATAAAGCCGACTGCCCTCGAGCGGTGAGTCAGTACTAAAGCACATCACTGTACATAGGGTCTGAAAGAAAACAACTACCTAACATTCTATACATTTATATAAAAATTTTAAATAAAAGAAATAACAATTAGGAGAGTGCTAATTTTGGTGGAAAGTTACGAAGCCGTTTCTATTTCTTATAAGGCATAAATGTACTCCGCACTTGTCACAGAATATATGGGATCTACCCTTGCACCCTTGCATTTTACATCTTCTAGCTTCTTTTTTATCATCAAATTGAGGCATAATGCGATCCACCCTATCCGTTTGAATTTCATGGGAAGGCCGCATTTCCACATGATTTCTTCTTGACGGTGGTACCACAGCAAGAGAAGACGATGTCAATTGCCATCTTCTTGTGTTAAATTCAACATTCCTGCCCAATTTGATCAAACTTTCCACAACGTGAATGCGAAAATCTAATAAATGTAGTACACTTTTAGTTGGTACATTACACTTTGCACAATCTTTTTATATTCTAGCCAACTATTGACCAAAGCAAAATCTATCACATGCATGGCTACACGAAGAGTCCATTTTCGTGATCTAATTAAAATTCTATATAAACTTATTTACTGATCTAACAGATCTACACCTCCCATACTTTGATTATAATCTTTTATTATCTCAGGTCTCTCGATCGTTGTATATTTAGCTTCTTTCTTATCCGACCTTTTAACCTTATCTTTTACACATTTTCCTACATAATTTGATGCTAAGCAAACCGTTCTATTATCAAACCATTTAACTATAACTACACCATCTGTGTTAATTACCTCCTCAGAGGTACCTTCCTTTTTTATCGCTTTGTCACTAGTAAGAGGTGGTTTAATAAATCTATTCAGTCGTATAGTTCCCTTTTTCTGTTAACTCATTGAGTAACTTATAGGAAGAAAAGTAATTATCATAAAATAACTTATGACCAGGCTTAGTAATACTTTGAGCTAAATGTAGAAGAACACTGGCAGCTTGTCCAAATCTTGTTAGATTTTCCTCATCTAACGGAGTTGATTTACCCTGATAAAATAAAAAATCATACGTCTGTCCAATTTGGCTGCATAAAACAAAAATTTTAATCCCCCATGGACAAGGTTTGCCCTTTATATACTGTTTGATATTTATAGCTCCGGTGAAAGGAATTATCTGTTCGTCAACGCAAAGGTGACGTTCTAAACCCAACTGACGGCACCAGTTTTTTATGGAATTTATCAAAGGCCCAACTTTAGCTAAACGATCATTGGTTTCTGGTGATATTTCCAAGTTATTCACAAAGTGAAGACATAAGGGTAGCTGAAAGAAACCATCCCTTGACATGTTATCTAGAAATACTCGTAATCCAATAGTTCGATCCCAAAACATTCGAATTTTGGGAAATTTATTAAGAGATCCAATGTGGGTCTAAGATGCATCTCATTCTGAATTGCATACATATTAGTGTACATCGCCATATCTCCAAACAGTTTTTCAGGAACATATCTTTGAAAATAATGCACCGGATGATGCGGTTCTGTAACATAATATTCCGTTTTTGGCTCCCACACTCGTTCTACTGTCTGAAAAGTGCCTTTCATCCATGCTACGCGATTATCTCTTTTATGTTGTTTCGTAAGATCGTTCGTTTTCCTCTTCAGTATTCAACTCGTCATCATTCGACTGTTCAGACTCCTGATTGTCGTCTGGACCAAATTCCATCCTTGATACAATATCAGGCCCTCGCCCAATTCTTCGATATTCTTGATTCATTACAATTTCATCTTCATCTTCACTGTCACCAGCTCCCGCTTCGATGTCTGATAAATCGCCTGCTTCTAATAAATCTATAAGTTCTTGAACATCATTTGGATTAGATAAATTATATTTTGGCTTCAGTTTATCCATTTCTTCTTCTTTCTGAGTGCTTTGTCTAAAATTGTATCTATAACCATTTAATGGTATTGATACCATTTGTACATGCTCATGTACAAACAACAACACCAAAGGAGACCATTTGTACATGGTCATGTACAAAAAGTTTTCTTAACTTTGCAAGTGAAAAATTGAGGCAATCACTGCTTTTACTACACAAATAGGTATTGTGATATATACATTTTATCACAGAGGGCGGCACAAGCATGTTAATTCTATCAAATAAATGTATACTGAGATCCATACCAACTCCGAACCAATGCATCGCATAGACATGCGTAATCAAAAAGATCAAAGTCAATATACATGCTCCTGTGCACCTGGTCTTAAGGAGACCAGGGGTAGAACTGCGCCGAATCGACAGCAAGCCGCCTCGATACTTTTCCCACACTCCGCTTCTCCCCTTCCCGTAAAGTGAATAAGTGCTTTAGGGAAAGGAGAACAGTGGGGTGTGGTAAAAATGTCGAGGCGACCCGTTCTCGATTTGGCGCAGTTCTACATCTGGAGTAAGAGTTGTAGAGAGTAACGTGTGAAGCTCCAGAGATTACTTATGGTTAGCTTGAGAATTAGAAATGCTGTTGTCGAATTAATATATACCTACCCTGGCGCTAATGATTAAAAAAGTTATTACCTGTAATAACTATCCAGGAACTGGTTCCAATCGAGTTCCATAGCATCTTGTATCATAAAATCGATATCTTCATGCCTAAACTTCTGTATGAATTTATCACACTCCTTCAAGGCGAAATGGAACGTCTTTATGGGTACTTTCCCTGCATCCGACATCACTTTAGACACCGAATTTTCACTCGTGAAGACGATCCACTTCAACAGGGACATCGCCGCCGTTATCTTGAAATCGCGAACGAATTCTTCGGGATCACCATTCTCAGCTAAGCTGTACGAACGTGGATGCCGAATGTAAGCTACACCCGGATAATTGTACCAATGCGAATTCTTCATCAATTCACACAGGCCGTTCTTAGTCGAATAACTATACATGCCACGTCTTATATTGTTGATCAACGTTAATTTAACGTTATCTGAGGTGACGTGGTAAGCGTTACTGCCGTAATCCCAGAATAAATCGACTTGATGACGGGCACCGAGCATTTTCGATAGGATTACCCTCTTGTATACGTGACCGATGTTCTTATCGGTGACGTTCTCGACTAACTCGTTCAAAGTCATGTTGAGGAGTTTTCGAACGTTGTCTTTATCACTTTGGGTGTGGTGTAAGACGATTTTTTCAACCCATCCTCGCGATACAAGAGCTTTCCTTATAGCCCAATAATTGCCACAAACAGTAAACGTTTTCTTTTCTTTAATTGCTCGCTCAACTTGCTCTCTATTCAGGAAAAAAAATCGATAAATTTTCGTGTATTGAAGAATAAATATAGGAACTTACTTATAAATTTTCAGTAACTCTTCTCCACTCAATTGCTTATTCTTCTTACTCGAACTCCTTCTACTTAAAGTATTACACATATTAGAACTGTTATTGCTAACAATCACTTGAGAATTCAAAACTATAACGTTGGAAGTCTTCGAAGGATTCGACGTCTTGGAAGAATTCGAAAGCTTCGAAATGTCCGACGTCTTCGCCAGCGGCGAAGCGCTTCGGTTTGATCCGCGACTGGAGGTAGTCTTGGAGATGCTATGATTGGTAGTACTGGGCGGTTTATGGATCTTACGTATGCTCGGCGATTTCACGAAAGTCGGCTTGACGGTCGTAATGGTGGACTTACTACTGGCAGAGCTGGCTCTCGATTTCGAAATGTTGTTACCGATCTTGCTCGGCGTAGGAGATTCGGTTCTTGATGGTGATTTGTTACCATCCTGAATCGGAGGGTAGGTGATATCTTTGAAGCAGTTTTCGTGACGTTTATGATTGATGTAGCTAGTTTGGAATCCTTTCAGTTTCGAAAGTTTTTTCACAACTGCGCAGCTGGTGCAACTACAACAGAAAATAGATATATATTATATTATAATATATGTTCTTTTTAATTTGGCAGCTAGCAGAAGAATTCCTGTTAAAACTGTAATTCGAAACTGTTAAAATAACAAAATAATAATACCGATGTTGTATTGTTCATTCATCATACGAAGAATAGTGACGGCATTGTTTACTTTGTGTAGCCGAGATGTCGGGTATATATATTCTCTTTGTTTGTTATAATATAAGAGTTTAGTTTTAGTTCTCAGTTCTAAGACGGAGTTCGTTGTATGAACAACTGCTTTTTCTTAGTGTTAAAAATAAGAAAATAAAAGTTAGTTTATTCACTTGCTAGTAGTGACTTTTATTTAAATAATCCCAAGAGGTTATGGGCCCAGGGCAACGCGATATATATAAATATAAATCATGGACAATAAAGTATCCAAACGAAATATTCAGCCGTTTAATGGTGAAAAGTACAGCGTGTGGAAGTTTCGAGTTCGTGCCCTACTCGCTGAACTAGAAGTGCTAAGTGTAATAGATGAGGCAGAACCTACTACCCTTACACCTGCTTGGTCTAAAAAGGATCTCATTGCTAAAAGTGCCATTGTGGAATACCTTAGTGATCAGTTTCTTGGTTTTGCCGGAGAAAATGATAAAGCTCGAGATATTTTAACGAAGTTAGATGCTATCTACAACCGACGAAGTTTAGCTAGCCAATTGGCATTAAGAAAACAGTTGTTAAACCTAAAATTTGAAGGTGACCTAACTTTAGTTCAGCATTTTACCCGTTTTGATGGCATAATTTCTGACCTAATAGTTGCTGGAGCTGTTCTAGATGAAATGGACAAAGTAGCACATTTATTGTTGACGCTACCAAAGTCTTTTGAAGGTGTTATTACTGCTCTTGAAACATTAGCAGAAAATCAACTGACCCTGGCCTTTGTTAAAACCAGATTATTGGACCATGAAGTTAAATTACAATCATATCAAAATGTAAATCACCAAAAGGCCCTTAAAACAAGTTCAGTTTTTCTTACTCCAGGACCAAGTGGAGTGAGTAACAAATTGAAGAAAAACAACAAATGGAAGAACTATAAAGATAGGAAGAAAAATATTGAAGAAAAGAACAAAAAGGCAAACAACAAACAAAAATATAAAGTTACAAATGTTTTATGTGATCACTGTGGTCGCAATAACCATTTGAAAAATGACTGTTTTTATTATAAACGAATGTTGCAAAACCAAGGAAATTCTACTACACAAAATTTAAGAAGCAATCTTACAAACAGTGGGAGTTTTGCTTTTATGTTTGGAAATGTTCAAAATCCACAAACTTCTTCAAATAAAGCCCTAACTTTTCTATTGGACTCCGGAGCAACAGATCACATTGTAAATAGGGATGATGTATTTACATCTTACACCACTTTATCACCGCCAGTGACTGTAAGTGTTGCAAAAAGTGGTGTGTGTATAAGTGCAACTAAACGCGGTGTGATTCATGGACAAACCAATGAAGGTGTTTATGGAACATTGGAAAACGTCCTGTATGCGCCAGATGCCTCGGCAAACCTTCTGTCTGTTTGCCGTATACAACAAAGTGGCATGACTGTTGTTTTTAATTCAAAAGGTGTACAAGTCCTAAACAAAGAAAATCAAATCATCTTATCGGGTAAGCAAATAAATGGTTTAGTTGGTGTAACATTAAAAGTGGTAAAAAATGAAGTAAACTTAATAAATAAAGTTTTGACAGTAAGCTATCCAAATGATTATAATTTGTGGCATGAACGTCTTGGCCATATTAGTCCAATCAAGTTTAAGCAAATAATAAATGATAAAATGGTCGAGGACGTTCATCACTTGAGTAGCTTACATTTTAAAATTAATAATTTATGTGAAGGTTGTATTTTTGCTAAACAAACAAAACTTCCTTTTGCACATATAAAAAATAAAAACCATGTAAATAGGCCTTTATATATTATTCACACTGATGTGTGTGGGCCTATTTCACCACCAACGATGCTTAATCAAAATTATTATGTAACTTTTATTGATGAATATACCCATTACACGGTCACTTATTTACTAACACACAAATCACAAGTCTTATCTATGTTTAAAGATTTTGTGGCTAAAAGTGAAGCTCATTTTAATATAAAAATAGTAAACCTATATTGCGACAATGGCCGTGAGTATCTGTCCAATGACTTTAAGGATTTCTGCTCTCAAAAAGGAATAACGTTCCATTTAACAGTTCCCTACACACCACAACAAAATGGTGTGGCAGAACGTATGAATCGAACAATTACAGAAAAAGCTCGTGCGATGATATGTTCTGCTTGTCTTGACAAATCGTTCTGGGAGAGGCAGTCTTAACTGCTACCTATTTAATAAATAGAATCCCAACAAAAGCGATAAAGACAAATAAAACACCATATGAAATGTGGCATGCTCATAAGCCACAATTAAAGTTTTTAAAGGTGTTCGGTTCAACTGTCTATGTTCATTTAAAAATCCGACCGGATAAGTTCGATAAAAAATCCATAAAATGCATTTTTGTCGGTTATGAACAAAATGGGTATAAACTGTGGAACGTTGAGGCGGCGAAATTCATCACAGCTCGTGATGTTATATTTGATGAAATAAATTTCAAAGCCTCAAGGCCGTGTTTTGAAAAAGAAGCCGATAAAATAAGTAAGGCTCCAATAATCAAAACCAAAACATCTGAAATATCAGGTGATGGCTATGACCTAAAAATTCCTAGAGGCACAAATCCTGATTCATCAGAAACCGAGAAAACCAATAACTCGGTACATAATGAATTACGCAGAAGTAATAGGCTTAAAAATCGTCTACCAGTGTCGTACGTCGAAGATGACGATGACCAATTCCTACCTTATGTATTATCTGTCCAAAATTTATTTAATTCATTGCCAAAATGTTATTCTGACATAAAATATAGAACAGATAAAAATCAGTGGGAAATGGCTATTAAAGACGAACTAGAGTCTATTAAAATAAATCAAACTTGGACGATCGTAAAGAAACCCTTAAATAAAAATATAATAAGCTGCAAGTGGGTATTTACACTTAAATGTGATAGAAATGGTAATCCGATGAAATATAAGGCGCGTCTGGTTGCAAGAGGTTTCAGTCAAAAGTACCCTGATGAGTACCAGGAAACGTTTGCACCAGTAGCGCGTATTTCCTCTTTTCGAATGCTTTTAGCATTAGCAAATCAACATAATCTTTTAGTTCATCAAATGGACGTGAAAACTGCTTTTTTAAATGGTACGCTAAATGAGGATATATATATGGAAATACCGGAAGGTCTAAACATCACATCAGATCAGGTATGTAAATTACACAAAGCATTATATGGTCTTAAGCAAGCAGCCAGGTGTTGGTATGAACGGTTTGATATCATTTTAAAAGAAAAAGGTTTTTGTAGTTCAAAGATAGACCCTTGTATATATTTCTTGAATAAAAATGATATAACAAAAAACATTTATTTACTATTATATGTGGATGACATAATCCTAGTTACTCAAAATCCTGATACAATGCAAAGTTTAAAAACTTATCTTTGTAATATTTTTGAGATGACTGACTTAAACAATATTGAATTTTTTCTAGGCATTGAAATTATTCAAACAGAATCTTCGATTTCATTAAATCAAACCACATATTTGAAAAAAAAATTTTAGAAAAATTTAAAATGTCTGATTGCAAACCAATTAAAACTCCGTTACCAACAACCATAGACTATGGAGCATTATCGTCAGAAGAAAGTTATGATGCTCCCTGTAAAAATTTAATAGGCTGCTTGATGTATGCCATGCTTTGTACACGACCTGATCTATCCACTGCAGTAAATATTTTAAGCCGTTACCAGAGTAAAAATAATAAAACTCTGTGGCAATATTTAAAAGGGGTATTACGATATATTAAAGGTACTCTAGATTTAAAATTGACTTTTAATAGAAATGTCAATACTACTAAAATATTAATTGGCTATGTCGATTCTGATTGGGGAAATAGTGATGCTGATCGAAAAAGTACCACAGGATATATATTTAAAGCATTCGAAAAGTGTACTATATCCTGGAATACCAGAAAACAAAATTGTGTCGCAACATCCACGACAGAAGCAGAATATATTGCACTGTTTGAGGGTGTTCGCGAAGGTTTATGGTTAAGGAATTTATTTATTAGTATAAACTATCCTATAAATGAATCCTTATTAATCTTTGAGGATAATATGGGTTGTATCAGCATTGCTAAAAATCCCACAAACTATAAAAGAGCTAAACACATAGAAATAAAATATCATTTTATAAGAGACCAAGTGCAAATGGGTAAAATTAAGCTTGAATATATTTCCACAGAAAAGCAACAAGCGGATATATTCACCAAATCCGTACCAGCTTCCCGACTGCAAGAGATGAGAAAAAACATTGGTTTAGTATAAATTTTTTTTTTATTTTATTTTATGTACCAAATTAAGACTTATTATTATTTTGAGTGGGAGTGTTAAAATAACAAAATAATAATACCGATGTTGTATTGTTCATTCATCATACGAAGAATAGTGACGGCATTGTTTACTTTGTGTAGCCGAGATGTCGGGTATATATATTCTCTTTGTTTGTTATAATATAAGAGTTTAGTTTTAGTTCTCAGTTCTAAGACGGAGTTCGTTGTATGAACAACTGCTTTTTCTTAGTGTTAAAAATAAGAAAATAAAAGTTAGTTTATTCACTTGCTAGTAGTGACTTTTATTTAAATAATCCCAAGAGAAACTAAAAAGGCCTAAGTCCAATAATTACCCATACTAGCATAAACAAGTCAGCAGACGTCATCATAGTCACTCAAAATACTAAATCTGCTTTCATTACTCACGCCTAGCTAATTTATATTACAGAACAGTTCATCTGGAAAACTAATTCTAAACTCATTCCCTCTGTTGGGCAAGGTCAAAATTAGTACCAACTGGAACGTCAACAAAGACAACAATATTTCTAAACAGCAAGGTAAAAGTCAGTTTGTGACCTTTCATAATGTATTAAATAATACCGTTTAACTAAAGAATTGAAACAGTGTGAAGTTAGAAAGGCGTTGAAACAGTGTTATTGTGGTAGTATCAAAGTGAAAAACTTTTTTAATGACAAATTAGGAATTACTAAACGAAAAAAAGACAGCAAAAGAAAATCGCAATATTTAAACTCAGCAGGAGTCAAAGTTAAATAAAATTGAGAAATTGAACAAAGTGGTGATTGAACTAGATGTCATGCAAAAACCTCAGTCAATTTACAAGATTGATGAAAAGGCTAGAAAGGCTCTAAACGAGTTGTTGCGATTGCGATAAGACACAACCGCAAATAATTCCTCCGATTACCCTCTGTAAAGGAGAAACATGACGTCCTGAACACAATCTGAGAGTTTGAAACGGACGAACCACTTTACAAGATACAGAACTCCACTGCCAATATTCTTTATTTTTGATAGTGCTTGCTCGCCTGGAGGCAAATATTATTAAATAAATAAATATTATTGAGCTGCAAATGGTTGCCAATTTATGCTTTTCTGTTTACCAAACTACAAGATCCACGAGCTGTAGCTAATGAACAAAAACGTATTTCGTGCATATGAGTCTCAAGGAGACTTTTTTGAAGAAATTAATGCTGCGCGAATTAGGAGGAAGCGTAAGTTTGGAAAAGTATTTTATTATCTCAAACAAATTTTACAGCTTCTACGTAAATAGTACATACCAAATAACACAAAATAGAGAAATACAAATCAAATTTGAACTAATAGGCTCAAGGTCAGACGAGTGAATGTCCACACGACTGCTCCGCCTCTTTAGCTTTGCATACAACATGAGAGTGATAGGATATAATTATCCAAAACAGGTATGAAATAATAAATATATAAATGATAGAAAGAAAACCAAATAAATAAATAAATAAAACCAATAAAAAGAAAGAAAACCATAAACCAATAAAAATAAAGAACCACAATTCACACTTTTGATATATAAGGATGACCGAGACAATACAAGGGAAGTCAAAAAAGTGCGCGGAAAATATTTAAGTAAGAAACGTCCAAACGCCACAACTTTTCATTCAACTTCAAATTCAATGGCATTTTCAAGAGAATTCTTGAGGATTTATCCGAGATGTTTGTACCGTTTATGGCTTGTTAAATTGTTAAGCTCTAGAAGTAGTATTGACCTCTAAAAAGAGGATAATAAAGCTAATTATGGTGGTTCAGAAATTGGCGGTCCAGAACTGGTAATTCATCTGCAAATCTTTTGACTTTCTATATATTATTCATTGCCCAACTGCTATCTGCAGTTCTAATTGAAGAGTTCTGCACTATATAACTGTTTTATCTCTTAGTAACTTTTCAAAAAGGAATAGTTAGCGACTTTGCTTTTGTTAGCTTACTGAGCTAAAACAGTAATACATTTCTTGTTTATCCCTTTTTAACTTTAACTTTAATTTCCATAAACTAGACTTTCCAGGACCTCTGATGCTCGAGTGAAGGTTATGTTAGTTTCAAAATTCACTTTTAACCATTCTATAATGTCGACAAAGTAGTGGTAAGGTACTTCATCATGCTACAAATGTAAAAGAGTAAGTGATCCAAAATCGATTTCAATACTGTCTGCAAAAACGGGTCGATAACCGCAGCGGTTAGACGGCTGACTATCGTTGTAGCAGAACGATAGGAGCCGGGTTTCAATTCTCTGGAGGGAGAGTGTTGTTTTTTCAGAGAGTTGAAACCCGGATCGATTTATTATTGGGTGAGGGGAGGAGAAGAGGTTGGAAGCAAAATGATTAACAGCGCGGCATTATAAAAGGCGATATTATGCTGTCACAAAGCCATTTGAACACAATTTACACACACAAAACTACACCGAGATAGTTCCAGTTATAGCCAGACAAGTAATACAGCTTATTGAGTCACTCCAACTAAGCACCCACCACTAAAAAAGCTAAACTCACTGAGCAACGAGCATGGGAAGTGGTAAAAAGAATGTCCAATTAATTTGGTTTTATAGCAAATAGATACCTGGAAAGCATTTCAGAACAAAATGTAATGTAGCCGAAAATTATCTCGCTCCAAAATTGGCCACTACAAAGTACCTACGCCGGTCCGTAGCGAGAGCTGTATATACTAAATCTTTATTTTAGGATAGAAATTTTGACAAAGCCAAACAAGATGCGTTGTATTGGGAAATTGCACCTTCTTTTCTAAATCCTTCGCACTCTTTGTGCAAATAGCGACAACAGTTATTACAAAGTTATGTCTTATTCTTTAAATTAATGTTACTGATTTTTCGTTGAGATTCTTCTCTTCGCCTCATCCACCAAATCAATTTCTTTTGGTTTAATATACTCATTATGTTTTTTTCTCAATTTCTTTCTATTAGATATAGATATAACTTTTTGAGCTCCGTAAGTGATTGATTTTCGACGTCGTTTTGTATTTTTATTTCTGAGAGTGTTCGAAGAGTTTGCAGCATGTAACTAAAGATTTCTCGGACGAATCATCCACAAAACAGCAGTTTCATTGCCATTGAATTTGAAGTTAAACGAAGACGAATGAAGATTCATTTTGTTTGGGCGTTTTTAGAGGACAATAAAGTTAATTATGGTGGTTCTCTAATTGGCGGTCCAGAACCAGGATATACATGTAAGACTACTACTACCAAATTGGGACTTTTTTTGACAGAGACAACACAATCATTAGACCAACTTCCTTAAAGCAGAGGCTTTCATTTAATTGCCGGAGAAGTGTGAGAAGTGATCTCTAAACCTAAAAAACTACCCCACAATGATTTATCCTACATGCCAATCTTTCTGTTAGCTACGATATTTGGAAAAGCCTAGAAATCTGTTTAGTCCATGTTCTTTGACAAGTTATTATTATTATTGCTGACGTCGATCCTGTACCCCTAATATAATGCAGAAAAAGTTAGTATTTCCTTTCATGTGACCTTTGGTTTTCTACCAAAAAAGATGTGCATATCTAGTCTACAATTAATGCTAGTTCTTCATCTTGGTGTTGATTAGAATCCAAAAAGCTCTTCACTCTTATTCCGAATAAATATTCTACTACGGTTACGTCAAAATTGGAAACTACCTAATGCAAGCATATAAAAACAACCTCGGATAAACTATAAACTTATAGCGTTTTCTACTGGTTGCACTTTCATGAACTCAGTGCGAATGTTGTGTTCCACTGGCAATGTTCAGGCAGTGTTTTGTTTAAATTTCGCCTTCCACTGGTAACTAGCACTGAAAAAGTTTGCACTAAAGATTTATTGCACTCATCTTTATAGTCAGTTTCGTCCAGTTCGAATATGGTGTCCAATAATAATGTCTTCTTGACAATCATAAATTAATGATTACAAGATAGTTCTTTATCTTCTAGTGAAAATGAACAAGCGATGAAAATGATATTAAAAAGAAAGCGATTGAAAAATGAATTATTTAGATATTAAAGAAGACTTTAAAAACATTCTTTTTGCTAGGAATCAAATATAATATGAGCTTATATTATCATTGCTTGGATTGTTGATTGAGTATGAATATGAATAAACTGGGCAGAAACTATAGGCACTAAAAAAAGTTTCTAAGGTGAAGTTTTAACCAATAAATAAAATGATAAATTTCATAATATGAATACCTTGCTTTCTTCTTAGCGCTGCTGCTTGTACTATTATTACTACCACTAAGCACGCTACTCTTCTCACTCATCTTTTTCCGAACGGTTAATTTCTTTAAACTACCAGTAGTTTGAGTACCATTCTCCGATTTATCGACTTTTCTTTTACCTTTCTTAGAAGAAGCACTTCGCCGTCGTGGAGAATTTTCCGGTTTTCTTTCTTTCGATTTCCTTTTAACCGGCGCAACATCCTCCTCCCTACTAGCTTTAGATTTCTTACTTTTTATCTTTACTTGGATCACCGGTTCACCGATCTCACCACCTTTTAACTGCGAGATCTACAGTAGAAAATGCAAGAAATACGAATTCGAAGATGTGCGTACGCGAGTAATTACCTGAGGCGACAGCGGTTTCTTTTTTGGTACGGCCATGTGGTTGCCGTTTTGACTGGAATTTTGAAGGCGTAAGTTTCAAAAAGGTTTTATGTGAGGTGTGTGCTGATGACCGATCACTTGTAATTTTGACAGGACCAAAATTGACGGACAGTTGTCATCGACATATCGATTTATCCTAGTTTGTAGAATTGTCATTTTGTATATTTGACAGATGTGAATGATCTCTGCAGAGGGTGCAGAGGAATTTTTTTCAGTTTCGAAATCGATATGAATTTCTCCATGTCAAAATGAGTGAGGTTGTGCCGGGCTCATAGTGTGGCTCGATCTTAGCGGTTTCGATATCCAAGCTCTAGGATGCGTCTGATCGCGAAAAGAATGTCCGGATCCAATTCTCCAAGGTGTGTTACCAATGGATTCACCTACCTGGAGGCCCTGTCTAAGGTCTTAAGCTAAGCGTCGGGAATTTGAAATCCCAATAAATCTGCGCATTGAAGACAAACCAATATTGGAACGGTTTACTTGTGTGATGGTGGCACTGGACCAAGTCAGGCCACCGAATTGGTCGGAGAAAAGATGTATAAATTTGGAGTTTGATTTTCAAGCTCATCAAGCTTTTCTAACACAGGAGAGGGTATAGGACTTGGAAGCGACGTTGTTAAAGTGCTGCTTAAAGACAAACTTTGAATCAAGAGTAACTCAGGAAAGAAATTACCTTCGTTGATGGCATCGCGAAGCCTATCACGGATAATGTAATTTGTTTTATCAACTCCACTTACCAAAATTATAAAGTTAACAATACTGGTAAATGGAAATGTGGCCGAATTGTTCCTGTATTCAAGAAAGGTGATAGCAGACAAGTTTCAAACTACAGACCGCGATTTCCCTTTTATCAAATTTTGCAAAAATTTTTTAACAAGTTCTGTTTGACACCATTTACTCCAATCCCCATTCTTGCATCGCACAAGAGCAACATGGACTCATAAAAGGTCGATCTACTACCACAAACTTAGCCCGCTGTACACAATACACGAGTGAATTGCTGGACACTAGGGATCAAGTGGATGTTGTGTATTTGAACTACTCACATGCCCTTAACCATCCGTTGCTACTGCGAAAACTTGATAGCTTTGGCATATCTCCCAGTTTGTATAAATTAATGGAATCTTACTAACGCTATCGATACAATTATGTATTTTACAATGGATTTCGATCATACAATTACGTTGTGAGTTCTGATGTTCCCCAAGGTTCCAACTTAGCGCTTTTATTGTTTGCATTATATATGAATGATCTTTTCCCATTGTTAAAATGCCAATCACTAGCTTACGCAGATGACATTAAACTATTTTATGAGATTACTAAGCCCCATTAGCTTACAGCATGATGTCGACACTCTTGTGGAGTGGTTTCAGAACAACGAATTAACTTTAAACACTGATAAATGTGTTGCGGTGTCATTCTCTCGGAAGAATGCATCGATTCTGTCACATTATTTGATAAATGGTCAGCAGCTAAAAAGAACTGACTCAGTAAAGGACCTGAGAGTGACATTTGATTCAGAACTATCCTTTAATAAGCATATTGAAGGCATCTGTCTTTCGGCTTCGAAAGCTTTGGGCTTTCTCATTCGTGCCTCTAAGTGTTTCCATACGATAACCTTACTAATATCGTTGTATTTCACGCTTATAGTTCCATAACTTGAATACGCCTCCATTATTTGGTTTTCTTTCAACATGTTGCGGCAGTTTCTTATTGAGCGTATACAGCGTCGATTTTTTTAATATCTATTTTTTTTAAATCCAATCACATATATCCCAATTGGAATACTTCTTATGAAGAACTGCTTCACCTTTATGGAGTTCAATAGTTGACTGTACGTAGGAATAATTACAGCGCAAGGTTTCTTCATCATCTTCACAATAAAACTGATTGTCCCGCACTGCTCCGGGTCGGCGTTCACCCTATAGCGTCGACCCTTAAAATTCTGCGGCTGCACTACCCAATCCCTGGTTTTATAGTTCCAGGGCAACGGGCGTGGCGGGAGTAGACTTCGTATATAGGGGAGGATGCTTGGGCGTAGGCATGGGCATACGCTCCGGTGTCCGGCCGCTAACCGTCGGGATATACGGTGGGTAAGTGAGGCACCCTACGGCGCTTACCTAGAGAACTCGGTTCGCCGAGGAGTAGTCCGCCCGCTGGTTGTCTGGTTGGGGAAACCTTCGGTTTCATCCTAAAACAACTCGGTGATTCTGGGACCCTACGGTTTCACTGTAGCTGCCGCGGATACTTGATCGCCGGAGGGGCGAAAGAGTTGGCGCCGTTGGCATTTTGGGGTAGGGCTTTTGCCCGGACGTCCCCGTAGTTCAGGCTTAATTCACGGGCGGGCTGGTTGTACCTCACGGCCAGATTCCGTTTCCCACGCTTGGCCGATAGTAGCCATCCACAAGGAGGCCTAGGCCCCGTGGGGTTAGATGTGAGGTAGGAGTTCGCTAAAGCGTCTCCAACGGTGACCCGTCCAACGTTGACAAGAAAACTTGTCTAACATGGGTAGCACGGGGGAGAGGAGCCCACCGGTTCGCCGGACCTCTCCGCGAGGTGTCGGTCTCGTGCGGGCAACTAGTTTCGTACCTCTTTGTCCTGAGGAGTGTGTGCATTTTCCGTGACGCCGCATACCTAACGGTCGGTCGGCAGCTGGGTGCCCCTTTGGGGTCCAGCACTCCACTTACGTGTCCCGGACTGCTATCTATGGTTAGATTTAATGTCCCAAGTGTTTTTATCCGCTATACTAATACTTTTAAGCTAGTGAATCAGCAAAATTCTGTGACTCATTATGATATTAAACAAGACAACCAGAGTGTCTATGGCACTTTCTGGCAATTGCTTTAAAGCGGCGACCCTGCCATTTTTTTCAGAAACATAGCTTTAAATTGAGAATACATACATACATAGCTTTGTATTCCCTTAAAGTATATTCTATGCTTTTAGCCAGAAACCAGATTGTTTTTGGATAATTTTAAATCTCATATAAAATCGTTAAGATGCTCTCGAGTCAATAAATGAGGCTCAACAGCATGAGGTAGCTTGATTCAAAAACTATATAACCAAAATCTGTTTCTTTTTCTTCTTTACTTCAAACAGAATTTGAGCTGTCGTGAACTAAGATACATGTTGTAGAGGCTTTGATCGTGACAATTCTTAGCAGTGTGGAATTGATATCTTTGCAATTTATGGTACACCACTACGTATATGTTTTGATTTTGACGTAATCGTTTTAATGGTTGTTGAAACACGTTGATGACCGCGTCAATGCATATGACCCATGCTGCCATATATCAAAAGTGACGTCCACATATATATACCAGCACTTCGATTTTGTGTTTCAATAACTTCTTGTTCGGAAGCTTCCATGAAGATGTTGGCGATGACTGACGAAAATGGTGATCCCCTTACTGCACCACTTTTTTGTTCATAAAATTTTCCATTCCATAAGAATTATGTCGAGTCAGCCAAAGTCTTGCCAATTGTATTCGGTCTTCTCGTAGTTGCTCTGGTACTAGCTGTTTGATGATTTCTAGTGTTTCGTCTACTGGTACATTTGTGCAGAGAGACTCTACGTCGAAACTAACTAAGATATCGGCATCTGATATATCGTGCTGTTTTCCACAAAATGCTCAGAATTCTTCACACATAGCTGTCCGTAAAGGGGTCTACGGACGATAGGATCGGATGTACGACTTGTCGTACTACAAGTCGAAAATAAAAACGTAAAGACAAGTCAGTCACCGTTGAACCAATTACGATGTTATAACAGATTGTACAAGCAACCGCATCGTCTGTAGACCCCTTTAGTCCGGTGCACTGCTGGAGTTGCCAGCAACATATCTTGCCAATTGGTAGATAGGAGATCGACAAGTACTGATGATGGGTTTGAGAGGGTTTTCTGTTTTGTGGATCTTTGATAACCCGTATAGTCGTGGTAGTCGACTTCTCCGAAGAATGTAGCCGTCTTTATTCTTCTTTTGGTATAGGTATGACTCCTTGATGGCTTTCCTAATTTATGTTTCAATGTTGCTAGTACGATCCCTGTTTGGTTTATTATAGTAGCACGATGTCAGAAGTGTACGTATCTTCTGGTTGTAGTCTTCTCTGTCCATTACTATAGTTGCGTTTCCTTTATGGAGTCGTACGACGGTAAAATCGATTTTGCACAGCTTTCTCGTAATTTTTAGTAATATTCCTTGTCGATAGTTTGGGTTCTTCTTATATTCGACACGTCTCATGTCTGATTTCTTCTGCCTCTTCAGTAGGCAGATTTCTTATGGCATATTCAACTTGGGTGATAATTTTTTCCTTGGGTATCTTGGAGGGACCAACAGTGAAGTTCATTCCCACTGCTAGGATTTCCTTCTCTTCCTCTGTAAGTTGATGTTCTGATAAGTTAATTACTGTTTTCTCGATATCTCAACGTAACCAACGCCTATACATGCTGCACATGTTGGAATAATCCTCATATTTTTGAAATACGTGATTAGAAGGAATAATGATCAGTATAGATAATGACCAGTATGAATATTGACCAATATGAATAATGGTCAGTATAAACAATGACCAGTATAAATAACGACAAATATGAATAATGACCAGAATGAATAATGGTCAGTATAAATAATGACCAGTATGAACAATACCATTTGAGTTAGTTCATTTGGCTTCGCCATATTTATAATACTTTTATTTGACAACGGACAAACGGACGAAAAAAAGTTTTAATTGAATAAAAGGTAAACAAACTTATATTCCGTTAAATGTAAAACGTTTAAATAAAATTTAGTCCAGTTAAAATATTAATTTCTTTTATTAAACATAACAAATATTCGTTATTGTTCTAACTTTTTCTAACGAGGGTTCAAAAATCTGTAATAGATAAACTTTTTTTGTGAATTTATATTCGAAGACATTACTATACGTCACCGGCATAAACAAAACTAAAAAACGGAACTTTATATTCCGGATGTTATACTGGCGGATATGAGATTCCTCTATTGTCTTTTTTACACATACATACATATCTTTCATCCAGTATCGCTTTGCTTCATTCGTAATCGTAACCATCAGCAGCGTATAATACGTATGAATGTGAGACGACGCAGTTTATTTTATTTTCATCCATTATTATTACATCCTTCTCGGCTCAAATATTTGATAAAGTCTATTAATAGGATTTAGCACGAATGTATCTAAATATTTGGCGTGTATATGCGGTGAACTATTTGAAGTTCACGGAAATGCTATTTTAAACAGATACGTATAAAGAATTCCACTTCCTTTTAAAATCATAAAATTGTAGATTAAAATCGCGCATTTTGCAATATTAAATCGAGGGTTAACCAAACGCAGCTTCGATAATATTATCTTAGTATTATGTTTTGCAACGCAACAACGTCGGAGTCCTATCGAATCAAGCGTATTGGTTGGACTTTGGTCTTCACACTGACGAGAAGAGAGCATTAAAATATATATTCGAAAAACGACTTCCTGTTTCATATTCGATATCCTCCTACTTGTTTCCTTTCTCTACATACGAGAGTCCCTGCACGAATGCTACATAGCCAGCTTATAGTGCCCCGACATCAGAATGACGTGCACGGACAGTGCAGTTCTTCTCTTGTACAAATTCTGTTCCGTTCCCTTCTCTCCATAAGATGATGGTGTACGCGGTGACTAATACTGGACTGTAAAGTGAGCGTCGGGCGTTGTATGCGCGTGTATTGGAATAAAGTGTTTGCGCTATCTCTGTTGCAGCTCACTTGACCCACGTTACCAGTGGTGACTCGTTAAAGGTGATCGGATGGAACACCATTGTTAAGATAATCAAGTAATCATTTTTTTTACTTCATATTTTAATTTTGCCTACGTATTCAATATTTGTTCTTAATTGAAAACATTGATAGTTGTGTAATTTAAAGGACTGTAAGGTCGTATAATACAGATAATCATTGGTAACACCAGACATCGTAACGCTTAATTAGTTCGGGACACAAGTTTCGTTGACTCACACCTCATCGAAAAACGTGTCTCGAATTAATTTCCAACACCGTTTACGAAATGGCGACGCCAACACAACGTCACGAAATTTTGATACGAGAGATCAAATATACCAACAGAGAGATCTGTGGTATCAGTTGTTTTCCACAAAACGTCTGCAGTTTGTTGAGTATCGCTGTAATCTATAGCTACACTCATCAACTCTATAATAGGTGTTTCTTGTAAAGTATCACTTAGCTATCCGATTCGTACACAGTCTTTTCATTTAAATCATGTAAGTTGTCATCCCTTGTTTATTGAAAGAAATTTGAAACTTATAAAGGCGGTTTAGGACGCACAATTTGTAAAACAACACCATCATTTAGGTCAAAACATGTCCAAAAATAAGTTGGCCAGAATGATGGAAAATATTTGGAAAGATACAAATCCAAAAATTACTTAGGAAAGATTTGACATCTCTCCTCACAATCGTGACATTTACCACAAGAAAAGTATGACCCAAATGAAATAGTGGAAAGCTACACTCAACAGGCCAGCAATGTGCCTAGAAGAAACGAAGTTACAACCACAATCACAATGTTGGTCATGGAATTTAAAACGCTTGTCTTAGTTTAAATCATGTTTTTGAAATAATTCAATCATTGTCAAACTACACTGACATTATCAATAACCTACAAATGTGTTACCTACTTAATGAACTGCAAGTTATGAAATAAATAATGTTTTTATTAACCAGAAAAACTAAATTACAATAATTGTTGGAAATGTCCCCCGTTTTGTTCAATGCACAAGTTTACGCGCCTCCTCATGCTGTGAAAAGCGTTTTGCAGCATTTCTGGCGTTGTGGTTGCACATTCCTGAACAATTCTTTGTTACAGTTCTTGCAAATTAGGTATCGGATTTGCGAAAATCTTATTTTTTTAAATAAGGAAAGATAAAATAGTCCATAATTGTCAAACAAGGTGATCTCGGAGGAAACAACTTCCGTATGCAAACTTATCAGCCGGTCATCAACAAACTCGCGGAGAAAAGCAAGATTTTCTCGTGTAGTATGTGCTGTTGCACTGTCTTGCCTGAAATAGCCGTATACATCATCGTCCAACTGTTGCACAAATTCAGTCAAAAAAATATTTCTGTACCTTTCTTCGTTGACGGTGAAATTGAAAAAAATTGGCCCAATTATTCTTCTGGGAGAAACTGCCACCCAAACACGAATTTTCTGACCATGTAGTGGTGTTTCAATAAAAATATGCGGGTTATCAGTGCTCCACATTCGCATATTCTGAGAATTGATGTAAGTTCAGCAGATCGTCATTCACTAAATTATTAACGAACCAATGGCAGTACGCAAGGCGTCTGGGGTGGTCTGCAGGCAGAAGAGCTTGATATGATTGCATCTTATATGGATGCATGTTCAGGTCCTTCTTTACAATCGTTTGGCATGTTCCATAAGAAAGCTGAATTTCGTGAGAGAAACGTTTTAAAGGTTTAGTAGGCTCTTCTTCCATACGGCGACGAACGTCACTAATAACTTCTTCTGTACGAACTCATGATCTACCAGCACCTTTTTTATGCGTTGCAGAACCAGTTTCGCGAAACACTTCAACACAATTTGTAAGGCATGCATAAAAATTGTCCGGTAATGCTGGTAGGTACGGCTGGGAAGTGCTCTCGAAAATTGTCCAAACGCAAACGTTGACTGTATTCCCAGGTTCCATTAACTAGCACACCTGTTCGAAAATAGGCTTCAATCATGTAAATTTTGTGCTCTATGGTGAGAACCATGATTCAAAAACCGTGCAGGATTAGAAAATTTCAACACAATAATAGCTGTTTTCTTTTGCTCCGTAAGATTAATCCTAAAAACTTAGGATTACAAATAAGGATTAAAAATACCAATGTAAAAGAACACAAAAAAGTTAGCGACGGATAAAGTGTATGCAGAGCCATCTATAACACGTTCAAACTATGAACATAACTTGGAATTGAACATAACCAAACATAAGTTATGCTAACTTGACGTGATCGCTGATTAATAATTCTCTATCCTTCAGCAACATAAACTTCAAAAATTCATTCTCAAAGGTTATGTTTAGTTATATGTCAAACGCCATATTTCTCCCTCTTAAAAACAAGGGATTAAGCGGATTGAATCCAAAATATTTTTTGTACTCGCCTATCAAAACCTGTCATTTCACGATTCGATTTGCGTGCGTAAAAAGTCACTTTAAGCACGAGTGCGTAAAAGTAAAGTTGGTACTTCCTGGAACTTGATTAATTTAGTGACATTTTGAAATTATAAATCCCTAACCTTAATAATATGGTAATAAACGCTAACGTATTTAACAATTTGTATGTATTATTATTATAGTTCTCGTACAAAAAGTATTGTACAAACTTCGTGCGTGAAACATTTCGCGAATTCGTGTCCATAAAGCGCTCGCCTTCGGCTCGCGCTTTAAACTGGTCACTCATTCGCGAAATATGATTTCACGCACTTGGTTCGTAAATAACTATTATGTTTCAGAGGGGAAAAGGGAAACTTATCACGATTAGTTTTTTTTTTTTTTGGTGGGGAGACGCAAAAGAACATACTAGGATCAAAAATAGTTAGTATGATTAATCTTACGTGAGCAAAAGAAAACGCCTAAATCTTGACACATTTTGACACTCAAAAAATTATGACATACGACAATAATTTTAAAATCCATGACCACCATTGACCTATTTAATTGTTGATATGGTACAAGTGTGCATACTTGGATTTGTGGAAAAAAGCAACGATTGACAAGAACCAAACACCAGTTAATATGCAAAATTCGTTAGTTAAAAGAAATAATATTACCGAATGAAATGGAAAGGAAAGAAGTTATATCACTTAGAGGGGTGGGGGAGGGGAGCAACAGATGGTACTAGCATCCCACTTGGTGTGAACATTAATAGAAGAACAAAACCCATATAACAACGAAGTTATATTTTTAAAATAAAATATTTGCTTGCATTTGACGGGTGTAGAAAAATACAAATTAAAACCCATATAGCCCGTGGACATACGGTTTAGTTCCGAAATAAGTCCAATGGTCCATGGACCATAAACGGATTTTGTATGGACGTCCTAATAGCAAGGTCCATAGTACTTTTCCGCATGGACGCCCATTTAAGGTTCGCTAAAGGTCCATTGGTATATCTAATCTAAACGTATCTACTATTATAGTATATTATATTAACATTATACGAATTATTATTACAAATATTGCTGTTGGTGTTTCTTTGCTGAGGAAAAATACGAATTTTATGTGGTTCGGGAGTTTATTTATGGGCAGAACTTAAAAATTATATTGATTGACAATCATATGTCAGACTATGTAGATATATAGTTTATAACGAAGTATTATTTTCTTACAAAATATTATAATATCAAGTATGAAAAGTCCTCTTGGAAGAAAGCTTATTTGAAAAAATAGTATAGAAGAAGTAGTAGCGTAGGAAAAGAAAAAAAAACAAATAAAAGAAAAGAGAGTAAACACTACCCAGGGCGAAAACAAGAGTGAAGATTTCTTAAGCTACTTTTACATCTGTCAATTTATTGATCAATTTCTAGAACTTAAAACTTAACTTAACGTCAAGTTATGTTTTTACATGTGTCAATTTCAAGTTCAATTTCTAGTTCTAGCTCTCTTCAATTTTAAGTTTCTAGCTGGTAGCTTTACATTTATCAATAAATAGATCAATTTCAAGAACTTGGCCTAGTTGTAGAAATTGAAGAATTAGCGCACGTTCTATTTTTCCATCAATTTAATTTCAATTTCATAGTAATTTTTGTTTTAATAGTGGATGGTGCTAACCTGTCACAGTTGTTGTACGAGAGTAATTCCAAATTTACTTTAATTGCAAAAATAACGATTCGTTGAACAACATAATATGTTTTTGTAATTATGAAAGGCTAAATTCATATTTATAGATTATTTGAAATTTTGATTTTGCAGCATAATGCAAAGAACAAAATGGCAACGAAAACGATTAACAAATTTAAGAAAAGCTGTATTCTCCTTAATGTTACTAAAAATGATAGAAATACAAAAAGCAAGAGTAAAGATTCCAAACTGCGTTCACAGTTGATGCTGTTCTTAGTTCAATTTATGTAATGCAATAGTAAGTTCTTCTTTAAGAACTTAAAATTCACCAAAAAAAATATCTTAAAAATATTTTTAAAATACAAGAATAAGTTCTACTTCAAGAACTAGAAATTGACTAATTTTAAGATCTAGAAATTGATCAATAAATTGTCAGATGTAAAACCAGCTTTATTTACTTTCAGATTTTACAAATATATTGTGGGTATGGCAATGGCATTATTAGGTATTTAACGAAACTGAAATAACTAATGCTGTATTTCGAATTTGTAAAATCTAACAACAGATAAGCAACTTTTGCGGGAGCCCTATTAAACTTTCAATCGACGTACTAATGCGTACTCTCAATGGACGTACAAATACATATATGCTGCCAATGGATGTACAAATACGGACTCTTAATGGACCTACAAAGCTGTGCCAAATGTGTGTCCATATTGGCCGTACACTGACTCTTAATTGGACCATATGTGGACGTTCGATAGGTCTTTAGAGGACCCACAATGGACGTTCATTGGACAAATTTGTGCTATCTGGGAATCCACATAGTTTTGAGGAACTTTCACTGAAAGGATGTTCAGGAGATGAACCAATAACAAACGAATACGTAAATATAAATTATAAACAGATTACAAACCAGTTGGAATCAACAACAGATGAAGACAACAATTTGCATTTAAATGACGAAGAATACTGACATAATATGTGAAGAAAGAAACGATTCCCTGAGAGATGAAACGGACGAGAGAAAAGTCGAAGATTGACTACTGACGAAAGTATCTCAGAGAAACACAAATCTTCTGTTCTTCTGAGAATCTAAACCGATTAGTGGCAATTGTCTTTTCAAACACCGTACATTAAAACAGGCTTTTACTTCTTCTTCAATTTTGGCAGCATAATGCCTACATGTTGTCTTATCATACACATCATAAAATCATCCAACGTCACATCGACGTTATTAATGAGGCATTTTTTCCAAAAAACGTCAGATCACCAAAATGTTAAAGTATAAGGACATCACTTTGGCGACGAAAAAATGCCGAAACTTTTTAGACGAAATAATCTCGTCTTTTTGACGTCATAACACATTTGGTTGATTTACCAAGTTTAAAGGTTAAGTCAATGTGTATTGCAGCTCAAATTTGAAAATAATAATTTTTTGATTTTGCAATTAATGTTTAGTTAAGTATTTGATTAGTGGAATAAAAAACGTAAACCTCGTCATCAATCTTTAAAACAGCCACCGATCACCATCCAATCATATAACAGCTTGATAACAAAGCTTATTTCGTAAGTAGCGTGGAAGTGTTCTACAATCTTTTCGTTTATGATAACGGTACTGGCGCTACCTAAACGAATAACTACTGATAAAATTTGTTTTATCGAGTTGTATTGAGTCCATTTTCACGTAACGAGACCAACGTAGAGGTGAGTATCTATAGTAAAATATTGTTATTTAAGAAATGAGATATGCAACATTGTGGGTAAAATTGTAAGTTATGAATGGCGAAAAATTCTCTCTATATGTGCATATATGGCAATGGTAAGTTTTTTTTAATTTAACAGCGAAATAACGTAATTCTGAACACGTCTATAAGACGTCTAATTTTCACCTGACTGGTATGTGACATAATCACGTGATCCTGCCGTCATTTAGACGTCACATTTAAAGTTATAACCAATGACCAAATGATGACATAAAAGTGTTGTCACCGTGCTACCTGATAAATTATCACGCAGACAACTACTTTGGTTTTGGTCCGTTATTTGAACACGGTTGAATGTTAGATAGATAGAAATGAAACCTTCTAGCTCTATAGGCGTCTCCGATTTTTTTTTCTTGAAATGGTGTAGTTCTATCTGTGTTACATAAGAACACATGCAGACGTCTTTTGCATAAACATTTATATCAATGTGTGCAACGAAAACCAAACATGATATTAGCTGCGGTTGCTGCGTTTTCCAGGCCATAGGGATCTCTAGTAAATTATAAATTGTGAGCGTCTTTCCTAGATGAGAGAGCATCCAGTCATCAGCTCCAATAACAGTTCGATCTAAAGGTTGAACTTGATTTCATCTGTTAGGAGGTGTGGTTACGATTATGATGCAATTTCCTCTGCATAAGTCAACTCCTTTGGCACTCCTTGGAATATTGCACGTTAACTGGAAAATATTCTGACATTTTGGGCACCAGTCCTAAAGCACTATACTCCTAAGAGGATGTCATTTAAGATTCTATGAGAATCGAACTTCATTCTTGAAATGTGGAACCAATCTGATGTTGTCTTTTCGTAATAATCCTTTTGGTAAGTTTTTAATTATGAACACATCTGTTTCGTCTAAGCTATAAATAATAGATTATGTAAACTGGCGTCGGTTTAAAACATCTTTGAGGTTTTTCTGAAAAGTTGCAACAGTTGAAGCTTAATATTTTAGAACCTCAACATAGTCGAATGCCAATCGTAGTGTTGCTTTTGACGTCAAACCAAGATACATCTTAGAACAATTTTTAAGATAAGCACTGAGAGACGTTTCGATTTCATTTGGAAGTCCTCCAGACCTAACAAGCTGTGGAGGAAATGTCATCCTTTCAATTCCAGGTAGTGCTAAAATTGATTTTTGCAACATTATGAAATAACGGGAGAGATTTGACGCTATCGGGAGGGTTTGGACCCTTATCCAGATACTTCCGCAACTACCTCAATCCAAGACAATTATACCGAATCAAAAATCCTTGAAGAACTTTATGAAAATATGGTGGTTACTCGAAGTAAAGTGCGGTTCTTCTAAAAACGGTACCAAACCCTCCTATTGTTTCTTGTTTCTATCCAACATATTTCTCGCAAAGGGAACCCCCCCGACGAGTCGCTGATGTTCTAAACCTTCGGAACCGAATTACGACGTTCGGCTGTAGCCGTCTCGTTCGGGTACAGCTCGGTGGATTGTAGAGATAGAGAGAGGAGCAGGAGAGAATGCAATCGCTAGTATCGGGTACTGTGTAAGTGTAATCTACTATAATTTTCAATCGAATGAGTGTGGTAGACAGTGTCGTTTGCCCCGTTCCGTCGGCGTATCGGATTTTATAGTTTTCTAGTACTTGGTGTGTGTATGTGTGCCCTGTGCGAATAAACTGTGCTGTAACGACGCCCGAGACTGTACAAGATCACGATAACCATCCCTGTGACATATGCAATTGACTTGACTAAACTTGTTTCTTTATATACATATATATATATCTAATTCTTTTATATCCACTCTTCCACAGGAGAACATGTGTTTTAACATTTAGATCGTGTTTTCCTTGCTCCTCTTTATAATTACACACGTTCTGTGATAGATCGAGATATGAATAAGTGTGAAGATCGTAATACAACTAAGGCATGATGAACTATGATGCGTTCTACAGAAACGAAATTTTATAGTGAAGTACTAGATGTAACAGACGTTCTTGTGTAAATAGCAATGTTATCGTTGTTATCCGTCTTCTTCTTACGCATTACGAGTTGTACCGATATAAATATTATTGCTGCATTTCAATTAATAATCGAGTAAAGAGAGGTTATTAAGCTATTAAGGCTTCCTTTTTCCGATTTGTCGGTCATGTCTTGGATGAAACGGCCTTCTACCGCTAACAATTCAATAAAATTGTCCCCAAAGTTCAACAGTTCATGTGAATATCCAGAAAACGAAGACAACAATGGTTACAACGCATTCCTTCTCGATGATGCCGTAAGTTTAAACAAAATTTAAGATATGTATATAATCACACCCCACGTATATATGTAACATATAATAGAATATAGGGATTTTGACAGGCGAGACAGACGAATAGACAGACAACAGGGCGTGATTTTCCCCGTGAAAACATTTTTCTCCTGTAGTAATAATTTTACCCTCGGTTCATCGTAAAATTCGATTCTGTCGCTAAAGAAAAACACCCTAAAGTGTTTCTAAAAATAGCCATCATTTATTCTATTTTAGGAAAACAAAACAGCTGTGCGACTGGTTTTAATTTTTTTTCCTTCCTTGTCTTGTTTTTATTCTGTTTTCGCCGCTGCAGCGGCAGTCGGTACCCTTCCTAATATAGAATTTGTATAGGAATAACTTTTGCGTTTTCGGCTCGTCGATGGTCTCGAACTGCATGCCGTTGCATATATCCGTAAATTGTTGAAACTGGATTATACAGGGACAAGAAATATGATTTTTTTTTGTCTGATTTGTGCTTTGTTTGAAACTTGTATTTTCTTTTGTTTATTTGGGTAAATTTTGAATTGAGCTTTCTTGATAAATAGTTTCGACAATTGTTCACAAGATTAATGTTGAACTTATACAGTGTGATCTTAAAAATTAGAATGCAAAATATTAACTTTTTGAACTGGCAGTGCTCGGTTATTACCCCAGTAACCTATAGGTAAGTGGATGGTCCATTCGGGAAAGCCTTAGTATGATATCCTGCCTGGTGGTCCTTAACTAATAGCCACAATGTTTTTGTTTAACATTGTATGCATTTATGTCCTTAATAATAACAACAACTTGATATGTTATCCCACAGGTCCTATGAAGAAATATTTAGGGTCATATTTATAGTCCATGCTTGAGGTTGTGTCGATGCTTGAGCACGCGATTTTGACAGATTTGTAATGACATTTATGTCAAAATCGCGTGCTCAAGCATTGACACAACCTCAAGCACGGACTATAAATATGACCCTTAAAGCTTGTCTTGCTAGTCTATAGACTATATTTCTTACAACCAGCTCTCGCAGTATCCTGAAATAATCAAGAATGAATCCAGAAGTGATCTCATGAGATTACAGCATAGCGAGAGCTCTCTCATCTGCTTATACAGGGCCATACTATCTTGCGGGGAGTGAGCAACCGAGAATATGCTGACAGATCTTAAATGAAGCACTACTTCTTACACAAAACACTCAACATAAAGTAGATAGATTTTAACGATGAGTCTGCCATTATCAAGCCTGGTCTGCCTATGCATCCTGCAATCTCATTCTAATTCGTGAAAACAGTGATAGAGTTCCATTTTGTATGTACTAATTTTTGATTGTGTTTTCTGAG
This sequence comes from Holotrichia oblita, assembly GCA_023690525.1. Classification (NCBI taxonomy): domain Eukaryota; kingdom Metazoa; phylum Arthropoda; class Insecta; order Coleoptera; family Scarabaeidae; genus Holotrichia; species Holotrichia oblita. Next base: position 16,071,087 of record CM043017.1, read on the forward strand.
TGATTCTAGGCCACGGTTAGATATCTCATGTTGGCATTATTGTACTGCTTTCAAGAATGCACAACAATGAAGTGGATGCTGTTCCTTTCTTAAACGTAATTAATTATAAACAGAATACAGGAATTGACGACCATCCATTTAAGGAGCCTCCGTTTCGCTGTCAAATATTGCCATATCATTCGTAAACGAAACGATTACTGACGTTCAAAGTTTCACAATTAGAGTGTTACACTAAAAAGGATGCTTCTTATACGGATGGTCTTTAGGTTTTGGTCTCTGTTGGTCATTAAAATCTGATTTTGCACGTTTAGTTTGGTTAGTGTGTACTTATAAGAACAAAATACCATTTTTAACTCTGCCCTCACCCTCCTCCTTCTTAAAGTTCAAAAATTTATAAATACATACCTATGTCGATAAAAATTTTGAGGACTCCTCTCCCTAGTTTTTTCGGTAATTAAAATTTTAAAGGTGGTTCCAGGTTATTGTGAAAAATGAAATTTTGCTGGTTTTCGCTTTTTTTGAAAGCTTTTGTGAACTGTTTCAGCTTGTTTGAAAAAAAAGGCAAAAACCCATCTTTTATCTCAGTCCCTCTCCTTCCTCCTCCCCCTTTTCCCTCAGAAAATTCCAAAATTTTGTTATTAATATATAATGAAGTAAATTGGTGGCCTCTCTCCCCCGTTGTATGGAAAGTTGATATTTTCGAAATTTCGATGAATTTCGTATTTCGTGAAAATCAAGGGTTTTAGGTTTATTTTCTGCTATTTCAAAATTTGCTAACTAATATTAAAAACTTCGATCAAAAACACGTCAGACATAAAATTTTGGCAGCCTTTCTTCATTCTTCCATTTTAGGATTTTCCAAACTAACATTAATGGTTAATTAAATTTATTGATACATACGTTCTTCTCCTCCTTTGTCTTTGGAAAATTTTAAAGTTTATTCCAAGTTTGGTCACGAAATTCGACGATTTATAAAAATGCCGAAAAAAATTCCAATCTAGAAGTTTGCACATTTAGGCATTAGCTCTTTCGGCGTTCAAACAACAGAAAACTACTTTTTAATCTCATCCTGTCTCTCAAAATTTGGAACTTTGTTTATTTAATAGCCGGAAAAAATGGTGGTCCTCCCCCTCCTCCTCTATTCCTTTTTTTTCTAAAAATTGAAATTTTGAGGATTATTTAATTGTTGTTCTAGAGTTTTGCAAACTAATGCAAGTCGTTCAATATGTTTCAAAATAATATTGATAGCTTTCGAAAAAAACTGTGACAAACTACTTTCTACTTTTTTAGAGCAACCTCCTTCATCCTTCCCCTCCCACCCTCTTCTCAAAATTCGAAAGTTTATTATTAAATACGTCATCCTCCAGTTCTTTTGTAAAATTTTGAAGGTTATTCGAAGTTGATGAAATTCCACTGGTACCTTTATTTTGAAAACCGAACTTTGGATAGGGTTGGTTGCTCTAAGGTTATTTTCTATTACATCTTCCTAAATGTTGAAAACTGATATTAAAAAATATCGAAAACAGCGAGAAGCTAGGTCCCGCCCACCCCTCACAAAATTCGAACATATATCGAAAAAATAAAATTTTAACAGGTTGTAAAGAAAAATGAAATATCAGTATCACTTTTTTGTCAGGTATGTTTTCTTTGAAAGCTTTGAAAAATATACTAATTTTTGATTCCGTTTTCTGGGTGACTTCTAACGCTACGGTTAGAAGGCATTATTGTATTGCTTTTGCGAATGCGCAACAATGCAGTGGATGCTGTTCGATTCTTAAATGTAATTAATTATAAACAGAGTCCAAAAAAATGGGGTTTCTTGACGACCATCCATTTAAGGAGCCTCCGTTTCGATGTCAAATATTGCCATATCATTTGTAAACGAAACGATTGCTTACCTTGAAAGTTTCACAATTAAAGTGTAACACCAAAACGAAGGCTCCTTAGACGGATGGTCTATATGTTTTGTTGTTGATGTTGTCATTAAAATCTAATTTTGCACGTTTTGTTTGAGTAGTGTGCACTTATAACAACAAAAACTTTTTACCTCAACCGTCCCCTCCCCGCGCCCCCACCTCCTTTGCTTCTATGTCTAAACAGATTAATTTTAGCTACTCGTCTCCTTAATTTTGAAGGTTATTCCAGGTTGTTGTGAAAAATCAAACTTTGCTGATTTCCTCCTTGTTTGAAAGTGGAACTTTTGTGAATTGTTTCAGATTATTCAAGGTGTGTTTTGTTCTAATTCAGAGTTTTGCAAACGAATATTAAAATTTTCGATAAAAGGGCAAAAAACAATCTTTTATCTCAGTTACCCCCTGCTTTACCCCTCCCCTCCCCTGGAACGAAATTCCAAAATTTAGTTATAAATATATTATAATATTGGCAGCCCCTGTTCTCATATTTCTTGAAAGTCAAGAGTTTTAGGTTTCTTTTCCGCTATTTTAAATCCGAAAATTTATTAATAAATACGTCCTCCTGCTCCTTTTTTTTGGAAAACTTTTTAGAATTATTCCAAATTCTCAGCTATTAGTTCCTGTAGATCTTTTTTCTGAGCTTTAAAAAATAATATTAAAAAAAAGTTTTTTTTTATTTCACGAATTTCAACAATTTATGGAAAAAAAATTGCCAGTCTAGAGGTTTGCACATTTAGGCATTGGCTCTTTTGGCGTTCAAACAACAGAAAACTATTTTTGAACTCATCGTCTCTCTCAAAATTTATTTATTTAATAGCCGGAAAAAAAAATTGCTGAGCCTCCCTTCTCTTCCTTTTTTTTTCTATTCTGTTATTTAATGTTGTTGTAGAGTTTGGCAAACTAATGCAAGTCTCCTTCAAAATGTTGCAAAATAATATTGAAAGTTTTCGAAAAATGCAAAAAATACTTTCTAACTCGGGGTCTAACGGGTCGATGGCCGCAGTGGTTAAGCGGCTGACTATTGTTGTGAGAGGACGATAGGCGCCGGGGTTCAATTCTCTGGAGGGACGGTGACATTTTTTCAGAGAGTTTAATCCTGGATCGACTTGCCATTCGCTGTTGGGAGCAAAGTGATTAACAGCGCGGCATCATAAAAGGCGATATGATGCTGTCACAAAGCCAATTGAACACAACATACACACAAAAAAACTACACCGCGAGAGTTGCAGTGATAGCCAGACAAGCGATACAGTTTACGGAGTCACTGCAACTAAGCACCCACCACATTAAAAAAAAAACTGACAAAATTTTGGCAGCCTTTCTCCATTCTTTCATTTTTGGCTTTTCCGAATTAACATTAATAACTAATACGCGAAAAGCTATTTTTTAGCTCAGCCCTCCTCCGCTCTCAAAATTCGAAAGTTGTTTTTTTTTAAATTGGACGATTTATAAAAATGTCGGGAAAAAATGGCAATCTAGATGTTTGCACATTTAGGCATTGGCTCCCCCTAGGCATTGGCCCTCCACCCTCTTCCCCTTTTTTTTTTAAATTGATTTTTTGAGGATTATTTAATGTTGTGTGAGTTACGCAAACTAATGCAAGTCTCCTTTAAAATGTTGCAAAAATAATATTGAAAGCTTTCGACAAAATCCGAAAAATTACTTTACTGGTATTAAAAAAATGTCTTTGTTTCATGAAATTCAACAATTTATAAAAATGTCTTACCAGTCTAGAAGTTTGCACATTTAAGCATTTGCTCTTTCAGCGTTCAAACAACAGAAAACTGTTTTTTTTAACTCATCTCATTTCTCAAAATTGGAAAATTTGTTTATAAATAGCCGGAAAAAAAATTGATTAGCTCTTTCTCGTCCTTTTTTTTTTTTAAAAAAATGAAATGTTGAGGGTTATTTAATGTTGTTCTAGACTTTTGCAAACTTCTGCCCTTCTTCAAAGTGTTGCAAAATAATATAGAAAGTTTTCGAAAAAAATGCGGCCCTCAAAGTTTCGACTCATGTTTGAATTGGTGACTTATTAATATTTTGTTTATTTATTGATTTTCGATAATTGGACCGAAGAAGAAATTTTGCAGTTTTATGTTTTATTATTCTTGCTTAATAGTTTGTCTCGAGCTATACAAATTTTATTGGGTGTACAAACGTTGTATATGTTTAAGGCATTTAATAGTCCGTCACAATAATCATTAAACAAGACAAACATACACAAAATTCACGTGCATCTTCTTATAAACGCGCTAAAACCTCAACAACACTCCACATTGGTAAAGAGTCATCGTTATAGTTTTGCGGTCAAAACTATGAAACAATCTAAACATCCGACCTAAGTACATAAACATTAGATACGTATACGCATAGTATAACTAATTATATTATTTACATCTCTCATGGTGTCACCACAAACTTATCAACGCGCATGAATCATTCACTTTTAATTCAAATGATTAGTTTCAAGAACGTTTTCGAAACGCAGGCCACCATCATTAATATATCGCAGCAGTTGTCGGTTGGTATGCGGACGTTTCACGATTCCCCTAAAACTAAATCTAAACACGATAGGCGACAAGCCTTTTGTGTAAACAGAATGGATTTTGATATAAACTTAACATAAACCAAAATCGAGATAGAGAGTTCGGTAATCTTTTCTATTAACATGTCGTCTCCTTGATTCTGTAAAAGTGCGCGCGTAAAAATGTTCGAGGGCATTGCGTAAGAACAGCCGTATTATACATGTTGGCCTAATTTTTTTTCTATTTTTCTTTGTATTAATACATTATAGTTAAGATATTTTTCCAATTAATTTGATAAATTCTCTATAACGTTTATTTAATTTAATTAAGCTTGAGATTAGTTTGAATGAATATTTAGACGCGTTTGTGATATATTAGGAAAGGTTTCGTAATTTTAAAGTAGAATATACATTTAGGAAAATAATGGAGCGAAAAAATGGTAATGATCAAAACCTTGTTGTTCAAAAAATTGACAAGTGTCAGTAGGAACTAGTCATACCATTTGGAAAAAAGACTGTAAGTTGTTCATGAACTCACGCAGATAGATTTGGCTACGAGAACGGAGTACTGTCATTGATTTTGACATAACATCAATAATGGCAACATTGGCATGGCACAAAAAATAAGCAGAGTCAAGGACGCCAATTATTGGGCCTATATTTTGAATCCAACTCGTAAGTGCTCAAATATCCCAAAATGAATTATTACAACCTTTTATTAATAAACTTCATGATAACAAACTTACAGAAGGATTTTTTCAGTAAGAAATAATAATTTTTATGCATATTTTATAGGTTTGACAATTTGAAATTATTTTATTTTTTCCATATTTAAAAAATACTATTTTTAAGACCAACTCCTAGTAAATGTCATGAGAACATGCAGCGTAAAATAATAGATAACATTTTCAGCATCACCTTCAGTACTATTATCTTTTAAATTTAAGTAATACAATAAATATTTTTCTAAAATTAAATTTTTAATTTTACAAACTGTCAAGACGTGATTTTAAAGACACGGTCTGTATACCAGATTAGATTTAATAGATTTAATATTGTTACAGATTATGAGGTCATAGTAGACTGAAACACATGCGTATACGTTAATTAATTTATCAATGCAACCTGGATCTATTTAGTGTTTTAATTTCGAAGAATAATTACTTTTGTATTTGTTGTTTGAAATGTATCTCAGTTAAGTAGATAACATATCTATTTGTCACAGTAAATACAACTGATACACTTTTTAGTCACCGTCTTCTAAGAATGCTACAGCATCTAATAAAAATATACAGGGTGTTCTCTGAGGTAACCGGCAAAATTTTATCATGTGTTCCAGAGATGATTCCGATCAAAAAAGTTCAAATACACCATAGGTCAATTCCCTTTCGTTTTCGAGATATATTTGTACCTCACGTTTATAAAAATGGTAAGCCAGACACGCGAGAAGAATTGATAGCAAGAATAGTTGAGGCGGTAAATTCTTTGGGGAAGTAGTTATTGCAATAGTAGTTTTTTATGTTATTATGTAGTTTCTTAATAAAATGTCTATTGGTAAACATTTCTTCTTTTATCGATATCTCGAACACAAAAAGGAATTGACCTATGATCTATATATGAACTTTTTTGATCAGAATCATTTCTGGAACACATGATATAATTTTGCCGGTTACCTGAGGGAACACCTTGTATATGTAACATCTGGCAGAAACAGTTATAAAAGCTATTTGCCTCGAACAATATCACCACCTCCTTAGACAAAATGTCTAAGGATCAATTCAAAACAAAATAACCAAGATTTGTACATTAGTTAAAGAGTTCATTAATGTTTTAGGTATTTAGTTTTTTTTAGACGGCCATTTCGTAAGTTTTTACATAAGTGAGGAGTTGACATTCAAGAAGGCATTTGTCCATTTCGATAAATTTTCAGGAAATGAAAAAAAAACCAATCTTTTAGTAACTGTTGATTGTTTAATTTTTTTTTGGTAATGTTTGCGGCATTAACAGGGAAGGTAGGAAGCATAGTTTTCAGAAATATTTCAATATTAATCATTCAGAAATAAGCGCCAAAATTCAATTAAAATGGGACAAAAAGCATTTTGTTTGTCAATTTAGCTTATTTTTAAAATGTATGAAAATATGTACTTATAACTAGAAATAAAAAAGACATTATTTCGAATGAGAGAACATTAATGAGTAACTTAGGAACATATACAAGTACTATCTTCTTCTTCTTCCACACAGTTGCAGTTATTTGCAGCTTTTTCAAGTATTCACTGGTTTTTGTAGCTATGTTGTGACCAACTACTGTAGGTCTGAATCTTTCCTCCAGTCGTGGCCAGTTAAACTTACAGCTAGTTTTGTTACAGTTTCTATCTTTCTATCTATTATTGACTTTGATCGATGCCCTTTCCAGGCGTCAGTAACGTCCGAAGCGTTTTTGTGGGATCCTCATTCCGGTAAAATATTTCACACTTTACCAGTATGCGATTTTCGTTCTTTTGATACGAATTCGTTTAGCCTCGCTAATACCAATTAATTTTTTGAAAGCGGTAGATGTGTTTTTGAAGTAGTGAAACCATACCTCATGTTCCAATTTTCGAACGATTCCAACTTGTGAATATGACTGCCAGTACTTGTCGGGATTCTTTATGAAGCTGTGCAATTTAGTGATTTTTCAATTCTCGGAACAGGAAATGTTATGTTTATGGATTTCAAAATTCTAGGGGAATTTTTATGTAACCAAATCATAAGTCCATGTATCAAAAAGCTTTCACTGATCTTTATTTAATCTTGGTTCCTTGATTGATGTCACCAGCAATATGCTTTCACTCTCTGATCTCCATTTGTATAAAAAAATGTACAACTTCACTGTACTGTTCGATACACAAATGAGAGTACAGCGCGGCGCTGTGACAAATTGCAGTTTGTTTTTCAAATGCCTACTGGACCAAATGCGTTTTGAATGTCAACTTCTCAAGTATACAACACACCTAGATCTATCTGTAACGATTGCTCAGCTGTAACGAACGATATTTGTAACTTCTCCATAATAGACTGTATTTTCAACTTGAAATATCGCTTTTAGACCAACAACTTAATAAAAGACTGATGATTTTAATTTTGTAACTACGTTACATTTTATTTAACTCGTTTTCACCCGAAAATACTTCGTCCCTTCCAACATTTTCATCATCTCCTGTCAATGTTTCATTAAAAAAAGAAACCACCCTCTCTATTTGACAGGTGAACTCTGTAGCTCCTTTGTTTTTCGAAAAAATTGAATTCAAACAAAAATCATAGCAAGGAGAATGAAACATAGATCATTTTTGATCAAGTGTACATTTAAGTTTACTTTAATACAAATAGCCTAAAATAATTTTTGAATTTAGATGTTTTAAAAACTAAACTCTTAATTTTTTCAAAGAAAATTTTTTAAAGGAGTACAATTGACTCACCTTTATGTTTTTTCCTGACTAGAGATTTGCTAATACTTATCGTAAAAAAAAATCGAATCAACTTGAAATATAGTAGAAGAGACACAATTGAAAAGTTCCAACTCCCCAGTTATCTACATTGAATTCACCACATATTGTTTACTTAGGGCGTTTTTGGAAATTCAACCTGAGCGACCAAGGCTTAAGTGTTTGGAAATTTAACCTAATCAAGTTACTCTTGTTCGTAAATAAACTTTTTCTTCTACTGGTTTTTGTGGGTTAACCTGGTTAAATCTGTAAATGCATACTGCTATATTCCATAGTGTTGTCATTCTAATAATAAAAAAAAACGTTCTTAAACTATTATATTATTTTGCTTTAAAACGGGTTAAACTAGTCACGTGATTTATGAAACCCGGATTGATAACCCGATTGTACTTTCTGAAAAGCATCTTAGATGAACAGCTTGGTAGAAGGCTGGTGATTTAATTTTTTTCTTCTTTTTTGGGCACTTTTTTTTCTATTCAGTAAGTTTCTGGTACTCACCCGAAAATAATGCATTTTTCTCAACATTTTCCTCATCTTCTGTCAATGTTTCATTAAAAGAAGACGCTAACCGGGCACCTAAACTTATTTTTTTCTGATTTACTTTTGTATTGCTGATTTATCATTTTGGAGACAGGTATCAAAAGTTTTGCAAACTTTTCGCATGCTGATACTTGCAAAAGTATAATTAATTTCATGGTAGTTGCAAACAGTTTCAAAGTTACCTCATGTACTTTTTTTTTTAAGTGTTGCGAGTGCTTAGTTGCAGTGACTCCGTAAGCTGTATTACTTGTCTGGCTGTCACTGCAACTCTCGCGGTGTAGTTTTGTATGTGTAAATTGTGTTCAAATGGTTTTGTGACTTCATCACATCGCCTATTATAATGCCGCCCTGTTAATCACTTTGCTCCCAACGGCGAATGGTAGGTCGATCCGCATTTCAACTCTCCGAAAAAATGTCACCTTCTCTCCGAAGAATCGACCCGCTATTAGTTCTTAGTACTTAGTTCCAATAATTTTTGTTCTCTTTTACTGTTATGTAATAACTCACCAATTAGTAGTTCTAAAGAACACTCTTAACAGTAATACTCTTTATCCTAGCACTAATATTCCACAACTCCCTCTACTACATTTAATAACACATTGATCACTGGAAGCTGCTTGTGGTTAGGAGCCTACAAATTCAGACCTTATTGCAAGGCAAGGCCAGTTAGCTATTATTTTAGTTACACGTTGAGAAGTGCACTCAATACTGCCAAAACTGACAATATTTTAAAATAAAAGCGATTATTATTGTGGTGTGTGGATCTACTTGTGGGCTTATTTAATAACTACATGCAGCACATCGCCACAAATTTTTCACTATGTTGATAAAAAAAATGTCACTTAAAAAATAGTAGTCTCAATTGAATGAATTTTACCCACTTCTTGCTAAATAATTTTTTTTTTATCGCAATTTTTGAAGATCGATGGTTCCCAGTTCTCAATTTTTTTTTACATTAAAAATGTTTGGCATTTCATTCTCCTTGTCGTGGTTCTTGAAAATACGTCACTAAACATCTCTACAGTTAACCATCCCCCGTGTTCGACTTTCTGATTCATAGTACTTAAACTTCGTAAAAGAATCATTTTTTCGGCAACCTTTTAAATTGAAATTGATTTATTTAGTTTAGCTTGACTCGTAATGAATATTTCTTTTTTAGCTTTTACAGTAGCCAAACCACGGCACGAAATTAACTGAAGTAACTAATTCTAACTAGGTCATTCAACTTAGACGATTTAGCTAATTGATTGATTGACATTTATTTCTCTTAATATAGGTACATACTATCAAATTATGACAAGATAGGAGGTCATTCTTTTTCTAGTTCTCCCTAATTCACCTTAATTAAATATCAATCTATTCTTAGCTGCATAACATTCACATGCGAAGATTGTCAATAATAATATATCTTTTAACTTTATCATACGTTAACATACATATGCATACACAAAGGAAAGATTGATTTGATGGACGATATTATTATAATGTAGTTGTATGCGATATACGCACGCTGACATTTCCTCTCGGAATCTTTTTTTGGGGACGGCCAGATTTGTAGGCATCACGCACAACCATAGTCCCTTATTCTGTTGCTTCCGGTACCGTACGCATTAATGGATTATTTAAATTGTTATGTGCGTAGATATTTATAATCCAATGTCGTTTTAACGTTGCCGTATCTTAAAAAGACGTGACTGGAAACCTTGAATAGTACCTACCTTCTTATAATTGAAACGTTGCCCTAGCCTTTATTTACCGGCGCTATGCTAGTTTTGTTTGTGTTTGTGTTAGATTAGGTTTTAGTTCGATTAAAAAAAATGAAAAACTTTAATTTTGTAATAGTGATAATTCAGTAAATATCAGCAAGTTACTTTATTTAGAAGTGTGTGAAATATTTTTCCCCCTAATCATTAGAAACAGAGTACAGATACAAGGTATATAAATTATTAACGAGCTAGTTATCGATCTTGTGTGTTTCCCACAGAATCCCTACACACCATCCAGCAATAATCTGCAATCATTGAGTAATTCATTCTCATCGTTATCTCCTTTCCTGTTCTAGGTGGTCTCGAAGTAGGTCCAAATCTGAAAACAGAAAGTGTAATTTGTGACTTATGTTGCAACATAAACGAGAAGGAAAAGATAAAATAGAAAATGTTGAATAAATGTTCTTTCAAAATAATATATTAATAAGTTTCTCTACATATTTCGGACTTCAAAGCCCATCTTCAAGAAAATTAATCCAAAGATAGCCAACACACTAACGTCGTCAAATTAATACGTTTGTAGTATTTGTTTTCCACGGTTACAGCTGTTTTTTTTTTATTTAAAATAGGTCTCTTGAATACTTACAGTTCTTTTTGTGAGGTTTAGAGCAAAATTTTCTTATGCAACTCCCCATCAAATTTCACATATGCGAAAATGTGAGAAAAACAAAACTTGTATCCGTTTTCGGCTTAACAGAAAATGAAAAAAAAAACATAGGAGTATTTGATAGTGCCATCCAATAGTAGACTGACAATCCACGAATTGTCCGAGCTAGATTGGTATCTGCTGTTACTGACCTGCGTTGTTTGACACCCGGCAGTGCATTCGGAGGGGCGCTGAGGAGATCTGGGAGATAAAAACCGTGTGGTCCGCTTCTAATGCTTGATATACTTTCATTGCACTCGTTTGCAGGGTGATTTCCAGCAATATACTGTAGTCACATTTAATCTAATAGGACGAGAAGAGATAAAATAATTATTAAATTTTGTAAATTAAAAAAAAATAGTACAGTGGAACTTAGATAATTCGAACATCAAGGGACCAGTTGAAAACTTCGAATTATCCAAAAATTCGTCCTTAATAAATAGGTCCAAAACAATAAAATTCATATGTGCATACTTATTTCCAATCAAAAACCTTTATTAAATTGACACTCTTGAAATATTAATACTATTAAAACAAGATTAAAGTAACCTTAAAACAGGAATATTTATTTCAACAAACTACGAAATAAAGAATATGTACTAGCATTTTTATTAGAAAAGATAGCATAATACACAAACCTTTTGACAGTAGCATTAGTAAAGCATATTTTCCGATGGATTCACAATTATTTTGAGTCGCAGATTATAATTTATACCTTAATTTGACACACCAAAAATTCGAATTATCCAAAATAAAATTCGAATTATCCACGATTTTTGGCATTGCTTGAATACAAAATGCTAGGGACCAAGAGAAATATTCGAATTAAAGATTACTTCGAATTAAAAAAGTTCGAATTATTCAAGTTCCACTGTATTTAAATTGAGACTAATTGTACTAAAAGACTAATTGTACTTAATTCTGACAGTTCACCTAAATGACATTTGAAAATTTTACGATTTATAAAATGAAAAACCATCCTTAAGTATTTAAATACTCACGTTACATCTCAATATATTCCAAATGCTTTAAAAATTAGATAGATTCCCATACAAACGACCAAATAATAGTCGGCGATGGAAATCGAAAATATCGATTCCAAGGAAAAAATATTAAAACAGAAGCGTTTCGACTGCGAAAGTAGCAATACCTATGTGCAAGTTTTCCTAAAAGTATAAACAACATTTTAAAATTACAATTTTACGAAAATATCTAGTCGAAATTACCCTGTCGTCTGCTAAATTAATATTCAAATCTCCAACTTTTGGTAGAAAACGACAAATTAGAAATATTCACAAAGTTTCACCTCCAAAAATAAATAAATTTAAGAACAAGGACCAAATACAAAGGGCTCAATTCTAAAATTAAAAAAAGAAAAACATGTTTCAATTCTGTTTGAGAAAAATTAATTTAGATCCCACCCTGATGACACCCCAAGAGAGAGATAACCAACATAAACAAAATAACAAAAATTATATAAAATATACTTCCGCTATAATAATACCATGAGCACCTCAATGTTTTGAAACAAAATTAGTGTTGTTTCAATTAGATGTAGGTAGTATATGTGACGATGAAAGAAAAATAAGAGATTATGCCTTCAGTCATTCAAAGTTTCGTCCAACAGCATCTGCAGGGAAAGTCAAAGATATACTTTCAAACAGCCACCCTATTCTTCAGATTTGGCCCTCTAGTGACTTCCATATATTCTCCAAACTCAAAGAACTCCTTCGTGAGATTCACTTTCGGAACAATAACATTTTTTTTCTGTGGGCGTTAAAGCTTTTTACCATCGTTATATCAAGTGTGTCAACGTCTCAGCGGACTATGAATTGTTTTTACCTCTTTCTTAAAATCTGTCTTTCCTATCCTATCTTCCATCTATTCTCATAATTCAAGAAGCTACATTTACATCCCAATGTCGTTTCTGAGGATATATGTTCCCAGAAATTTTTCTTTTTTCCCTTTTCTATTACTACAATTTTACTTCTGTGTTTTTTTTTAAACTTCGACTATTAAATTGGTGGCATTAACGGTTCATTCTTTATATTTACTATTTGCGATAAATATAGGCTTATTTACAAATTAACAACTTGTAAAATGTCTTTGCTTATATTGTTCCTGTTCGATGTTCTTTTAGTCCATTTTTGTTGATGGTCTGTGTTTAATCAATTTCTTATGTTGGTCAGAATATCTCACCAAAATTCCAATTTTAAAAATGGCTACACCGTTCCAATAACAAACCTATAATTTCGTATAATATCCAGTCTAATTAGATGATTCCAATACGTTCTTAGATGAAATTGATATCATACATGTTCCTAAGCATTTCATAAAGAAACTATTATCCGGGATCTCGTTAACGTGAAAATGCGATAAAACGGATATCTCGCTACTGTAACCGTGATATATTTTTTAATGCTTACTTTGTAGTGTGATCAACGAACCTATTTAAAAACGTAAATAACGAATAATCAATAGGCTTAATTTTGAAGTTATCTCAACAGTGTGTACATATATTTCGTTATTATAAGATTTCCTATTATCTGGGGTTTTCCCTGTCTCTCTGGTACGTTTAGTCAAAGGTTGACGACTTTTTTGCCATATTTTTAATTGTACCCAAACATTTGAGTGAATTTTTTGGCCCAGTTTGAATTTTAATAAATTATACGAACTTCCAGAAGTTTTTATCTAGTCATTTGTTTGTCGTAAAATTTCGTTAATAGATTGTGCTAAAAAATTTGACCAGTTTGAATCCAGGGCTTTAGATACAGGATATTATTGATCTTACGAGGTATATAATGTTATTTGAGTTTTAGATAATCCGTATACTTTACGTGCACGGGTGTTATTTGCTTGTAGTTTAAAGCCGTCTCCTTATCGATAATGTTTTTGAACTTTTTGAGTAGGATTTGATTTGATTATATTATCAGTATTTTGATTGTTAAGTAGGTCTAACATTTTTATTTGATTGCATTGATTTATTTTATTTTATTTGTCTGCTTTAAATAAATATAGTTCTGGAAGTTTTGTAATAAATGTTTTTGTTGTTTTTCTCTCTCTGACGTTGTTTGTCTATACTGGCGATAAAATCATTTATTGGATTTTTTTTTGCGTGAGCTACATTGTTCATTCACGTTACTGTGGATGAAACCTGGATTGACTATTATGATTCTGAATCACAAAGGCAGGGCATGGAATGGAGACACAACGGTTCACCGCCCCATTCAAAAGCTTCGTTCGTTGGACTGTTACAAAATTGAACATGATTGTAACTTTGTAAATGTATGCATATTGAACACGTCATATTTCAAATTAAACGTTTTAAACCAACTCAAAATCATTTTTTAGGATCAAATGCAATTTACATGCATAAATACTAGACAATTTGTCCAAGACTGATCTTTAGAATCATTTCGTTTTCTCTGTTACCAAAATTTTTATTTACAGTGAGATCACAGAGTAAGTATTTGATCGTATCGGACTTATTGGCAGTTATTTGGAAAACAGATGCTTTTTATAGGTCTAGATAAGTGACATTTTTTGTAAAATTTTTAGAATATTCCAGTTAAAAGTTACAGTAATATTACATATTTATTTATATACGAGGGTAGTTCAGATATTATATACGGCTGGAACCTGTTGTTTGCTAAGAAAACATTGATCTGGTACATGACATGATCTAGAAAGATAGATGAACACTTTAAAATTCTAAGCTCAGACTTGTGGCTTTTCAATATGTAGCGTAGAAACCATTTCACATAAAGAATTAGGTCTCATAAAGATGGCTGCACGATGAGTATTGAAAATGTTGACGTCAGAGCAAAAGTGCATTCGATAGGTCAGTTCAGAGACGAATTTGGCCATCATTAAGAGAAATCCTGAACACTTCTTAACAAGATTCGTTAATTCGTGGTTAAAACCTGAATCCTGAATCAAAAAGGCAGAGCATGGAATGGAGACACAAGGGTTCACCACTCCTTCTAAAATTTCAAATTCTAAGCTCAGACTTGTGGCTTTTCAATAGGCAGCATGGAAACCATTTTACATAAAGGATTAGGTCTCAGAAAGGTGGATACCGAAATTGTTAACGACAAAGCAAAAGCATATTCGACAGGTCACCTCAGAGATGAATTTTGCCATCGGTAAGCGAGATCTTGAACGATCCTGATGAAGCATGGAATAAAGGCACAAAAGTTGACAGCCCCGTCGAAAGTATTGTCCAACAGCATCTGTATAGAAGATCATGGCCACAGTTCTTTTTTTTTTGATGTCTAAGGAATTATCCTTGTAGACCTTTTACCATGTGATCAGGCTTTAACTAGGCTGTATTATAGGCTGCTTTAATAATAGCAGAGAAACAGCGAAAGGAGAGACAAATAGGAAATCTAAAAATGTTGTGAGTGTTATTTAAAAAATAAAAATTGTATCCGTTTCCGGTTTCACAGGACATAGAAACATAAACATATTTGATAGTACCATCCAATAGTAGACTAACAATCCACGAATTGTCCGAGCTAGATTGGTATCTGCTGTTACCGAGCTGTGTTGTTTGAGACTCTCGGCAGTGCTACTTCCGACTTTCTCCGCTAGAGGGAATAAGATCGGAATTAGTCAATCGTCCCAAGTGTTTTGCAATATCGGTTGAGAAACGAATTGCCATGAAAGTAGATCTTGTATTCGAAGTGGCACTGAGGAGATCTGGGAGATCAAAACCGTGTGGTCCTGTTCTAATGCTTGGTAATTTTCATCACAACGGGGACCATCGAAAGTTTCGTCCAACAGCATCTGCGGGGACGATGATGGTCACAGTTTTTTGGGATGCCCAAGGAATTATCCTTTTTCCCACATGATCAGGTTATAACTGGAAAATATTATACTGCTTTAATTTTAAAACTGCGTGATTTCCACAAAGAAAACAAATGGGGGGGGAGGGCGTGGTGTGCTGTTTCATCGGGACAACGCTTCTGCGTACAGGAGCTGTGTTCCAATGGCTACAATTGGTAATGCAGGCTTCAAAATTTTCTAATAGCCACGCTATTCTTCAGATTTGGCCTCTATTGACTTCCATGTATTGCCCAAACGCAAAAAACATCGTGGGATTCACTTTCGGGACGATGAGACTCTGATGATGAATATACTTTGTTCAGCCATAAACCGTTATAAAAATCTGTAGTACTATTATCCATATTCATTCAGTAACTGCGGTAAAATGGGTCAAATTTCAAATAAATAATTAAATTAAACATTATGTTTGATATTTTCTTTCTGTATAAGTTTCCAACATAAATATAATTTGTACATTCACAGTACATTATTACAATATTTACGTTGCGTGACAATTCAAAATCACATCCTTTATTTCTACCCGAGTCATAATCGCCTTTTGTTTGTTTAATGACAGCAATAACAGATAAACCACTAAACTATAAAGTGAATAACTTGGTCGTTTTCCTTAGTAACACGCTCCGTACAGGTGCTTAAAACATTCGTGGAATTCGAGAATATGCTTATTGTTACTTAAATGTAATTTCTACGAATCTGTGCTTTCTATAGCATAATATGCCGGTATTCATATAATAATATACTAACTATACATATGCGAGTTCATGTGTCGTATGTATGTAAGTACGCCTAATAGGGTATTAAAACAAAATACACGCTGTATAACTAAAGTTATTTACCGAAAAAGTAATCGGAAATCTGTTTGTAGGAGCTGCAGAATTTATTTATCGATGATATGTATTGCGAAAGTTCGAAGTGCGAATTAATCGCCGGCGATCCGTGAACGTTTCTATAACAATTTCAAGGGGGAAAAATACGAAACAGATCTTGTTTATCACCGCTATCGTTGTGAAATATGGAATATTCTGAACATCTGTGCATATTAGTTGTTTGTGATGCAATCGCCCGAACTTAATCTCTATGTAGGTAAATATAGTTAGAATTTCGTTACGGTTTAATGGAAAATGCCGGTCATACATCACGTTGAAACAATTTCGTTTGTATAATAATGTAGTAATAATAGTTGATAAGCAGAAAGTGCTCCGATCGATATTTCCTAATATCGATGTGATCGAATGTCTGCAATGATATTTTCATTTCAGGGCACTTTTAAAATAGTCACTGATATATTTTTTTAATTTTTTTAAAAATTTTTTGTTTGATACAGTCTGGATAAAAAATGGCGGTTACCCTTTCAGTTTATTTGAATAGAATATCTGTCTGGAACATTTTGGTTATCATCATGACGAAACTAGTTAAGCCCATGAAGTTCCAACACTTGACCAATGTAGGTACCTTACCACGTCATAATATGTTGCATATTACATTTGTAACTTTGGATGGACAGTTTTGAGATCTAAGCCTTCTTGAAGTTCTCCATCTAATGGGCATCTAATAATATTTACACTGGAATCACTGTCTTTTCTTTTTCTGAATAAAATTAAACGCTTTACCTTTAACCCTTTCGGTCATAGTGTCGTCAATTGACGACGGATATTATTGTACAAAGTAACATAACCTCAAACATTAAGTGATAGTTCATATGTTTATTCATTGCTATATAAATAATCTCCAAAAATGTCGTCTAAACGACGATTGACATATGGGGAAATGAAAACTCCGGACCTGAGTCTTTGCGTGCGAGTGACGACGATTTTGAAGAAGAAAATAAACAAATCCAGGAATCTGAAGAAGTTGTGGCAACTGAACAAGTCGAGGAAGATGTACCTGCTGAAGAAGTGCCTCAGCCTGACCCAAGCACCTTACGTTTAGCTTCAACGCGCAAAAAAGACATAATAAAGGAGTTCATGACGCAAAATTAACTAGCTCCCAAAAGAAAGAGTGGTTGGACAAAAGGGGTCCAATTTCTAGCTCTAAACATCAAGTGGTTTGAGAAAACAGTTGAAGATGTAATTGATCTAGAAAGTCCAATGTTTTTTTTCTCAGTACTTTAACGACGAACTGTTTGAAGAAATGGTTGAGTTCACAAATTTGTATGTCATGAAACAGCATCAAAGATTTGATTCCACCTGCCTCCAAGAAATGAAAACGTTTGTTGGGATCCATTTGCTGGCCATTTGTTATTTTATTGCGCTTTAGTCATGATGTCATCAATTGACGACATGTGCAAATCCTTGAACAGGGGTTGGTAACCCTTCACAAGTGATAAAAAATTGTAAACAAATCAGACTTTGCAGTAGGTGCCACAGTTTCAGATTTTTTCTCTGAACTAAAATAAATAGTGACCGAAAGGGTTGAAACGGTTGAGTTCGACGAATTTATCTCTAGGATTAACACTTTGATTCTTTTTCCTTCGGGTTGTTTCTGATTCTATTACTATTGGTGATGTCACAATATCGCTGTTGTGGTATTAGATTTGTTTTCGCTTTCCAACCACTTTTGGCTTGAATTTTATGACATAATTTCAATTTAATAAAAGTTTTAAAATCCTGTTAGCGACTGTATAGCTGTTGAGAACTCAGATTGAATAGTGTTTGCAAAAGAGGTAGACAAAACCTTCAAGAGCTATTCAGTCAGCTTTTTAATCGAAATCAGTGTAATTTGATAGGGATGGGAAAAGGCCAGTACTGAGGAAGTCAGATCGCAAAAGCACACGATGAAAAATTTCTTCCCACCGAGTCTTGATATAGAGAAAATTCCTCCTTTGGGACCACTGAACGGGTACCAAGGGTATTCCAAGCTCCAAATATAAGATTACCTTTTTTTCCTAATAAGATTTTCCTATGACGTGATGTGTTTTATAATCACTTGGGGAGGGAATCAGTTGGCAAAAATTTTATTCTTCATCCAGCCTTGCTTTTGGACTATGGACTAGCTCCAAATGTTTATTGAGGGTTTTTCTAGTTGTTAGCCAAAGTTGACACTGGAATAGTAAATTCTGCTACTGTAGATCTTAAAGGAATGTCTGTTTTACTTCTAAACTGACTCTTCTCAAGTTTTCTGGGTGAAATTTGCACTGAAAATTTCTGTTTTATAGTTCCTAGACCTAATTGCCTTGCTAGCTATTCAGTGTTACTGGTGTGCTTTTGTAATCCACTCAGCCACTGCATCCCGTATCGCAGTCTTGGTTATCAGTAGATCCAGTTTAGGTCCAGTGAATTTTGTTTCAAAATCCTGTCTTGCCAGCTTTTTTGCTATTTCCTTGCCTGGTATCTCTTAATGCCCTACACCAAAAGTGATTTTGTTATATATGGGTAGGGTTCTTAAGCTTTCCAGGCTGTTCCAAGCTGACTTCAAGGTTGTCTGATAGTAGCTAAGTGCTGACCCTTAGATTCTTTTCCAATGTCCTTCAGGGGCAAGTTTCTATTGCTAGTATTTCCGTCTGGTGTACGGTGGTATATTGCCCTAATGCCATATGATTTACCAAATTTGGTTGTGTTCGAATCCCAGGTTTCTATTTTACTCTCCACTCATCCCAATCTAGGACACCCTTGAAAGATTCGTCTCTTATTACTACAGTTTCCCCTCATCATATTCACCTCAACAACACCTCATATAAGATTAAATAATAATTCTTTTGGTTAACACAATTTGACATCCTTGTAAAAAAAACTCTTTAAAAACCCAGTATCCTTTCTCCTTTATTATTACAATAAAATAAATATTAAAAGTATTTAAGAGCAATTTATTTATTTGCTCGCGATTTTAAACGATTAGGAATCAATTCTTCACCCTCTCAGAAGTATAATAGTACAACTAGTAGTGATCGTTAAAAAAAATTATACAAACAAACACAAGTAACATACATGCTGCGTATAACTACACGAACATGAAATTGTAAACAACAGATCTTAGCAGACCATATATAATAAAGCGAGAAAGCGTTGTGTCGATGCGTTGGTGTTTTAAAAATGAAAATCTAACCAGTTCGAAGTTCGAAGAAGAACGATTATAATATATTTTTAAAACCAGTTCGTTGGATTTATGTTTGACAGCGGACGCCGAATAATAAGCCGTTACGCTTAATTACCAATTTGTTTTGTAAACGTTCGCCTAAACAGACGAAAGATTATTTATCGATTGGCGATATGCTTTGGATATAGTTAGCGAAAATTGTTGCAATTACCGGACGGGTATTGTTTATGAAACGTTTTTAACCGCGGATAACCTCTGCGATGAACGTGAGGTTAAAAACTCTTTAAAAGGCGATTAAAAAACGCATTGTATTATAATGCAAATAACGTATTCATATACAGCTACTGAGAAGGAAATTAATTTACTTCGTACATATACTGTTTTAAAAAAGCCGTGATAAAAAAATGATTGAATCAGTACTAAATTAGAAATTTAATAGGAATGTCTTAAAATAGATTTGATCTATAATCTAAACGTTAAACATATTGTGTTTTGCGTTTACTATTCACGTAGGTAATATTTTTCCGTGAAAATGATTAACTTGTATTAATAAGATTGAGTAATTTGTTTTGATTCTCATCAAGTTGATGCAGATGGAATTAAAATATAAATGTGTCAGTACTCCCACGATGTCGTAGTCATCACACGTTGTGTTGCAACATTTATTGATTCAATTATTAGTGTTTTGTTTATATTTTTGATTTTTTTTTATATATATAGCAAAAACAAATATTTTGTTATTTTGTATTTATTATACAGCTTTGGCCAAAAGTATTGGACACAAAATAGCATCGACAAAAACATGTTGTTCCATCAGAAGCCATGTAGCCCCAGATCATAATGCTACCCCTCCCATGCTTAAAAGTGGTCACCAAGCAATAGGGATGATATTTTTAGGGAACGCCTCACGTAGGTGACACTAGGGGTCATATTCAGAGTCCTTGTTTGAGTAGGTGATTTTGACGTAAATGTGTCAAAATCGTGTGTTCAAGCATCGACACAACCTTAAGCACAGACTATAAATATAACCATAGGTGTTTGGAATTCCTCTGAGAAAGAAAAAGGAGTTCAAAAACATTGTCATCGCTTTTTGAAAAGAGAACTAGGACGAGATGAAATGATTTTTATTATTTTAAAAGAATACTAACTCGACTTTTCTCGAAGTTATCTGAACTTATCGAATCACAAAACATTTGACCACTCTTCTTTCGTGAAATTTTGATATCAAAAAGCCTATTCTAAGCAACCTTTTCTTATTTTCTGAAAGCCACGGTTTATTTTTAGCTTTATATCCTTTCAAGCTCGCATCTGTGAGTCTTCTTCTTCTTATTGTTCGAGCACTAATGACCTTCTGATATATCATGGGCTTTCAAAGACTGTAGCATTTTCTAGCAATCTCTCTTGTCCCTGTTACCGGATAATCTGAATTTTAACTCATTTTTCGAAGTTGGGTTCTTAAAATTGGTCTATTCTCGTAGTTGAGGTTTGAGCGCACTGGAGCATTTGTCCAAAGCGGTTGACAGTTTTTTTAATATTTTATAAATTATTATAGAGATGCTTAATACTTTTGTTCAAGGCTGTATTTATTCATTATATAAATGTTTAATATTAAAAACTGTAACGTTTTATTTGGAAAAATTACAAAGGATGTTTTAGGCTGCCGTTGTCTAGTGTACAGGGTGTCCTGGAAAATGTTGGAAATAAGATAACAAGTTCCTATAACATTTTTCCTACAGAGATATTTTGAATTTTTTTAATGTACTTAATATAGTTTAATAAAACTGTAATTTTAAGAGCTTTTGTTTTATTTAGCTTTTGTAGTTTACCAGGGGCGGGCTAATCTTTACAACTTAGCGCCTAAATTTTTAACACCCTGTATTTGGAGTTCGTCCAGAACGCTTTTCGAAATTTAATAGAGCACGTATCACTTGAAATCCTCCGAAACATGTACTTCACGCACGATGGGGCACCACCTCATTTCAGCGTTCGTGTACGGGAGCACCAGAATAACGTCTGTCCAAACCGTTGGATAGGTAGGAGAGAACCAATTGTCTGGCCTCGATCTCCTGATTTAACGCCGTTGGATTTTTACCTGTGGAGACATCTCAAAAAATGATGTATTCCACTCCGGTCGATACTAGGAGAGAACTTCTACAGAGAATCACGTTTCATTGTGATGTGACAAGGAATACAGTTGGGTTATTGTTGCGGGCACAGCAGACCTTAATTTGTCTTCACAAAGCCCATGTTAAACTCTCTTATGAAGTTTTTCAATAATTTCGTTAAGGTGCCTCCGGGGACACCACTGTCTTTATTTTAAGTACATATCTCCACAGGAAGAGCCTGTAGGATAAAATTTTATAGGAGCTTGTCATGTTATTTGTTCCCATATTTTTTCGGACACCCTGTATAATAGCGTGTTTTGTCGATTTTGTATTATATATATTTTATGTAAACTAATCGACAAATAAACTATCTTGATATTCTATGGAATCGAAATGAAATAAAGATAAGGTTCTTATATGTTAATAAAACTTGAAATTAATAGAAAAATATTTTTTTAATTTAAAAAACACGGTTAAGATTCAGTTAAGCAATGTTATAGATAATACTGTCTGTATGACAAATCATTAAAAATGAGTTATGATACCTAACTGACAAGTAAATCGTAGTTAAACTTTTAAACTCAATTTCTACTTAACTTAAATCTTACTAGAAACAATACTTTGTTTCTTTTAATTTATTTCCTTTTCATATTTCATTACGTTCGATGATATTAGTCGTTCTTTCTTAATAGACGACAACCTATCCTAGCTTATAATTTTTTTACTTTGTTATAAAGTTACTCATTCGGTATAAAATATCCGTGTTTTTTTAGTCACAATTTTGTCTTTAAATTCTTTTTTGTTTTGCGATAATGGTTTAAGAGCTTTAGCTTCAGTATGCATTACAATTTTTTTATTGACGACAGATCCCACGATTGTATCGGCGATTCAAACACATGGATCCCGTTCTTATTAAATCACTGATGGAGCGTCTGGATTTGTAGCAGGGTGTATCATTTTGATGAAATAAATATCCCGTTTCATGTCTGTCGAATATTTTTACCACTGAAGAAACATCTACTACCTCTTCCAACATTGAAACGTACCGCTCAACAATCTCAAATCATGACGCTGTCACCGTTATGTTTGACTCTAGGAGCGATGCAATCAGGATGAAATGAGTCTTACGGTTTACGGTGAACAAATTGGATAATTAATAATAGCCACTGTCTTAAATTTAGCTCGATACTGGTTTCTATGTTTGATTTATCAGGCCAGATGTCCAGTCCTACCATTTTCAGCCTTTGACCACCTCTCAAAGTTTGTGAAAAATGCGATAAACTTTGACACTCTTTAAGATCAGATAAAATTTAACCGGAGGGTGGTCAAATGGTGATTTTCAATTTTTTGTGAACTGGAGACACGTGACAATAAGTCGTATCATTTTCAGCGTTTGACCACCTCTCAAAGCTTGTGAAAAGTGCGACGAACTTTGAAAACTCTGTTTTATGAGACTTCGACATCGGATACAACTTAAGCGGTGGGCGGTAAAACGATGATTTGTGGTCAATCATGGTCAAACGTTGGTCAATCCTATCCTACAAAAAAAAATTAGTGTTTGTAGTAAAAAAAAAATTCGAAAAACATTTTTTTTTTAATTTTGAAAAGATGAAAGGTGGTCAAACGATGGTCAATCGTATCCGATGAACAAAATGTCTATATTGGCTAATTTTAGCATTTTTGGCCATTAGACCCCAAAATATGGGTATAGCGGCTGTAGCCTAAACAGAAGGTGGTCAATCAAAATCGCTGATGGTCAATAAATGGTCAATCCTTCCTAGCATTTTTGTCGATTTTCGACCATCTTGTGGTGCCAACTTCGTGGACCGATTTTAGGCATGTTCTCAACAGTTCAATTCTTATACACTCTTGTTCACAGCAAATTATCCTTCGTATGTTGCTGACTTAGGTATGGCTTATGGCGAGCTTTTCGGCGTTTCAAATTAATTTCTATCAACCTTCTTCGAACAGTTCTGTCACAAATAGAAACCTCGTGCTCGACTGATGGATCGGCCAATTGTTTACATATTTGGAAGCGATTCCTTAAGGACGAAAGCTCTAAATATCGATCCTATCTTGCAATGTTTTTGCTTGTTTTTCCCTACTTGTCAGTGGTTTTATAATGAAGAGTATTACAATTCGCGAATCTTTGATTTTTTCTGCAATTTTTTTCGACATGCCATGCGAATGACGTAACATTCAACCCCTGTTTCCCATTATGATAAAGCAAATGGCAGTCTCCTTTTTAGGGGTGATAAAACTCATAAGTTAAATTTATAACGCACATGTATCCCATTAGAAAACAAATGTTAGTTCTTCAAAGAATTACCATTTCAATGATAATTCGTCTATTTCGTGTTCGATCGGCCCCAACCTGTATGTCAGCTTTGACGTATGTATTAAGTTAGCTTACTCAACTAAATTAAAAATATTGAACATTTCCAGGCATCAGAACGTTGAAATGCGGGGGTAGTCTTTCCGGTATTTGTCCGCTTTCCAGTAAACGCTAAACCTACTCAATGTATGTATAAAAGGGCGGCGATTCCGTAGGTAGGTCCATGTGCGAGTCGATCGTATTCACGCCGACAACCTCAAACACACGACCGAGCTCTCCTGGCGGCGGGCTAGCGAGAGAAAGGACGAGAGAGAGACTACACCATTATCCTTTGCAGGGCGAATGATTTCCCGGGGTAGTAGCGATGACGTCACATGCGGAAATTCGTCGTATTAACGTGTAGATAGTAGTGTACGGCGTACACAGCCATGCAGTCTCTCCATTGTGATATTCCTGGTCGTCCAACGGAGTAATTCGTTTATCCTGAGCTTGCTTAGAGGAGTGTATTATATAGTGGTGGATGAGATAAATGTGTTTTTCTAGCCCTTTGCACGTTGTAATACACCATGTTTGTGACGAGGAAAAACGGAGAAAAGTCACCTAAATTTAGAAGGGGTTCTATTCGCGGTGAAAGTGCTTACTCGTGTTTAATTATGAGATGTGATGGTTAGATAGTTAAATTAAAATAATAATAATAATAGTAGGTAATGATATCGTGCAGTGGAGGTTAGTTTAATAAAAATCAAATCTTTGTATTTAACGATTGTGTAATTGTTTAGAGATATAACTAAATACGAATGTTTAAACTACGTATGTTTGGAAAGGTAATTATCGTATGTATAATTTAATTTTTACAGCTATAGTGTTTTTTTATAACGATGACGTGATAATATGTTGATCTAGAATGGAATTAGGACACGTTATTCTCTTTAATTAAGTGCAAGAATAATATTTATTATTAGATTCCAAGTCGATATTATCTAATATCGATCTCTTGAAATATTAAAATGTCAATTAATTATTTAATTTCTTATGAACTATAAATCAATTTATTCTGGAACAAGTGAATGGTGAATATAAATAAGTTAAAATAAAATTAGAGTTAGGTTTAACCTTAATTAAATAAATTAATCTTTTTTTATGATTAGTTTCTTTTTCAATACATTGAAGTTTTCGAATTTAAACGTCTTAAATGAAGCAATTTCCGCGGTTGTATTATTGAAAACAGTGCATTATTGATTACAAATACGGCTATTTATACCGTTTGATTTTGTTAATTTTTGTTTTTAGATTAATAAATAGATATTTATGTTTTATCTTGTCATTTAAAGTATTATCTGTATAAGGTATTGCATTATTATAAGTTTTAGTCTTTGTTTTTATTCGTGGAATTTAGTCAAAAATACCTTTTAATATTAATCTAACTGCTAAATTCTGGATATATTAATTTAATTGCCTGATCTACTAAGACATTAATTAAGTAAACTTTTTTTTTATAATTTACAGAGCTTTTAGAAAGATGTGTCTACAATTCTACAGGGGAGTAGTTTAAGTCCGTTATTGTATAGTCTATATGTTGATGATCTTGAGTTTAATTTGCATGCGAGTATTGATATTATACAATATGCTGATGATATACCTTTTACCTAAGAAGAAGAATGCTAGAAACTAAGTACTTAATAAAATGTTTACTTCAATGGAACTCTATTTCCAGCAAAATCCATAATCTTTTCCTATCAGATTTCACCAAGTATTGGATCAACAAAAAATCACCGATATTAACTGAAGGGTATTAGGTCCCAAACTCGTTAAACAGTTACCAGCAGCAACCAGGAAATTTGTAGCAGTTATGTATATAAAATCAAACTACGCGATAGTGTGGAAGAAGAATCATTAAAGCATATTATTCTCATCTGTAGCAGGTTCGAAAACAACTGACAAAGTTTCATTCAAGCAGTGTAAAAAAAGTAATTGATCCTCTTAACTATTCGTCTCTACCAGCTTAGGAAATATACTGACTTCCAGAAAAATTGCAACACCTAGAAGCTGTTTAACGATTTTATTGAAATTTTCAGAAAACGTCTATTTCTATGAAACAAAGTTATGATTAAGTTTTAAAAACAAAAGAATAAAAGCTTTAAAAGTTTTTTCAATAATGAGTTGCTCCGCCACGATTTGTAATGCACTCATCTAGACGCCTTGGCATGCTATTAATCAAGTAATCTAAGTTATATCGTCCCAAGCTTCTTGAATCCGTTGTTGTTGAAGATCGTGTAAATTATCTGGAGGGTGCGGTAAATTACCTATTCGCCTACCAAACATATCCCATACATGTTCAATGGGCGACAAATCAGGCGACCGAGCAGGCCATGGGGATGACAATGTTTTCTTCCAAAAACCGTGTTGTATCTTGCCGTATGAGGGCGCGCATTATCCTGCTGGAAAATGGGATTTTGCAGCCCCTGAAGATATGGATTCAACTGCTTGTAGCACATTAGCAATGTAACCAGGTGCGTTAAGGTTGCCAGACCAAGGGTGATCTGCTAATTATTGCACCCCATTAACTCCTTGAGTGAGGGCTGTGTTGCGTTCCACAAAAAATGTTGGATTTTTACGTTCTCCACATCCGTCTGGAACGACCATCGTGGGCCCACATGCGGGACTCGTCACTAAACACAATTTGATGCCATTCCTGCGCTGACGGTGAAGTGGTGTAGGAGGAAGACATAAAAATGGACGATATAAACGCAATCCATAAGATCTTATCCGGCGATAACAGTTGACATTGACATTCTGAGTCCTGTACCATCCAATCATTTGCAATTGATCGAGTTGTTGAAAATCTATCTCTTGTGGCCAAAAGTTTAATTTCTTCGCGATCTGTAGTCTTCGTCCAGATCCACGGCGACGATGTTGAACCCCTTCCTCGGACCATTTGGACCAAATATTGAAACATTTCTTTACACGACGAGCAATTTCTCTTAGCGAAAGTCCGGCCTTCTCACTTAATACGGCCACGTTCAAAATCACTTAATTGGACAAAATGTTGATGTTGACGTACTCTCGGCATTGTTATCAAGTGCATAAATTGTGACGGAACAACAACAATTTGCAAACTTGACAGCTAATTTCAAATTTATAGTTACTATGTGCATCAACATGCAAAAAAAAAAAAAACTACTGGCTAGATTTTATTCAAATTTTAATCATCAATTTGTTTAATGAAAATAAACGTTTCCTGAAAATTTCAATAAAATCATTCGACAACTTCTAGGTGTTGCAATTTTTCTGGAAGTCAGTATACATAGATTTCTTAATGTTTGCAAAGTGTCTGTAAAATTTAGAATGCATGATAAGTACAAAGTGGAAACCTTTTGTTTTATTCTATGTGGGTTAACCCTGAAACCGAGGTTCGGTTATACTTTATGTTTTTAATGCCCTGAGCGAGAAGAGAGTCTTAATCTTCTTCCAATTCATCCTACAAGTGTGAAAGAAATAGAAGAATATTAATAAATATAAATTAAATAGTTGCTGGACCTGGCGCAAAGTTAAGTCCATCAAACGAAACAACAACAATTCTGGGAGTAATCTTAATCTTAGTTCACTCAGTGGGATATTTTCTTCGATTATTTTTCTATGATTGTTGGTTTCAAACTGTTTCATGCAATTGCAAGATTGCAAGCATCCCGTAAACTGTAATTTTATAACGAGACACTAATGTTTGCGCTTATCTTTTTGAAATTACCCCACCTAAGGAAAACACTCAATGGTTCTAAAAATTTTACACTTACTTCAGGAGCTTTTAAATATTTGGTGTCATCCGTCATATGCCGTCTTGGAACTTTTACAATACACGGATTAATTGAAATTCCGAAAGTATCTTGCGTTATTAGATTTGTCTATCGCCAAAGGCCACAGTTTATGATTTGCAATTCATACACAATAATAATGTAATTCTTTGCTTTGAAATTTTTATACCCGGTTCCTTTTTTTCTGTATGTGTAACGTAGATCTTGTCCGGTAAAAGCTGCCAATAAAGACCCGACTCGTCGGCAGTATATGTTTGATCTGGCAATAGATCAAGATCTTCAATTCGTACTCCATAGCGACGTTTGAATCTATTCAACCAACTATTGGCAGTAAACAACGATGTTTCATCGATTTTTTTTTGTAGCATTTCTTGCTTTTTCCTGTTTCATAATTCTACTTACTAGAACATCTTTCTCTCGTAATTCAAGACACCATTTATATACGGCGTTTTCCATCTTTGCATATGTAGACATTTTTAAAGTTTTCATTTTACCTGGACCCGCAAATGTTTTTGTAACTCTTTGAGAGATCATCTGATTTTTCTTCTTTACTCCGCATATATTAGACTTTGTTACTCCATATTTCTTCGCTAATGTGTTACAGTGTTTCCTTTATTTAAGCATTCCAATATTTTTACGTTTTTTTTTTTAGTTTCTTCTTAAGGTAGAATTTCAAATAATAACAAATTTCACTAAAGTGCTTATTACATATGTAATATGTAGACCGTATAATGAATGCAGCAGCAGTTATAAGAAACAGGCCGGCAAGATTAATAGAGCAACAGAGGTTCGGAAAGTTGACCCTGCAAAGTGGTTCGACAAAAATGCTCGAAAGGATTGATCATTTCATCAGCGATTTCGATTGACCATATTTTGTTTAGGCTACAGCCGCTATACCCATATTTTGGGGTCTAATGGTACAAATGCTAAAATTAGTCAATATAGACGTTTTGTTCATCAGATACGATTGACCATCGGTTGACCATGTTTGACCAATTTCACATTTTCAAAATTTTCAAAAAAAATTTTTTTTTAACTACAAACACTAAAATTTTGTTGCAAAATAGGATTGACCAACGTTTGACCATGATTGACCACTAATAAAAAAATTTTTGAAAACTTAAGAACAGTCGAAAAAATGAAAAAACAAGTTCATATCTCCAATGAAATGATATCAAACCCAGAAAATGTCACAACCTCTTGCATCGGATTTTTGACAAATTTTGAGAGATGGTCAAACGCCGAAAATAATAGGCCGTATTGTCTCGTGTTTCTAGACCACAAAAATTTGAAAATTATTGTTTGACCACCCTCCGGTTAAATTCCCCTCCTCGAAATTACATTCAACAGAGTTTTTAAAGTTCATCGCACTTTTCAGAAACTTTGAGAGGTGGGCAAACGTTGAAAATGGTACGACTTATTGTCTCGTGTCTCTAGTTTACAAAAAATTGAAAATCACCGTTAGATTTTTATCCGACGTATGTAATAAGTCCTATTATCTATCTTCAGCGTTTGACCACCTCTCAAAGTTTGTGAAAAGTGCGATGAACTTTGAAAACTCTATTATATGAGACTTCGAGATCCGATAAAAATTTACCGGTGGGTGGTCAAACGGTGATTTACAATTTTTTGTAAACTAGCGACACGAGACAATAAGTCGTAAGCATTTTCAGCGTTTGAGCACTTCTCAAAGTTCGTGAAAAATGGGATAAACTTTGAAACTTTTATATGAAACTTTAAGATCGGATAAAATTTAACTAGAGGGTGATCAAACGATAATTGTCCGTTTTCTGTGGTCTAGAGACACCATACAATAAGTTCTATTATTTTCAGCGTTTGACCACTTCTCAAAATATGTGAAAAATGCGATGCAAGAGGTTGTGACATTATCTGGGTTTGATTTCATTTCATTGGAGATATGAACTTGTTTTTTCATTTTTTTCGACTGTTGTTCAGTTTTCAAAAAAATTACTTAGTTGTCAATCATGGTCAAACGTTTGTCAATCCTATTTTGCAACAAAATTTTAGTATTTGTAGTAAAAAACAAATTTTTTTTTTGAAAATTTTGAAAATGTGAAATTGGTCAAACATGGTCAAACGTTGCTCAATCGTATCCGATGACCAAAATCCTCTATATTGGTTAATTTTAACATTTTCGCCATTAGACCCCAAAATATGGGTATAGCAGCTGTAACCTAAACAAAATGTGATCAATCTGAAATCCTTTCTAGCATTTTTGTCGATTTTTGACCACTTTGTATTTCCTACTTCGCGGACTTCAACCAGAGCCATTCATCAGCAAGCATGTTAAGAAGCAAACTGTGATATTTGTGTGAAAATTCGTTGAATACTGCTTACCCCTGTATTTCTGTAACGGTTGAAAATAGGACCCATATTTATAGGAACTTTTATGTTTGTTTTGGGTTCCTAAATCCGTACCTAAAATATGCTGCTGGATATCTTTACATCATCAGCATACAACAAATAATCACAGGAACTAAAAGAAACCTGCTTGCTGACATAAACTAAAAAGGAGTGGGCTGAAATGGGAGTCCTGCGGCACACCACGTTTATATAATCAAATTTTAGGCCAGTGATAAGTACAGTCTGTAACCTATTTTTAATATAATGTGGTAGACTTTTTTTTGAAGTCTGTCAGACCAACATCAATTTAACCACTATCAATTCTGAAACCGAATTATCTCTATTTCTTATTTATAAACAAGATTCAAATACCTATTACACTACGACTTCTGTTTTGATAGCGATTAAATCCACATTTTTGAATGCGGTTCCAAACTGACGGCTATTTTTCTTTTAAACTGTAAACTGTATTGTGTTAAATATATTCTGGCCTAGAAAACAAGTTTCTACTTACTTATCTAATAGAATTTTTGTATGTGCTCATTGTTTGTAAAAGTCAATTGTAGTGAGGTGTTGTGATGGTGGTGTGGCAATTCCTGTAAACAACAAAACAAATTTCTAAATAATCGGTAAATCAACAAGTGATTCATTTTTAAAATATCCAGACTTGATTAATTTGTTATAATTACATTATTACTAGTTTAACATTCTGGAACGCTTATGCATTAACTGTATCTCTGTATTGTATACATATTACGTAACAAATTTTTGAACCACGTTAAAAAAAAAATAACCGTTTAATTGCTACTTCTTCTTAGCACACTATATTATCTTAGCGACGGTTTAACTTGTTAAGATCGTTCTTTAAGAAGATAAATACCGTTCATACGCATTCCATCAGCTTCGCAGAGTAAATACAGTATTCAACGGCATTTTTTCACGTCGATTGCGTAGAGAACAATAGTGCAAGTGTTAGTACCAACATGAGGCGCCAGTGAAACCGTCTCTGTTTTATCTATCTGTGCTGCGCCTCGTGATTGCAATAATTATTATATTGGTTTAATCAATTCTTTTCCGGTTGATGGTCCGCTAATACCGATAAACAATAAAAATAAGTCTACGTATCATTATGACGATTGTGAAACAAATGTTACGAGACTGATATTGCCTTCCGTTCGTTTTGTTCGTTTTGAATGGATGATTCGAATCGTTCCATCTTTCGTCACCTAGTTTAGTCGTTCTTGACTTATTAAATTAAACTGCTCCTGAAACAAAACAAAACAAACTCTACGGGATAGCGTTTCGATCCATATTTAGCATATTTTCACATCATCTGTTATTGCTATATATCCATAAATATAACGTTCACATTGCAAATTTTCTCGACACAGCGGTGGCCATGTTCAATTATACAAAAAAAATTGTAACTATGCCATATAAAGGTCGTAAAAATGATACGTATGTATGTATGTACAGACATATGTGTTCATTAGTACCAAGCAGTGCGATTGCAGCTGTTTTATATAAGATTAACCCGACAAAGTTACTGTATTTTGTTTATATTTCTTATACGTAATATGTATTAAAGAAACCTTGTGAATTGTACACTAACTATATCCAATATCCGGTTTAAATATGTATTAGTTTGAGCACATTTTATCAAACACTTACTACAGTGGCAACTTCTTTATTTAGAGCAGGGATTTCCAAACTATTTTGGGCAAGAGACCCCTTTTCCGAAGTTACTTTAAAAATCCTATCTCTAGTTTTTTTCCTATTGATACAAAATACCAATTTAAAAACTTCACGGTTGGTTAAGTGAGTAAACTTGACATCATTTTCTCTTCAAAAATTAACAAAATAAATAGACGTAAGATTCAGTAATTATCAAGAGTAATAATAATACAAATTACGTAAAAATACTTAAGTAGGTAATTATTTTTTGAAAAAAAAATAAAAAAATTCAGTGTGATGAATAAACCTGGTAACTTTCTACCAATATATCTTTGTACCTTTGTTTTGTCAAAATGTTTGTAACCACACTGAAGCCTTTTTACACTAGGTATGATGATGGAAAAGCGATAAGGTATTTTTCAGCAACGTTCCACAATGCAGGATACTGTGTTTCAATGTTGTGCTGCAACTAGACCTTCTAATAGCCTTGGTTGAACTTGCTTGGTTGCTTAAGCTCCTCGTCTGTGCTGATGGTGATTAACTTCTTCTTGCATTATCAGATTGGCTTCTTCCATGGCTATGATATTGTATGGATTTATTATCCTTTGAGGAATTTGTAAATTTAAAAGATCCTCAAACTTCTTAGTAAAATCCTTGTGCAATGGGTCTAAATCGTCTTGAAGCATTTCTGTTGTTCTACTAAAATATTAATCATTCTTATAAGAAGTTGATACAAGCAACAACTTTTATTTTGAAAGTTTTACCTAAGAACTTGCTAATTAATAGGGCTCGATTTTTAGACCTCGTCGACCCCCAAAATCAGTTTTCGTTTATGTCGACCTTTGAGAAACCGATATCGACCACTTTGGGAATCCCTGGTTTAGAATGAGGGTTATACTCTCTGAAGTCCCATTTTCTGAAAATTCTTCTGTAATCTCTGACACCTTAAGCTTGCTTTCAGATTCTTCATGACCATCCTCGGCTACCTCTGCGCTTACCATTTTTGTTATCTTATTTTGATCATTTACTATTTCATTTACTTCTTCTTGTAATTGTTCATTTTCATCGTCATCTAACCCAATGCTACAACCAGGCTTTACTTGAGGTTTTTTCCTCTCCAGTTTGCTGACACATCTGCATGGGAAACTGATCTTTTGGCAACACATCTCAGTTCTTTTTTTGGGTCGTTAAAATTTGACGCTAATCACTTTTCGACGTCTTAAAATATGCCACTTCTAATGGCTGTTATAGGTGGACAGCGAACAGTACAAATTTAATGTAATTTTGTCTTTCAATTGCTGAAATATTTCCACTTGTAGGTCAATATAACAACAATTAATTAAATACCAATTTGTTCCAGAACATTAACGAAAACATAATATTATATGTTCTGGAAAATGGAAATATTTCAGGAATTGAAAGATTAAGTACATAAAGGCCACAAAATAGTTATATTAAATGTAATTTTGTGAAGCTAAATTATCACCGATGATTAGGTTCTTCCCAGTCTTTTTGATGTCCCAGCAGATCCGTTTCTTGTCTAGTTGTAGCATATCGATGAGGGAAGTAATGCTTCAGTTGCACTGCCTGCAATCATGACGGTAATAAATGCTTTCGAATAATCGAGTAGGCGGTCAACATGTTTAGATGATCGCTTAGCAAAACGACGGGGTTTGTAGAAGTAATTGGTGTTGTAGACTACTGCAGTACTTGAAGATATTCAGAAACTGCCTCTCTTGATATCTCGACTCTTGCACGTTTTATATTTTCAGATATTTTTCATCGTAGTTGGATTATGGACTGAAGCATGACCAGTCTCACTTCTGCAAGTGACGTCATATTATTTAAAAAAAGCAATCATATCTAGATAGCAAAGATTGTTTGAACAAACTGGAATAAAGGTTGCCATGATAACGGTGGTAGCTTACATCCAGCTTGTCTTGGAACGTGTCATCTTCTACTTCCGTAATGTAAGAGAAAAATTGTCTCTTAAACGTCCAAAAACTACAATTACTCTTGGTACGATTATTAAAGCTAATTTTATCTTCTACTTCATCCCCTTCCCCACGCCCTCTTGTTGTTGTTAAAGGGACTCCAACTTTCCTCGCTCATCTTTTAACCAACATTTCATATAAACATACTAAAACTGAAAATAAAAACTAAAATAAACTGACCTCTGCGATTTCTTGCTTCCCTGTTGAATTCCAAATTTCGACGTCCTAGATCTTACTCAGTGCTTCTCTGAAGGCAAAACCTAATTTCATCGCAGTTCGCTATTCAACCTCTATTATACAACACCTACTACAATGAACCGATTCCAACCCTCATTCCCTCTAGTGGACAAGATTGAAAGTAGCACTACCGGGTGTCAAACAATCCAGGTCGGTACAGCAGATACCGATCTAGATTGGACAATTCGTAGATTGTCAGTCCCGCTGGATGTCTCGATTGGTCTCGATCTGCTAACAGTCTAGAATTCTAAATTGATTACGTAACAGATTGATAATTATTGTTTCTAGAATAAATTTTAATTTTTTAAAAATTTTTTTTTCAAATCACTACTCAAATAGAAATTTATACGCACCTTACATCACAACGTTCGTTTCCTATAAATAACGCTGTGAATTATTCATCCATTACGTGCTCGTTTCTTATATCTGCGGTTTTGAACAAAAATAAAATCTCAGGAAAGGACGGAGGAGATGTTGTCATAGTCTTTACGTAACAATATTATCAATGACACAATAGAAGAACAAAGTTCTTTTTTTAGATTGATAACGTAATATAAGAACGGGTCAAAAATCAAATGCAATCGCGTTGTTATAAACTAGAACGTAATAAATATACAATTGTTAAGTGAATTGAATGCTTGCTTTCACATTGTTACCTCTGATACATACAGATAAGCTTTTGAAATGAAACCTTCGAGATTTAAACGGAATAATTCAATGAGGTTTAAAGCAAAAGGTCTTTTCATTAATAAATGCAGATTTATTTTTGCACATTTTCGTCATGGTGCTCTCGTTACTAAAGATATGATAGAAATTCGTTATTGTCAAGCGGTTATCACACCAAAAAGGATGTGGCTATCATGGATGCTGATATCATAATCATGCACACAGGTCTTTCAAAAACACAATATCTCGATAGTACCCACACGCTTAAAATTGTCAATATGAATACAGGGTGGACTATATTTACAGAGAAATAACAAGGTTTCTTCTGAAATTTCACTATCGAGAGAAAGTTTATTTTTTAGCTTCCGCTGTATCTTGTACCTAGTCAACTTATATAACTTGCAGCTTGCTTATTCGTGTGTGATAAAAGTTACTCCAACTTAAAAAAAAAACTCTGCATGTGCTTTAGATGTTGGCACAGCAGGTGTTGGTTCAGTAATGGTTGGTAAAGGTTCCAGTAATGTAAACTACTATTTATTAAATCTAGAAATTTAGAGATAAATGTCTTTACATTCATAATTGCGACATTATTAAGCTGAACATATTGGACAGAAAATCCATCTAAATCAAGTAAAAAGATTTTTTAGTAGGTACTCTAATGTACAGGCAACTAACTCTGTTGGATTTGATGTCTTGAATAGAATTGAATAGAACAATGTTGGACCGGGTGAAGCAAATCTGCATCTGTCACTATAATTTCTTCCTAAATGCAGTCTGTAAGCCCGTCAATTATTTTCAGGACGATTTTCTAATGTCTTTTGCCTTCAAGCCTCAGCATAGACCTGTAACTTCAGATAACCCCACAGTCGGAAGTCCTCCAAAGGCGTTAAATCGCATGAACGTGGCAGCCAATTCTGGTCAGCAAACGGGGAAATAGCACGACCAAGAGCAAACTCTTGCAAGATAGTCAATGTTTCACGGACGGTATGGCATGTGGCACCGTCTTGCTGAAACAATATGTCGCCAAGAACAATATCTTCCAGTTGAAAAGAACTGCGTTAGCAGAACACGATGACGTTCGCCATTCGCCGTTAATGCATTATTTTCTTCATCTTCAAAGAAATACGGTCCAATTATTCCTCCAGACCACCTCCATACCAAACAGTGACACGTTTAGGATGAATTTTTTTCTGGTGCATCATTCGTGGATCCTCTGAGTCCCAAATGCGGCAATTTTTCCGACTAAGAAAGCCATCCAGGTGAAAATTTGCTTCATTACTGAAAATGATTTTTTCCGCAAAATCGGCATTCACATCCATTTTCTTAAGGATCCAATAGGTGAACTCCCTTTGCTGTGCATGCATGGTCTGTTGGCAGAAGTTGTTGAGTCAATTGGACTTTGTAGGTGTGGAGATGCAATCTTTTATGTTTTTACACGATGAGGAATCGACGTCTCTGGACTTTCGACCACATTCTCGTGAACTGCTGTAATGTTTTGTTCTGAACGACCTGACGAACTCGCGTCGTGTGTTTCATATCACTAACCGAAGCAGTATTTTCGAATTTTTCGATTATTCTTTTCACATTAGATGAACTATAGGAATATTTTCTTGGCCGAATATTGAACGCACTTTATGAATGATAGCAATCAAATTTTTACCATTGTAAATGGTTAATAATTAGGAGGCGTTGTTCTGTCATGTAATGCTCCATGTCTCCATGTTTACTAACTCCCATTTGTCAACTTTCGATCTGTCAAGTTGAAATCATATGTCATTATGACTGTCAAAAATAGCGGGGAATTCAAACCTTGCGCTTTTATTATTTATTAACATCCCTTTCAGTACAGAAAAGAAAATTGGGAGCCGGTAGGTCAAGGAACCCAGGGGTCAAGCCAAATATCCAACCGACGAAATAGTCGTTTAAAAAGTTTAAATAGTAAATATTTAACCCTGAAAAATTTTTAGGTTAGAATTACTTAAGTGAGTCAATATTAATGACTTTCAGGCTGTCAAATTTTTGACACATTAGAATTTACAAATCGGGCATGTGAACATAAAGTTTTAAAGTATTTTCTTTCGCAAGATTGACGACACGGCGATAGTTTTAAATTTTACTTCAATCAAATTGTGACAGCTGTCAGTGACAAACCGAATTTAGAGAAGCTTACATTTGAATGTTTATTCAACATGTTGGAGTTACAACGCAAAAAGTTTGTAATTCAAAGTTACTGATCGAAAATTAGATAAATTACATCGTGATTGTCATGATAGATTATCACTTCTTCTTCTTCTTCTTCTTTGGTTGGCACCGTGATCTTCAGTTGATTCACTCAGCCATCTACAACCCTTGCATATTTAGCAACAAAGCTCGCCTGGAACACGTCCCTATCTCCATTTTTACAATGTGTCTAAATGCACATTATATACTGCAGAATTTGGAATAGAGATTCGATTTTGTCCTGGCATATTCTGATTCCATTTGAATTGGTGAATTTGTATAGGAGTCATGAAAGTTTTACGTCTTCAGTGGCTAGCAAGCTGCTAATTGTGTGCTAATTTGTGGTGGGCGTTGTCCAAGTTTCTTCACCTCACTCTGCATAGATATAGAATACCTGAAAAAGAAATATACATCGACATTGCTATCAAGCCAACACAAAAAAAATACTCTATGGTATTGCACGTTGAAACACTTTAAACATTTATATCTCACTAAATAATAAAAATATAGCAAAATAAAAAAATACGGGTCCATTTTTTAATTATTTAATTAATTATATAAATAATTAATTTTATATTATAATTTGGAAAATGTTCCTGTTTCCTATTCCCATGCAATTGCTGACTATGTGAGCTGTTGCTCCATCTTGTTGAAGTAACAATACTATTTAGTTATCTCTGTTTAATCAATTCTGGGATATGAAATGTTTATAATAAGTTTATGTAGCGCTTGGAATTGATTATAGAACGATTATTTTTTATCCTCAAAAAATAGGAACTAATGACACCAAAAGATCCAACACCACACCAAAGATATAAGATTATTGATATTTTTTTGTGAAAAATGGGAAGGATAAAGTTTAAATCATATATCAAAATAGGTAGCCTCTAATATGGGGAATGCTGTATTTTCTTGGCCGGAAGAACGATAGTTAATTGACGTTCCCCGAAAATAACGCTTAAAATGATGTGGTACGCAAAAAATCAACCCTAAATAAAATATGGATAATAATAAATTGCTTCTTATTGTAGACATCATGTCTGCGAGCAAGTGGTAAAATATTTTCAAAAATGAGGGAAAATATTGGCCATTTATTGATGAGTAATTTTGCCGTATTTTTCATCAGCAACTCGATTGACCACCTACTATTTAGGGTGTATTCCCTATAGACATATCGGAAAAAGATAAAACTGACCATGTTTAATCGATAAATGAACTCGTTATTTCATACGACTATAGAAAAAGACTATAAAAAAGTTATAGGTAATGATAGTTTAACCTCTTCTGAATCATTTTTTATAGGTTTAGAACTTATTCGAATAATTGAACCTCATACAATTTGTCAGAGTGTTAGTTAAATGTTGATTTGAATGTTTGACAGCCCCTGAAAATCTCTGACCTCTCTTGTTATATCTAACTTTAAAATCGCGATTCGAAATCGACTGGTCTTTTCCATTTTTTTTCTTGCGTTTGCTTTAAGGAAATTCTGCAATAAAGATTTTCTTT
Source organism: Holotrichia oblita (assembly GCA_023690525.1). NCBI lineage: Eukaryota > Metazoa > Arthropoda > Insecta > Coleoptera > Scarabaeidae > Holotrichia > Holotrichia oblita. The sequence continues at coordinate 16,109,751 of CM043017.1, forward strand.
TTGGATAAAAGGTTGTACATATATATCGTTTAATATGATCATATTTAAGACATTTTTTGTCGGAAAACTTATTTATGTATGATAAAAAATTATTTTTTTGTTGTTGTGTAATATTCTATATTCTCCTTTTTATGTGTTTAACCACAATTATTCTGCAACATTCCGAGAAATTATACCAATCGACAAAACTGTTTACAACACTGATTTTGTATTTAAGAGGTGTATTTGATAATAAATGCAAATATCTGCTGAAATATCTGGCTTGTGGTGTACCAATCTGTAAAAATTTACATTTTTCATGGTTAATTAAAACATCTAAAGAAATTTATTATTTAGCCGCCGTGATACAGTCAATTACTTCTAAGTATCTCTTAAAAATTGGATTCCAGTACTAAATTGACAATAATTTTAGCAGTGGTTAGGCGTCTGACCATCGCTGTGACGGGACGATAGGAGGCGAGTTTCAATTCCATGGAGGGACGGTGACATTTTTTCGGAGTGTTGAAATCCGGATCGACTTACCATTCGCTGTTGGGACCAAAGTGATTAACAGCGCAGCATTATAAAAGGCAATATGATGCTGTCACAAAGCCATTTGAACACAATTTACACACACAAAGTTACACCGCGTTACATCTTTTCCAGTTTCTTTAGATACCTTTGACATGATGTTCAAGCACAGCTCCCTATCGTGGAGAATCGACCAATTTATTTCGTCTTTCTAAGACCACCTTTTTACGAAACACATCAAAATGTGATTCGTATAACTAATACTCCTTAGTTTGTTAGGAACCAATAAGTTAGAAATGACAGAATTCAATTTAGAATTATATCCAGGAGAGAGGAGGCAGCTTGCTATTGATTAAAGCCTTCCAACGAAAAACACCATGTTTCGAACGGAGCTAATAAAATCTCAATTTCTTCAATAACATTTCACACAAATCCTTAAGGATATACCCAATCGACATTGCATTTTTATATCCGTGTGTGTATACAACATACAGATGTTTTTCAAAAATCTATTTAAATCGTTTAAGAATATAATATTACGACACTATAGAATACGAGAAACGAGTGACTCAATCTATATATAACACTAAATAAAGCCTATTTAACATGTAATTGTGTCGACGGCAGGTGTTAATAAACTGGAAACCAGTTTATATACGACACTGATCTGATACGTGCACGCGTATTTTTTTGTTTCTCTTCGGGAAAGAAAGAAAAACGATATCGACAAGAAAACAAAAAGAAAAAGAAAACAGCAGGAGGACTAGCGCCACCTTGTCGATAGCACATGGCAAATTACCTTATCGGAATTATGTATACCAGCGTTCGTTTTCGTTTATTGCTTGCATCCTGCCATTAAATTTTTTCTTGCGGTTGCGATGGTTTCGTTATTAAAAAATTGAAAATAGAATATTAATTACTGTGATTAAATTACGCACCTGTTGATTGATTAATATTACAAACGTGTAGGTAAATTAATATCGCCTAAGTAATAGAAAATATTAACTGTAAAGCAGTGAGTAACCTTTGGTTTATATTATATGCCTCTATTCTATTAAATATCTTCTCATTTCTTTATTAATTTGTAAAACTCACAAGAAAAAATGTTTTCAAAATGCTAAACCAACCGCTTCTCTACGAAACGAAACTCCTTCCCCACCACCACCTCCACGAAGGGCAAAATATTACCGTGGAGGCAACATATCTTGAGGTCACATCTAAAATACTAAACTTGTTTTTAGCCATCACTTTACCAGCGTTGTCTCTAAGTTTCTGCGGACGTGGTATGTCCTGGTACCACTACTTCGTTGGAAAAGTTTTCACTAAGTTTAAAGATCCAACTTTTGATCTATACGACGTTTCTCGAACCAATCATCATCTATGCTGCCTTAATCTGGTCCTGTACCAGCGTGTCTCAAATCAAGTTGCTATAGAGTGCTACGATTGATTGTTGTGGCACTCTGGTGTGCCAGAAACGAAAACCCTCGAGAAGGCAACACGGTCGGAGAACCCTTTGATCACCCATCTTGGGGAACTAAATCTGAGCAGATCGCCACCCCCAATAAGAACTTGACGAATCCTAAAAATCGCTCAGTAACTCCAGACCAAGACCAGATCGTACTCTTGAAGAGACCCCTTAATAGTACTCAGTTTGATTTCCTAGAAAAAAAAAGGAATGATTTGAGCAAAGCATTGACTAGAAAAACGTAGTTGCGACAAAGGCATCAACGGTCGGAGAACCCTTTGATCACCCATCTTGGGCAGTTGAACCTGGGTAGATCTCCATCCCATCCCCCTTCCTCCTTTAGGGACTAGACGCATCCTAAAGATCGCTCAGTAACTCCAAACCAAGACCAGGTCATGCTCTTGAAGAAACCCCTTAATAATTCTCAGCTTGATTTCCTATAAAAAAAAAGTAATGAAAGGATTTGAGTAAAACCTTGACTAGAAAAACGTAGTTGCAACAAAGTAGGTTGAAACTCTCGAAGGAATTGCCTACTGGTGACAAAGATTATTGCAAAACCTTCCTAAAAATTAACAAAAGTCTGTTTTTGTTTGGCAAAAGTAAGAGCTAACAAATCATTAAAAAACTGAATTTTGATCATTTGGATATTTTCTTCTGAATATGCAAGAAAATTAATTGAATTAGTGTCGCCACCTTGAAAATATTTTCAGTTACTAAATTGTGTTACTCAATGATCGTATACAACCTTGCAGAAATAAATTATGACTAGGAAGCTCAATTTTTCTAATGGCCAATCTGAATCAATCACCCTATATAGATCATCTAAAGATGACAATTGCTCCAATTTTCTGGTACGACTTTTTGAGTGAGCTTTTTTAGCATGTTTACCATGCAATGAATTTGAACCCTTCCTATAAAGCCATGTCTGGTATTTCTTCATAAATTTATTATGAACTTTGGATGCAATCATCCACATTTATTTAAACGGTTTCTTTATTGTTCTGTATATACTTATAAATTAGAGTTAGATTTTCAGCTTCAAAACCATTTTTATTAATCTTTTTCATTTGTTTCTTTTCCAGAGTCTTGATTCCACATCTCTATCTTCTCACCTTCGTCCATTAACTTCAGAGATATCGACCCCGCGTATCGACAGTTATCGTTTTTCTATGGCCAACTTAGAGGATGCCCCGGACGTAGATTTAGACGCGATTTTAGGTGAACTATGTGCCTTGGAGTCCCAATGCGAGAAAGAAATAGGACACGCTCAAGAAAGTAAACGATTATCAGGTACAATTTTTCATTCTAATTTTGTTTGGTGTCGATAAATTTTTGTTTTAAAAACGTAGATCGTCCAAAAATTCAACATCACTCACGAACACACAGCAGATCTTTATCGGAAGAAGCTAGATTGAAGCAAAATGGTGGCGATATGGAAGTATTATATCACGCGGATTCAGTACGAACGGATTCGCCCGATAATGATTCCGCGTTCAGCGATACAGTTTCGATGTTGTCAAGTGAATCTTCCACGAGTAGCGGAGGTAGCGGTTCGAAATTGCAACCGTTACACCTCAATCAAAATCAACAGGTAATTGATGTTCAACATTATCGAGATGTTGGTAGTCATTTTATGAATTTTAGGATGGCACGAATAAACTTAAAGCGGAAAAAATTAAAATGGCAATGGAAAAGATTAAAGAAGCCAATATCCAGAAGTTATTCGTTAAGGTGTTCACTGTAGATGGTTCGGCGAAATCTCTTTTAGTCGATGAGAAAATGTGTTGCGCTTACGTTACGAGATTATTGGCTGATAAGAATCATGTTGGGATGGATCCAAAATGGGCGATTGTCGAGTATATTCCCGATTTGTATATGGGTAAGATTAAATTTAATTTGAGTTCACGTTTGTTAATCTAATCACACCATTCTTTTCAGAACGAATCTATGAAGATCATGAACTCTTAGTAGATAACCTGATGCTTTGGGCGAGAGATTCTAAAAACAAAATTCTTTTCGTGGAAAGGCCGGAAAAAACGTTTCTATTTATGCAACCCGAAAAATTCTTACTCTCCAACACTGACAAACAAAAAAGTATGGAAAATGATGAGCATTCGCGAACTATGCTTATAGAGGAATTCTTTTCGTCTAATACGAGGATACCAGAGGTTGAGGGTTCCCTCTACCTCAAATCAGAAACGAAAAAAGGCTGGAAGAAACACTATTTCGTCTTGAGAGCTTCCGGTCTGTACTATTTCCAAAAGGAAAAAGTCAGATCGGCTAAGGACTTGATCTGTTTAACGACTTTCGAAACGAATCAAGTTTATTACGGTGTGGGTTGGAAGAAGAAATTTAAGGCGCCGACTGATTATTGTTTTGCGATTAAACATCCTAAAGTCCAAGATCCTAAGAGTTCGAAATATATCAAATATCTGTGCGCTGAAGATAAGAATACTTTGGAACAATGGATGGTTGGGATTAGAATTGCGTGAAATATGGGAAGCAATTAATGGATAATTACAGGATGTTAGTGGATGAATTAGCGCAGGAGGATTTGGATATTTTGGCACATGCGAGGAGTTGTTCCATCAGTTCGATTGCTGTCCAAAGTAACGCAGCTACACCAGTCCAGAGGTAGGTAATAAATTCGAAAAAATTTTCAATTTTCGTGGATTCATGTTTGCCTCATCATTCTTCTTCGTCTTTTCTCCTTTGGGCAGATCTCGAGAGTTTTACAGTATCTTACGCCGGCAAGTCCATTCCAGTAGGAGCAATTTCTAGTATCGAGTTCCGATCTAACCAAGATTTTCATGCTGCCATAAGAACCCTCACGCGCCGATTCTGGTCCTATGAATAGTCTTTCGCCAGCACCTGTTTCTAACTTGTCAACTACAGTGGACCCTCAATTAACCGACTCCTCGGTTTAACCGACCATGCGTCCGACCGTCTGTCTGCGTGGTTAGTTTCCACGGGCAGCGTTATCGGCCCACTCCGCTCAAGTCACAACACGTTTGTCTACCGTATGAGTCATTCATGTTTATTGTCACTTAATTGACTGCCTGTCTTTCTGCAGTGCACATTGTTTTATGTCCTCTGTGCAATTTCATCTCCACGTTTTTGAATTTAAAGTTACAGTACTGTGTAGTGCTGTACTGTTTCATACGTTGTGTTAAACACTTTTAAGGATTCTGAACACTAAAAATGGTCTCAAATCCGAAGAGAAAACGTGTTGTGTGTTGTATAATAGAACAGAAATGAAACGTTTTGCAAAGACTGGACAAAGGTGAGTCAGTTGCTAAATTAGCCTCTGAAATAGGTGCAGGAATAACAATAACGATTAATGACTGGAGAAAGAATCGTAAGAATCTTGAATCTTTTTGTTTGACAGTGGAATGAGAAAAACCTGTAAAAAATAGATGAACTTCGAAAAAACCTAAACTAGGTTTTAGATGACACAGTCTGGGTTTGGTTTTGCCAGGAAAGACGCAAGGGGACCCCTCTCTCTGGCCCAATTATAAAAGAAAAAGCGTTTCAGCTCCACAAAAAACTGGGTGGCGATGAAAGTAATTTCACCGCCAGTGAGGAGTGGCTTCATTGTTGGAAAAACCGTCACGCCAGAAATACAAACTTATCTAACGAGTTCGTATTTCTGGCGAAAAACTTTCTGCTGATGATGATGCGAGTAGAGAGTTTATTGAAAAGTTTGATAAGATATATTCAGAAAATGATTTGTCAGCCAATCAGCTCTACAATGTCGACGAGACAGATCTTAACCACAAAATGCTACCTAAAAAAACCCTAGCATCTACAAATGAAACAGTTGTAGGCACAAAACTGGTTAAGAACAGGCTTACTATCGCAACATGCAGTAACGCTAGTGGTGATCATAAATTGCCGTTGTTTCTAATCGGCAAGTCTAACACAAATATTTCGGATCACTTCACAGTAAAAGCAACAATGAGTGTATACTCTATATTACAAACACTACGAGAGAATAGAAACGAAATATAGCAATATATACAGGGTGTTAGTAAATAAGTGCGACAAACTTCAGAGGGTGATTCTGCATGCAAAAATAATGACAGTTTGCTATATAAACGTCCGTCCGCAAATGCTTAGTTTCAGAGTTATAGGGTGTTAAAGTTTTTCCTAAAAACTGACGATTTATTTATTGCTCTGAAACCGATCGAGATAGGCAAATGAAATTTGGTGGGTTTTAAGAGATGGTTATTGCGGATTTCTTGACATCCAACCAAGAATTTTATATTCATCATTGGCGTGCATACGGGTAATTTTAATTTAATTTTTTAAAGAAAAAAAAATGGTACGCCACTGAGATATTTCAAATTAAAAATCATTTTTGAATTTGCCATTCAATTTGTGATCAAAAACCTCTCTTGCCTTTTTCTCGTGTGAGGCACCGTTTTTATGCAAAAAAATAAAACATCTTAACGTGTATTTTTCGTTTCTTTAATACATTATCTAGTAGGCTACTGAACTACTGTATTCTTTAATACAATAACATTAAACTAGAACAATAACAGAAAATAACACTAAAAAAATGTTAAGTAAGCGCAAAGCTGCAACAAATGTTGAAAATGACCTCCCTCAGACATGACACAACTTTCAACTCTTCGCCTCATTGATTGTTGTATTCGCACAAAAATTCCTGGTGTATTTCTTATTGTCTCACAGCCGACTATAATTCGATTCCTAAGGTCATCAACATTTTCGACGTGAGTGGAATAAACTATAATGACTTAAGAAAATCCCAAATGCAAAAATCTAAAGGATTTAACTCCAAATTCAAAAATGATTTTTAATTTGAAATATCTCAGTGGCGTACCATTTTTTTCTTTAAAAATTAAGATCATTACCCGTATGCACGCCAATGATGAATATAAAATTCTTGGTTGGATGTCAAGAAATGCGCAATAACCATCTCTTAAAACCCACCAAATTTTATTTGCCTATCTCGACCGGTTTCAGAGCAATAAATAAATCGTCAGTTTTTAAGAAAAACTTTAACACCCTATAACTCTGAAACTAAGCATTTGCGGACGGACATTTATATAGCAAACTGTCATTATTTTTGCATGCAGAATCACCCCCTGAAGTTTGTCGCACTTATTTACTAACACCCTGTATATTGAACACTAACAGACACGCAAACAGACAAATACTTGAAATTGAGAAAAAAGACAAGACAACCACCATCAACCAAAAAGAAATTGCAAACGAAATACATGAATATTTCGCATTTATCGGCAAGAACCTAGCAGAGACACATAAGGGAAAACCTCTGAAAATACAACCAATCAAAAAAACTCCGACATTAAATACCCAAAATTAATAAAATCAAACTGCTCACTAATAAACTCCAAATACATACATTTACACAACAGTAGAAGACAGTCCAACATAAGAACAAAAAAATATAACAAACACAAAACAACACCAACTATCGAAACCATAAACCTATATAATAAATTACCAAAACAAGTAAAAAGTTTACACGACTTACAATATAATAACAAAATAAAAACAACGATCAGACAAGGGCAAGCGTAACAAGACCAACACTTGAAAGGAAAGCAACAACACCAAGAGCGCCCTCGATACCGTTAACCCGGGACCAGGTTTATATCGGGGAGGACGGTAACCAGGCTACAGTGGGACTACAGAGAAGGTTTAAAAATATCATCATGCAGACACACGCTCCCTGTATATTATAGAGCTCAGTCAAGTGCTAGGATGCATTCTTTTTGGTTTAAAGAGTGGTTTTTCAATGCATTTATTCCGGCTGTCAAAAATACTTAAAGGCAAAAAATCTGCTAATCAGTGCAATTTTATTGCTCGACAACGCTCCAAGCCACCCCTCTGAAGACGAACTTCAAGATAATGATATAAAAGCCATGTTTTTGCCTCCTCCCCACGTAACGTCTTTGATCCAATCCATGGATCACGGCGTCATAGACTGGCTGAAACGACGTTACAGGAGGAAATACGTGAACGCTTTGTTAGAGAAAACAGAAGAGGGTTGCGATCTCTTTGAAGCAATGAAAAGCCTTAACATAAAAGATGCAATTTACACTTGCGCTCAAGCTTAGGACGAACTAAAAGATACCACTCTTCAAAAATCCTGGAAAAAGATTTGTCCTAGCCTCAACCAAGAGCAAGACATTCCAGAAGCTGATGAGTCAGACACAGCTGATTTAGTGACTCATGTACAATCTCTTCAACGAGATATTCAGCCTGCTGATGTTGAAGAATGGCTAGCAGAAGGTAACGTTGCTGCTGTTTCAGTAGAAGAAATGGGAGATGACCAGATTATCGACCTCGTTTTGGAACAGGCTGACAATGAAGAAGATGAAGAAGAAGAAGAAAAGAAAGAGGAAACAGGAGACTGCCCTCAAATATTTGGAACAACAATCAATCGCTACATCTATGGGCAAATGAGTGTACTGATGCAGCAGCTATGTCTAGATTTAAAAAGTTGAAACAACAAAACATTTTAGAATTTTTCAAGTAATTTTTTAATGTCTACGCCGTTCTTTTTTACTTTGTTTTTACTCTGTAAATGGCGTTTTTCATTCTCCTCTGATTATCCGACCTTTTTAGCGTTTCGACCATGCCCTGGTCCCGGAGGTGACGGTTAATCGAGGTTCTACTGTATTTCGTTGTCCTTAATTGCGCAGTGGGTTGGCACCCATCTCAGCGTAATGCTGTGATGTTCCCCCAGTTTTTTGAGCATTTTACATTTTGATATGGATATATTAATTCAACGCTATCTTTGATAATAACCTGTTGCCTTGTGTACAATAACATTTCTACTTTTAGTTACAACACGAGTGAAGGATATTCGACTCCAAACGAAACCTATTCCGCACCTAGCGAAATCAGCGTTGGACGGCATAGCAGAGCTAGCAGTTCAAGTTCAAGCGGTTGCATGTCAGATGGAGCTTCATCTACTTGTGAGAACGCCTTCGATTCGGAGTTTTCCACAGGTAACTTCGATTTCATTTTAAAAGTTCTTTTTTAAATCGATCGTGTATTAGGTACAATTAAACGAAAGCCATCTATGAAACCCAGTTTACCTTTAACGAGTACAACGCGACAATTGAAGGAAGTAGGAGAAACGAGAGACGAAAACGATAATACTTCTATAGCAGGAAGTCCGGTGACGACGTACACAAGCACAGGTAAGTCGTTTAAGTGTGACTCTGGAAAGATCGATTTTTGACCGTTAATCTTTACAGGTACTCTCACTAAAAAGCATCACAGACGAAAGTCGAATAATTCTGGAGACGATTCATCTAATTGCAGTACGTTAAAGCGACAACATTCGTATAAGAATCGCGGTTCTGTAGAATCCATGGGTAGTTGTAGCGGTAATAGCACGCCCTTGGGGAACACCCCTGTTAGGGAACATGCAGCGGCTATTGCGGAAAGCGTAGCTTTGTTCTCAGAAAGAGTCAAGACTCCTATGAATAACGAAGAAGAGATATCTATGGTAAGTTGGTGACGCAATTATCATTACACAACTTAATTGATTTTCTTTTCTAGACTGACTCGATTATCTCGTTACCTCCACCTCCAGATACGACGGAAGATAACATCGTCACCTCTCCGACTTACCAATTACCCCCGCCACCGCAGGAACTATTCAATTCGAACCTGTCACTAGATAGTTTACCACCACCTCCAAACCTAAACGATTTACCATCGATTTCGGAGTCGGAATTGACCGGGAGTCAATTATCGTTGATGTCGCTACCACCACCACCGCCTAGCGAAACAGGAGCGGTTAGGAAACGATTAGGAAGTACTACGCCTACGAATTCGGATAATTCACCCGATAGGACGCCCGTACAATCGAATGTGAACACTCCGACTTATCATAATCCGCCGAATTATTACCACAATCAGCAGAGCTCCACTCTACCATGCTGTTCTAATAATTATAGCGCACGATCAGCTGTTAAAGATCAATCTAATTCTAATATTGCGATTAATACGAATTCTACAGGCGGTAATAGTGCGAATAGCGCTACTTTACCGTATCCTGGAGGTAATATTGCCGCTAGAAGTGCTATACAATCATTAAATTTACAGCAGGTAACTCATTATGGTGAGCCTCAAAGTCCTAAGAAATTAGTTAAGAAAATTAGCTTCAATTTAGCACCGCAAGAGACTCCAGCTTTACCCAAGAAACCTTTACCGCCGAAACGATCGGATAGCACCAGGTTATCGAGTCCTAGAAAGTTAACCGATCCTCCGACGGAGTTCTTAAAAGATTTGCAGAGGGTTATGCGGAAAAAATGGCAGGTCGCTCAGAAATGTAAGGAGGAACCTTCGACGACGCCTTACGAGGTGTTAGGATTTAGAGATCCGCCGGCGATGTTGCCGGATTATAAAGAAACGAATGTATCGAATTGGGTGAAGGAGCATTACGGTCCAAATAATTTATACGAGAACGTTTACAGGGATACTCCGGATGGGGTGGTTGAATACGCGACAAGTCCTGTACATACCGCTAGGAACGAGAGTAAAATTTACGATTTCATCAGGTGTAAGAGGCCACCGCCGCCTCCGCCGAAACGTAGCGAATTAACGCATTTAAGCACGACTAAATCGCACTGATATAACATCACGTGCTTGTCGAGATTGTTGAATGCTGGCGTTTCACGATGTCCGAACTGGTAACGTAGGTAACGCTAACGATTTATGATATCGTTATTAATGACTTTTCCCATGTCCTGTGCTGTGATATTATTTTGCAAGAAAAATTAAGAGATCGTAAAGGATGTTAACGTACGGTTATAATGCTTATTTTGCGAGAAAATAATTTCCTCATTGAGAAGAAAGAAACTGTTTTAAAGAGAACGATGATCACCCGGTCGAATAGTTATCCGATATTTAGGTTGCTATTTTTTAGATAAATAATGCAATCAAAATTAAATTAAATAAATTTTTAGTAGTTTAGGAGCTGTCTTTGAAGGATTTTTTTTTGATAAAATCGAAGAAGGGTTTTGGTCGGACTTGTATATCGTATCCGAGCTGGTAAAGCCGGATAGTTAGCCCGTATGCGCACGAACTTTGGTTTTCACCTTCTGAAAAAATGTTTTGATAGCCGATCCACCAGATCACGTTATCTAATTATTATATGCAATAGGTTAATAAATAATGAAATGTTTAAAAATGTGTGCATCGTATCCAGCAAAGAAAAAATTACGAAGTGTTTTGTTGAATAGATTACAATGAAAAGCCTCTGCAAGCTGCAACATTGTGCACATATCACAATGTAAATGGTAAGTATGAAAACATTTGATGTCACACCTCTCCTCTTCTCTTCACCCCTCAAAAAAAGGTTTCTTATTTTGAAAAGTTAATAAAGGAGAACTGTATTGAAATATTAACTTTTAAAACTATGCAACGTAAAAGTAAACAGTTCGGATTTTTGTTTAAAGGGAGAACTCTTTCGCCAATAAGGCAAAACCATCTCTTGTGCCATGTACTATCAACACTTTTTACCTCTTGTATCTGAGCGACACCTGTCCTTTGGATTATAAGCAAAAAAAATGGATTTTTGTAATTTTTTATTTTAAATAAAGTTAATAACATTTTTTTGGTATGAAATATCTCGAACCATGGCGTAATATATAAACTAACGTTTGCAAACTTCACATTGATACAGGATGTTTCTTCTTTTTCCTTTCTTAGAGCAAATAACACATCTATGAACTATAGATCTGGAATTAAGAGGAGCTGGAATCTTTCTAACAAGGCTAATTTTTGTGTTTAAATGGACTGGTTCATTTAAAATCTGGCATGTTACAATATTACAAAATATTTAGTAAAATCGGGAGAATGTAAAAAACATTTATTGAACTTTTGAATACAGGTAACCCCCGTTCTTCGCGAAGAATACGTTCTGGAGATGGTTCGAGATCAACGAGGGATTTAAAAAAATCATTTTAAGATTCGATAAAACGCTTTATTAATAAAATAAGTATTATCAATAATGATTTCATTCATTCAATCATCATCAATTCATTTTGCTTCGCTTTGCAGAAAGGAATCTAGATTCCCTTGTTTGACCTCTCTACGTTTATTATGGAAAATTTGCTGATAACTGTCAAATAATCCTTCACAACCACACTTTACAGCACTCACTCGCTCGTAATTTTCGTCGTTTTCTTCTAACAACTCCATACATTGATTGTGAAGAGAAAGTGCGTTTTCAATGAATTTGACACTTAACTTTCGCACGGGGACAGGTTCCGAGACGTCATATTCTTGGAATTTCGTATTGCAGTCCATTTCCTGCAGCTCTTCATTAGTTAATGATTCGCCGTGTGATTTTAACAAGTTCTAATATCATCTACATCAGCACCTTCGATGCCTCCGGAAGTGGCTATAAAACTAATCTCTACGATGATATTTTCATAATTGATATGATCTCCAACAATTTCTCTTAACAACCTTTGCCTTTGTTTGTTGCACAATCGATCGCACTGTAGACTAAGGCAATTTAAAATCCTCTCCTACAATTGTAAATTTACCACCACTCTATTCTTTCTATAAGTTTCAGTTTTTTTTTCTAAAGTCACTACATTGCGAACTTTCTTAACCGATTTTTCACATTGTCTTTTTAACATTTTAAAAATTACAAAGGGATAAAGAAATATCTACTCAATTTAATTAGCGTGTGTTCCAGGCAGCCGGGGTAGTACCGATTTGGCGCGTAGAGCGAAAGAAGATCGCGATATAACGAATCCGCACTCGCCGGGGTCGCGAAGAACAGAGGTTACCTGTACTATACTTTCTCTCTTAATTCGGCTTTTGTTAATTTCGCTCATACTTTCAGATGCTTATCTCTACTTTCTTTTAATTGTTGTCTAATGTCTGACACGTTAAATTATGTTTTTCAATTCTCTTTTGATTTGTGCCCAGTATCTCTCTACAGGTCTCAACTCCGGGTATTTGGGTGGATTCATTTCTCCAGGGACAATTTGGATGTTTTTCTCTTCATTAAATTCTTTCGCAGCACGGCTGTAATGGCATGAAGCTAAGTTAGGCCAAAAGAAAGTAGAAATGGTATGACTATTTAAGCAGGGTATTAATCGCTTTATCAAGCATTCAATTATGTTAATTTGAGTGTAAGTGTAGTAATTGCACCAGTTGTTATAAATTCTTCACTTTTCAATCCTCAACTGCAGATGGCCTTCCAATTCAAAAATTTCTTTAGATATCTGGTTACCATCTTATGTTTAAATTTATTATCTACATTTGCTCTTCGATCAGCAACGTAATATCCTTTTCCTGGCATCTTACTGAAATCCGCAACGCAGTAAGTTTCATCGTCCATAATGCAACCATTTTTGACTTTAATTCAATGAACTGTACTTTTCGACGTTTCAGTTTTCACAGTAAGAGTCCTCTCAGAAAAGTTAGATTTTTTTTTATTTGTTCCAGTGCTCTCTTATCCCTCCTTGTATCAGTCTTCCTGTTTCCACCTAAGCCAGCTTTCTTTTCTATTGACTGGCTTTCCTAAATCACAAACTACATAACAACACTAATAAACACCAATAGGAAATGGTAGTCCGATCGGAATCCAATTCTCCCGTAAATTGATCCCATAATCATGCACTATTGTTATTTTGTGTATGTCTGGTCTATCGCACCATTTCAATACTAATATTAGACCAGATGTCCACGACGGGGATGTCGTTTCTCTTTGTTATAATCTTTCTTCAAATGTGAGAATAAATTTTCTATTTTTTCTTAATAGTCCCGTGTAATAAATAAGACAGGTGTGAACTGTTATACTATTTGTCCATAAACAGCGAATGATTTAGATCTAAATATGGTTTAATAGGTGCCATAACTATTGTTCCTGATTTTCCGATACTTTTAAGTATATTTTTGAGACATTTCATCAAGTTCAGTGGTTGCTGAGATGACTTCAAACTAAAATCGACCTGCCTGGGCGTTTTTTCGTATTACTTGACGTTTTCGATTTATTTAAGGCGGATTGTTTTCATTGGAATGCTCAGTATGTACATTTCTTGTTTTCAGTACACAATGTGGAAGCAATGGAACAAATGTACAGGAAATAGACATGTGAGAAGGCAGTAGTGGACACCTTTACGAAAATACAGTTTATTTATATTTCTCTACTTTTCGAACATTAACAGAATATCTGAAGGTTTAGACCACTTCCAGGATCTCCCCCTCCCTCCCTCCCTCCCTCACCCCCTCCCAGCACCTAGCATTGAACTAATGTCTACGCTATCTCTGTTCCTTTTGAAAATAATTCCCAAAATAAAAAGATGCTGGTTCTGATTTACATATTATATACTACATTCTACATTCTGTTCTAGAAAGAACTACCAGAAAAACCTACGTTTTATATTTAAAAGATTGTTTTTCAAAGATTTTCGGAAATAGTAAACGTACCTAAATGGTCAGGAATTATCCATTCCTTTATTGAGCATTATTATCTGGATTTTCTATGACGTCTTATGCAGTTATATGAGTCACTATAGTAGCTAATAGACTCAATTGCTTCTTCTCAAGGCATTTTTTCCGAAAATATTGGTTAAACTTATTTTGCATCCAACAACCTCTGAAATTTCTAAACAATAATTTCTAAGAAAATATTTTTCGATTTGGAATGCATTTTAAATAATCAAGAACTTTTTAAAATGAAAGCAGACTTAGACTTGAGGAATCTAAAGAGCCTAAAACTGTATCTTTTTATCCTCTCTAGTTTAGGAGATTTTAATTTAAAACGAAAAAGAAATTTTCCAAAGATGAAGGTCTAAGAGACTGTAGTGACTCCTTTTTATGAAGCATTTTTCAAACTATGCTGAAACTTCCTGAATATTTTTGAATATAGAATCTACTAAGAAAATGTACAGCCTGTTTGTGTTGTTAAAAGAGTTTGTAGTTTACAGAAGCTACAATAACAACAATATCTGAACTCCCACCCCCCTTCTAAATAAGAAATATGTTAGTCGCTCTTGTAACTGACGAACTAGGTATTTCAGTTTTTGTGTGAAACGACAGAAACCTTTACTGTTATTAATCGCATCGTATTATGGACTTATTCTCATGTCCATTCAACTTTGAAAATTTACAAATATGGATAACTTGTCGAATTTAAACTTTATAGAAAATTTACTAGAAACGTTAAAATAGAGTCATTCTGAAATGTTGAAAGGTTTACTATAGAATTTGCAATGATTGCTGAAGCTGTGTTAGTTTTAATGATAGATAGAACGATTTCGCATAGCAAGATTCGATTTGGAATCGCTTTTCTAACTGCTAAATTTAAGAAAAATGCCGAAATAACTTTGAACAACCTGTATATTTAATTTCGCCCCAGAAGATTTAAAAAGAGACCAACGTTCGTGCACATATTCGCAAATTAACCGGTTTCGAAACCTCGAGAACCGAATCAACTTCCGTATAAGACCCGTTGAATTACAAGTGATAAATACAAGCACAAGATCTCATTTAGTTTAACGTAAATAATTCAAAATGCATCTTTTCGCTATCGTTTCAAGACAGCTTGGTCACAATACGGAGGTGTATTGCCGCTATTTAACATTATTATCGTTTTTTTTTCGTTTCCTTTTTTTCTGTATAATTTAACATTCATTTCCCCTTGTTATAACGTGTATATACTCATATAGGAAGCTGGATATAATAAATAAAGTATCGTATCATCAATTCTTGTATTTATAAAACGTATATATTTAGTAGAAATATCAAGACCTGAAACAATTCAGATAATGTATAATATTAAGCTATGTAATAGCCTTATATTAATATTAATAATAATAATAAATATATGAATTTGTATTTATTAACTGCTATATAGGATTTTTGCCAATTGTTTTGTGATTATATATTACGAATGAAAAAAAGAATGTGCCATTTTATATATTTTGAGGTTCTTTCGTAAATAATACATCATTATTAGCTCCTAATATTGTGTATTAATGCGGATTAAGTAGGAATAAATAAGGAAAAAGAACATTTTGTACGTTGTTAATACTTATTATATATAATAATATACATGATTAATATATAACATAATATTTGCACTCTATTATTATAATTATTATCATTAAATCATCTACATATTTACTAATCCGTAATATGTGAACTGTGACATTATTTACGTATATAAAAAAGAGAACTTTTTTAATTGTTAGAATTCTTAGTGTGTTGCCATTTTAGAAAAGACAAAATGACACGATGAGAAATTAAAACGACTGTTACAGTGATTCTCTTTAATGAAGCAAACAATATTTTTGTTGTTTTGGAGAAAATAGTGTAACTTGTGTATTTGTATTTTCTAATTATTGTATAGTAATTTTTTTCTCTTATACTCCTATCTTTTGTATCTCGTTTTTTCATTTTTTTATATGCACGTATCTTTTATTTAAGTCCATTATGTCGCTGTCTCAATTTAACATTTTTTTTGTTTGTCAATTTATTATGAATAGGAAATATAAAGGAATAAAAATGTTTCCTTTACTTTTATTTGGATAAAACTAGTGTTTTATTTCGACTATTCCTTAAATCCCTTTTTGAAATTTCGAGTAGTGGGAATTCGGATTACTCCAGCAACATTTAATAGCCAGCGACGAAATAATCTAAAAAGTACTTATTTAGCTGGTCAAAAGTACTAGATAAAATGCGTCGTCTCACAAACGTCACACCCGGTATTCCGAATACATGTACGAAAGGAAGAGCTTCAGCACTTTGCCGAAAGGGGACTAGGTCAAGATGACAATTATTATTATTTGAAGAAATAATAATTTGGATCGACCTCAAAGTTATATTCATCGGACTAAAACACATTTGACGAATCCTCTTCCGTGAAATGTTAATACCGAAGAGTCCATTCCAATCCATTTTTTTTTGTTATTTCTTCTTACCGTTCAAGCACTAACGGCTTAAACAATATCTTCCAATAGAGCAGCAGCAAGTCTTTCAAAGACTCGTGAATAAGTTTTCTGTCCTGGCGTTCTGTAATTATTGCGTTTCCGACCTATTCTTATTTTATTTTCAGAGCCGGTACGGTAACCCGTCTGATAGCACATTGCATTACGCATCGCAAACATTTTACCAACGCAGGAATTTAATTTTTAATTAATTTTTCAATGCTGCCTCTCTTCACTGCGACCTATAAGATTACACTACCTCGCCGCCCGCACGAGATCGACACCTCGCGGAGAGGACCGGCGAGCCGGTGGGCTCCTCTCCCCGGTGCTACCCATGTCAGACAAGTTTCATTGTCAACGTTGGACGGGTCACCGCTGGAGACGCTTTAGCGAACTCCTACCTCACATCTAACCCCACGGGGCTTAGGCCTCCTTGCGGATGGCAACTACCGGCCAAGCGTGGGAAACGGAATCTGGCCGTGAGGTACAACCAGCCCGCCCGTGAATTAAGCCTGAACTACGAGGACGGCCGGGCCAAAGCCCTACCCCAAAATGCCAACCGCGCCAACTCTCGCCACTCCGGCGATCAAGTATCCGCGACAGCTACAGTGAAACCGTAGAGTCCCAGAGTCACCACGTTGTTTTAGGATGAAACCAAAGGCTTCCCCAACCAGACAACCAGCGGGCGGACTACTTTTGTCCTCCCCTACTATCTTCGCCCAATTCTCTCGCCACGCCCGTTTCCCTGAGTGTGGCCACCAAGGATGGGGTAGTGCAGCCGCAGAGTTTTAAGGGTCAACGCTATAGGGTGAACGCCGACCCGGAGGATCGTGACCAGTGAGCAAAGCCGTTAGCGGTTTAAATCCGTCAGTGTACCAGCAAACTGTTCGTCGAAATCGAACCTCAGTATCGTATGATCTTAGCCAGTCCTCCTAACTCTTCAAAGATTCAGAGATGGCCCGCTCAGCCTCATGACCTAAAAAGTTGTGTTTCGTTACAGTCTGATGGCGCCCATCATTGCTTCCCTCTTCACCTGTAGATGCAGGGAAATCACGTTTAATAGGACCTCTATTGCTGCAGTTGGACAGGTGCAAATTGTGCCTACACAAGGAAGTCGCTATATCCTTTATAGAATGATTTGTCCTCATTGTTCGTTTGTTTGTGGCCACCATACCAATGACGCGTATGTAACCATAGGTCTAACTATATTCAAGTAAGTCCAGAGCACCATCTTGGGTTTTAGCTCCAAGGTTTTGCCACAGAAACGCCAGCAGGTCCGTAGAGCTCTCATGGACATTTCCGACGGCTTCTGAAGATGATTGTTCCAGGGAAGTGTTGGAACCACTAAGATTAACTACTATTGCAATTAACGTTTGAAGACGCCAAAGTATAATTTGTCCAAAGCAATTTTCATTCTCATTTACATATGTACTTTACAAATTAACTGTTTTGTAATGGTGTCTAATAAACATAACAAAAATTATATTTTGACAAAAATACTGGAAAAATTGATATTTACGCTAACAACAGTTACTTCCCATAAACGTTAACGTTATTTTTCAAATTTTATTTTCGATATTTTCTCATTTAAAAACAGTGTTTGTCTTAATACGAAAATGAAATTATGTGTAATATTGAAGCAACTACGATTTTTTTCCTTTATTGCAAATGTGTTGTTTTGAAAAAGAACCAGAAGAGAGCTATATTCAAATTACTTTAGAGCCACCTGTGTTATAATTTACCGTATTACATCTACTAGAATCAATCCCTTTCAGATTTCTGTAATATCCAACATAAAGAGTTGGATGCAACTTTCATTACGCCAAAGTAAGTAGTAAAGCAAACTTAACTGAATAATGTGGTTAGTTTTATGTTGAATAAGTATTCTATCATTCTAATTCTGAGCTTGATATTTGGAAACACTTACCCCTGCAAATCAAAAATATAATTTGTTTAAAAATACCTCATTATCACCATTAATATCCGAAATTACATAAACATTAATATGTATTTATTTGGACATGTTTATATGTATGTTTAAGGTTTAAATTAAAACTTGCATATGTAGCTAGCGCTTCTGAAGGATCTTCAAAATAGCTCAAAATATCTGATACAGAAATAAAAAAAAATTAAACGCTATTAAATGCTACTAAATTAATATCATTTGTTAACTACTATATTTGTTGCCTGATTTTTATTCTATAATTCCATTCTTATCATATTATATTTTTAATATTATTGATATCCATTATTTGGAAATCACAGCGTGATAACCTTATATAACAGGCATCAATATTGTTACATTCTATCTGGCTACACGCATAAAATTGATATCTTTCGCACGCTTTCTCATCTTGATTATTCCTCTGTTCGTGATTCTTTTTCGTTGCTTCAGAATAAATGTGAGTTTTACTAATGTTGCTCTTCGGCCCAACACTATTTTTAATATTTATTCACGACCTACTTCGTGTGCAATGAGTCCATTTAGCGATATACGGTGACGATACCACCAGCTTTACGTTCTCCATAAGTGAACCGCAGATATGCCGACGTCTTCAGCGCTGCCTGATCGAAATTACGCACTGGTCCGCTAAATATCGATTCAATCTCAACGAAGCGATTAGCTTCACTAAACGCCGGCCATCTCCATGTCGCTGACTACCGCTTGCCCTGAAGCACAACATCGATTTGAAAATGGCTTAGATGGTGAGCCGCAGGCGCCTAGGCGTTAGCCCTCCAATTTTCGGACCACACTGCACATAACAAGTTATGAACCTTGAAACTGTCACCCACTGTCTCACTAACTCGCGGAGAGGCCCGGCGAGCTGATGGACTCCTCTCCACCGTGCTACCCATGTTAGACAAGTTCCCTTGTCAACGTTGGACGGGTCACCGCTGGATACGTTCTAGGAACTCCTACCTCACATCTAACCCCACGGGGCCTAGGCCTCCTTGCGGATGGCGACTATCGGCCAAGCCTGGGAAACGGAATCTGGCCGTGAGGTACAACCAGCCCGCCCGTGAATTAAGCCTGAACTACGGGGACGACCGGGCCGAAGCCCTACCCCAAAATGCCAACCGCGCCAACTCTTTCGCGCCTCCGGCGATCAAGTATCCGCGGCATCTACAGTGAAACCGTAGGGTCCCAGAATCACCGAGTTGTTTTAGGATGAAACCGAAGGTTTCCCAATCAGACAACCAGCGGGTGGGCTACTCCTCGGCGAACCGACTTTTGTCCTCCCCTACTATCTTCGCCAAATTCTCTCGCCACGCCCGTTTCACTGAGTGTGGCCACCAAGGATGGGGTAGTATAGCTGTTGAGTTCTCAAGGTAAGTGTCGTAGGGTGCCTCACTTACCCACCGTATATTCCGACGGTTAGCGGCCGGACACCGGAGCGTATGCCCATACCTACACCCAAGCATCCTCCCCTATATACGAAGTCTACTCTCGCCACGCCCGTTGCCCTGAAACTATGAAATCAGGGATTGGATAGTGCAGCCGCAGAGTTTTAAGGGTCGACGCTATAGGGTGAACGTCGACCCACCCCTGAAGCACAACAGTCACTTACTTTGCAATGATCTTCGATGCCGGACTAACTCTTCGCCAGCATGTCACCAAAGTGATCAACAGCTTCGCCGCCGCCCGCCAAGTCGATCGTCTATCTTTTACCTTTGCAACAAGAGTCTTGTACCACTGCAGCTTGTGTTTTTCTTCGCTCAGTCTTCACTTATGAAGCGCTGTTCTGGATATGTCCTTCCAAAACTTATCTAACAACAATTGACGCCCAGTAAAATAAAATACTGAGGCTGATCGTGAACGCGCCTTGATTTATCCTTAACATTGACCTACGATGAGAGTTGCAGATTGCATCTGTTCTCCAATATAAATCATAGTTAGCACTCATTATCATGACAGCTTTTCTGTTCAAACGCGTCGGTATTTTAGGTAAAACTTGTTTGGTGTTTAGTGGGTTAAAGTGTTTAGTGTTTTATTAGAAAGAGTAGAAAGATCATCTAACTCGATCGTCGCGGAGACAGCTGGCTTGGATTCGGATCGCCCCGGGGCATCGCCGTTAGGAGGGCCCAACAACTGCTGGCGCATCGAACTCCGGGATTACCGGTCCGGACCGGTAATCCCACGCACTTCATTCCACACCATTGACATCCCACAACTCCGCAGCCAGAGGGAGCTGTATTCGTAAAGACGAAGGTGTGGCGTAGGAGCAAACAGGACAACAGACAGAGACAACTGTTGCTGTTACTAACATTCAGCGGTTAGGTTATTTTGGTACGTTATATGAATTACTGCTTACACTAGCTAACATGTATTCATGAGTTTGCATTGCTTGTAATTGATCCGATGACTTCTGACACGTTGCATTATTAAGTCGTATAATTGTAAAATATGAGTATTAATACTAATCTCACGAGTAGCTAGAGGAAAGTGGTCTATCCACTGCAATGTTCCGCATTACCCCTAGCTTAATTGATAATCACTGTTCAGTTCGAGTATGACTTCCAAAGAAATCTACCATTGGCAATGTTCCTGCAAATTTTAAGCCATAAGTTGGCAGCCGATCTGGGAAATTCTTCAGTGGAAGTCTGCAGACATTGCATAGAATAAGGAAAACGGAACGAGAGGAAATTGGTTACATATTCGCTGACCTGCTTGCTATGGCATGCATGCAAGTTTAGCGTAGAATAAAAGCACCGACAGGCAAATATGGTAAATCATACCATCTCTGGTGATGACCAGGTTCAAGGTATAGGCATGCAAGATCTTTCCTCAAGTCCACTATTGTAGATATGTTTAATTAAATTTAACATTAGCTATATATTACTATTAATTCAATAAGGTTGTCTAGAAGCACTCAGAAGACTTTCAAACTTGTTGGATTATAAGTATCATATCACAAAAAATTGATATTTCTGCAAAATAACGCAGCTGTCCTTACTTGGATACAACAACTAACAAACATATGTATTTGAACCCTTACGGTTAAGATTCTAACAGGCAATAAAATGATGTTAGTATCGAGCAATACCATATTGATATGTATGCACATTACATACATCTTAAGAGGTTCAAAGGTCGGCCGCGAATAGCCGTTAGTCGCTAATGCCGTAACCATGTGATGGACGCCGTACTTGCTTTTTAAAAGTATTAAGTCGAAAAAGACTCAACATCTGCATCCCGGATGGCCTTAAATGCCCGCTCATTATGATTATTGCAATAAATCTCTTCGGCTGCGAAGCCGGACGATAAATCTTTTGTCTCCTACATAGTCCGGTCGCGATGTTACAATAGAACCGTACAATGCACGAAATATTCACTTCGTAAAAGAGGCATAATAGAGATGACATTCAGCACACCGCAATAACGAAGATCTAGTTCGTAAGCTGCGCGTTAGTTACGTTACAGTCGTGGTTTTATCTTATAAAACGATTTTGCTCTAACAATTCTGTTTAAGGAAAAAACGTAGTCAAGAGCAATATTGGTTGTTTTCTTTTTTGATGTATTTCTGGGACTAAAAGATAAATACTTACAGGTCATAATGTTGACTTGCAATTGAGTTGCATCTGCAGATGACAACGCAGTCACTCCGCTCGCAAGTTGTTCATTTGCAATTGATATGACCATATCTGTGCGTATTTATACGGCATAGGCTCGTATAAATGACGTTATCAAACGAAGCAGAAACGATGATGACAAGAGGAGAGCGAGAAGGTAGAGAAGGCCCGTGAGATGGAGCGTGCCGCTTCTTTAATTCTTTAAATTGATATCAATGGTAGTTTTATTGGACTCGGCAATAAGCACTTAACTGATTAAAATATATGCACGGTATTATGTATATGGCAAAACTGCTTTCTTCAAATTATCATTCCAGATTTCGTCCTGCCATTAGACAAAGAAGACCGAACAAGCTGCTGCGTGACGAACGGCGATAATTACAAATTTATTAGGCCAATTTCTAGGGGAACGCTCCGGTCGAACGTGAACCTAATTGGGTTCTCTCTCAATGCCGTAATCGGTAATTTAGATTGATCAAATTATTTAGGTGTGTCGTTAAATTGTCAATATAAATTATCCTTTTTGATAAATTTGATTGGAAAACGTTTAAAATCGCTGGTAGGCATCTGGTTTAAAAAGCGGAGTATAAAATATTAGATCTAAAACTTCCAAATTAGTTCTCTAACTAAACAAAAACCTGTATATCCTGCTACTAATTAAATGGTTTTCGATTCATATAAATTATTTTAAAACAATAAAAGTTTCCCCAAAAAAAGTAATATATCTGTTTTAGTTTCTTGACTTTGGCCCAAAGTTCTTCATCGATTTGATG
Organism: Holotrichia oblita; assembly: GCA_023690525.1. Lineage (NCBI taxonomy): Eukaryota > Metazoa > Arthropoda > Insecta > Coleoptera > Scarabaeidae > Holotrichia > Holotrichia oblita. Next base: position 16,133,033 of record CM043017.1, read on the forward strand.
ACTTCAGTTTTGTCTTTTTTCTCGAGTTCGCATATTTATAGGCTTTACTTCTATCGATTACCGGTCTTTCGGTTCAAAACCAAATAAGTCTACGTTAAAATTACATTTGAAAAGTAGATATTCGAGCATAACCGGCCAAATCCACATGTTTGTAGTAAACGTGGCTATCTCCAATAGATTTAGGAATATGGGAATGTATAAATTTTGACCTTGTGAAATGGCTATAGCAAGGTTTATAGCCGAAGCGATTTCCTTGCTTTTAGATTAGCAGTTTCGGGGTTTTCGTTAATATTTTTATTTGGTTTTCGAGTATTGTTAGTGTAGTTTCTAAAAATAAACATGGACAATGATATTACTATTGAAGAGGGAAATAAAGGCGGCAGAAGACGTAAGAAGAGGGAATCAACGCGCAATATCAGGAAAGCTGAAAAGTAATTTTCCTTAAGTTGTGTCACAGGTATGTTTTTTAATTTTTACATATTTTTAGCAGGTATGGCTACCCAGATCCAGCGCTGCTGAATTTTATTCGCCCTTGCCAACACAATGGAAGCAGTTATAAATGCATCAATCATCATGGCAATAAAGTAAATCAAGACGTCCGACTATGCCACATGTTATCTGCACAGCCCATTCGTCGAAGAGCCAGGTTCCAATAGCACATAAACAGATTATTGTTTCCTATTTTTTCAAAAATAGAAATGGTAAAAGTATTAGAGTGTGTCAAAAAACGTGTTGGGAATTACTAAACATAGAACAAACATTGTTGCCAAAGTGCTTTTTCAGGGTGAAATACCAAGCGAGAAAAGGGGCGGTGATCACGTATTCAATAAACCTGCAGAAAGAAAAAGACTTAGTTCGGAATTTTATTAAACAACTGAAAGGTCGAGAATCTCACTACAATCGACAAAAGTCGAAAAGAATATACCTAAATGCTGATTTATCAATTTATTTACAAGATTACAAAAAATGTATAATATAAAAAATAATTATCATGCCCGTGCTTTTCCTTTAAGAACAAATCATCAATATACTTGCCGCTCGTTTGTCTCAAAAATGCGTGCAAACGTAAAGATGTGATTGAATTGTGTTTGAAAATGACAGCTATTACCAACTAAACGCTATTTATCATAATTTCTAATTAATTTAATAAAAAATGGCTTTTGTGGAGTTTTTAAAAATAAAATAAAACGTCTTATTCCATAAAAAAAAAACCACCGTGATTATGCTCTTTGAGTGACCTTGTATAATGTAAAATATTAAATTATTTCTCATATTAAACAATTTTACAACTTAGGGAAGTTATATTCATATTTGATTTTTTTAATAATAGAGTTAAATTCACCTCATTTAAGCTCCTCGAAACTGCATTTCTGTTTACATTAAATGGAGTTCCAGTATGTCACAAAAACGACTGTAAACTTTTTTTTGCTAATACGTCGTCCGTAACATTAGTTTAAACCTATACACAATGCAGTTGAATTTTAGACGGGATGTGGCGAAGATGCTTTCGCTATTCATTTAATTTAATATTAAGTTATAAAAGTGATAAAAATGAACATTTTTTTAATTAACTTAAAACTGTGTGAAAATTAGTGCAGTGTTACATCATACCAAAGAGTGATCTAAGGTAGGTGAAATCATTATTTCTACAAAACATTTCTAAAAATATTTCCTTTGTTTAATTGCTTGAAAACAGTGTTATATCCAAAAATTTTTAATTCGTTTTTACATTAAATAAACACTACAACATGTGGCTAAATGGATCCGTAATTCTAATTTTGAATTTTAAATTCAAAATTGCAAATTATTTATATTGAGGTATGAGGTATGCCCTTCAAGCGTATTACATATTAAGTAATAAATGTGTGATGACTGGTTATTCCATTAAAAAAAAATTAATAATAGTTATATTCTCGTCATTTAAACTTGTTGAAACTGTATTTTTGATGTTTACATTAAATCGAGTTCCAGTATATCACAAAAACGATTTCAAACTTATTTTGGTGATGCGTCACCCTATAACGTTGTTGGTGTACACAACCAATGCAAAAAAGCAGTTAGATTGTGGGCGCGATGTGGTTAAGATGATGGTGACGGTGTAAGGGTAAAGTTAAAATTTGTTTTAATTAACGTGAAATAGCGTGAAAATTAATAGAGTGTTATATAATCATACCATAGTGTTATTTAAGTTGGAAAGTTAAATGATAGTTTTTATAATAATAATTTGCAAAAATGTTATTATCATGCCTGCTTCCTTTCAATTCGTCTTGCGTTAAAAATTTGGAATTTGTTTAATATTAAAAATACAAATAGCTTTTCTAGTTGTAAATTGATTGATGAGAGATAAGTTCGAAAAAGTAGAATATAAATTATTTGCTACAAAATAATTTAGAATTTCCATAGGCGTTGTGTCCTCACTTACCAGTGATTTAAAAGTATTTATTTCTTCGAACAGCTCTGCACCGTTAATGTCTTTTTCATCCGTTAAATATATGGCTAAATCGAATTTCTTGATCAATATTTCTAATATCTAGTAAAAAATTAAAAACAATAGCATGCTCTTTCGTATGGTTAAATCGCTGTTCGATGGAATTTTTTGTGCAATCAAGAATAGCAAAATAAAAAAAATATTTAAAATGATCTTTAGGGTTTACCATTGGTTCATCGGTCGACTCATATATAAAAAGACGTTTTTTTTCTTCTCATCCTGTTTGTAGAAACTGGCGGGAAATCGTGTCTTCATCAATTTGATTGCTAATAGTTTTTGCCTTTTCCATTAAAATATCAAAATTTTCATCTGTTCTCTGAGTGGAAACAAATTGTATCAAATTTTGTAAAGCGTTAAGACACTTCTTTTATTGTTGTAGACGTGTTCTGAATGAGTTTACTGACAACGTTTATCTTTTCCAAAAGACAATGCCATATTGTTAAGGAACAAATGAATTTAAAAGATTTAATTTTTGTAGCCAAAGAATCAGCAGTGTGTCTTATATTAGTATCCCTGGACTGATCTGTAGATAATTCCATTAGACTATCATATACTACGGGTAATTGGAAAAAGAGAGGTCTGATAGCTTTTATTCTACTTTCCCAATGAGTTCCTGATACAGGTTAAATATTAAGAGAACTGACATTTGATTTTTGTATATTCTATCTATACAGAGATGACGAAAAAAAATTATATACTAAAGAACAATAAATCTTCATTGACTGATTTGTCAGCATCGTTTACTACTAAATTTAAAGTATGTATGAGTAGCACAAGCAACGAACGTAGCTCTAGGATTAACGGAAATAATACGGTTCTGTACCCCGCGCATATCCTTAATATTTAAATTAAATTTAGGTAGGATAGTATCAGTCAAATACTCAAAAATTCCTTCACCTGTTGTCGTTGTTGAAGGGAAAAATCCTAAAAACCTTTTTCTTATATTTGCCACACCCTTTGAGCAATCAAGGAATCTTACAATAAAAGTTAACTGCTCTGTATGACTTCGATCAGGAGTACTATCCATAATAATTGAATAATATTTAGCATTCTCAAGTTCATTTCTTATATTTTTTGTAACAGCATCACTTAGGAGATTAATAATTTCATTTTGAAAATCAGGGCTAATGTAATGAGGCATGTGTGTTTTCAGTACAGGAGATTTTTTTACATTTGTTAAGTGTTCTATCATTACCGGATCAAACTGACCAATCATTTCCACTGCGTTCAGAAAATTACCGTTATTGTATTCACATAACTTGCTAGAATAGTCCCGAAACGTTAAACATGGTCTCGCAAACTATTGAACAATTGTTTTTTAATAATCCCATGCCACCATTTTTTTCTAAATTAAAAATTTTTGCTGTTCGGAGTCAATTATCGAATTAAATTTTAAACGGCGGCGCAAATCAAACGAATTTGAATAAGGAATTTATTTGGCACCTCAATTAAGAAACTTCTATGTGATAATTCTCTCTCATTTTAATTACTGTCACACAGTTTATAATACTTGCTTAGATCAAGTTGATGTACGTAGAATTCAAGTTTTGCAGAATTCATGCCTTAGATTTATTTTTGGAATTAGAAGAGGGCGCAGGGTTTCGCATAAACTTATGGATGTTCATTGGTTGAACATGATCAATCGTAGGAAGCTGCACTTTCTTTGCTTTGTTTACAAGATTTTAAGATCTGGTTCTCCACCTTATTTAGCCAATAAAATAACTTTTCGGGCCGATATTCACAATATTAACGTCCGACGAAAAGACCTTATTCATGTTCTCAGGCATGGTACCCAGCAGTTCAAAAGATCTTTTACATATAACTGTGCTAAGGTTATGAATGATCTCCCTACTCACCTTAAATCATTGCCACTTGTTTTCTTCAAACGCGCGGTCCGTGAAATTCTAATGTCTCAACAACTCTGACATCTCTGCTTGGGGTTTGATTGGACTTTAGTTTTAGGTTACCTTAATCTTGCATCTGACATTTCGTTCACGTGTTTGCCTTCTCTAATTTATTGCACATGTATATTGAGCGTTGCCTTTTGTTTGGGTTTGTTGTACTTGCCATCGATTATCTTTACTTTTACTAACTATTGGCTTTACTGGGGATCTACAAGAATAAAAGGGATTCTTCATGATTACCTGACGTAGATCCTATTGTACTTTTCCTTTCAATGTTTTTTTTAATCATTTATTATTACTATTATCTTTTTTTTTATTTTCGTTGACCTGTTGGATATACCATGGGTTGGATCGCGATGTGTGCGGGTACGCCTGCATGCAGTCCTACCACCTTAAACTTTATTGCGTTTAGTAATAAATCTCTAACATTGTAATAGTTTCCTTGTTGTGAAAGGTACAACAAACTATTATTATTTTAAATGACAAATAGATGTTTTATGACGTTTTAAATTAATTGAAGAGTGGATCAAATCACTGTATCCATTTTTACTAGTAAGTGATAGGTCTATCAGAAGAGCAAAACAATTTATAACAAAAGCAAAAAATTGCCTTGGCTTTGTCGCAGTAAATTACCACTCTCTTAATACTACTACTACTATTTGAAGATTTGTTAAAATTCTAAAGTAATAAGTATTTGAAACAAGCAAAAAATTTTCACGTAATGCGTACCTGCCTCCGCGTGCGTAACGTATTTATTGTAATTGTTTGTGTATCGAGCAAAAAGCGTACCCTAAGAGCTGCCAAGTTTCAAAAAACGGAAAGAAGACGGTAGCTATAAATGGTTTCCTAAAGACCGTGAGAAAAATTTGCCCATTACTGTTGATATAATTAAACAGAAAGAACTCATTTTACATCAGAGAATGAGCATAAATGTTAAATTCAAGACAAGCCAAAGTTAATTACAAAGATTCATAACCAGGTATGGCATACGGTTTCTAAAAGTTATCATCTCAACTGGAACTGGTCAATTCGTTTAAAGAAGAGTTTGGTCAAAAGTTTGAAGAAAGACAGAATTTGGTTTAAATGAGCATTAATGCAGATAAAATCGAATTATATTAGGTGACTTCCCAACAAAACCTATGTTGAGGTGTCTGAAAAAAACTGCTTCAGAAGTAAAAGTACCAAAGCGGCCTAGAACATTCTTGGATGGTGCAAATACGATAGGTTTGCATAAATTAAAACCATTGGCAAATCCAAAAAACCTAGATTTTTTACCTTCCAGAAAAGGCTATTCTCATTTGGACAATGTTCCATCAGATCCTCCATCACAGGGATTAATGACCAATGATGGTAACATATTTTTCTTGTGTATGCCTCCAAACGTCACACCACTCATCCAACACATGGATCAAACTGTCTTAAGACTTACCAAAATCTTCTGCAGCAAACATCTCTTGCGTATGATACTTCTTACAAGAGACAACATGCAGGAAGGTCTTAAAAAGCTTCCGCTAAAAAATGCAGTTATTAATTTATCAGCATGGGATGAATTAAATCTTGCGGCTACAAAAAAAAATTGAGACAAAATATTATTGAATAGTAATGCAGCATTTATTGAAGAAGATGATCTACCTTTGAGCCAGTTAAGAAAAAAATGGAGAAGTTAAAAAGATGATACTATAGGTGATGCTATTACCTTACTAGAAATGAGCATGAGCTCTAATGAGGGCCAATACTTCATCATTTCGATGGAACCTAACATTGTCTATAATAAGATGTGCTCCTTCTACACAGTCCTAATATAAATGGTTAATTAATGTTATAAGAAATTCCGAAAAATGAACTGCATTGTAGAGCATATTTTGTATTTGAAACACATACAAGGAATTAATGTTCATGGCAGCAGCAACAGAATAATTGCGTCCTCTTAATTGAGCTTTTATTTTTGATGTTAGAGTATTTTTAATAGACCTTCAATAGAAAACTCTTGCGTTCACTTGTACGCCGTACTCATCAATAAAATAAATTTTCTCTCTTTCCAACATAATTCTATTGTAATGCACGGCATAATCAAAACGAGCTTGAATTATTTCTGGAATATTTCTTCTTTCAGGAACAAATGACGTTCTTTTAAAAGAGTAGTGAAACCTTTTAAAGACTCTATCAATCGTCGACAATGATATTTGTTGAAGAAGTGTCCATTAGTTTGAACATTTTTCTTTCAACTGACGTAGAGTAATGGAGCAGTCCTCATCAATCCAGTCGCAAATTTGTTCTTTTTGAGCTAAAGATAATTTTGGCAGTCGATGCCCAGCACTTACGAGGGAACGTTTTTATATTCGCGGAATGGCGGATAAGGGGTGGAAATTAAAAAACCAAATTATTTTTGTTTTTCAATATATTCACCTGCAAGACGGATACATTTTTCACATCTTTCAATTAATTTATTTATACCCTCATAAAAAAATGATTTCTCTTTATCTGCAAAATACGCCGAAACTGCCTCCTTGACTTCATCATCGGCAGTAAATTTTTTACCCCGCAGCTCTTTTTTCATTTTCGGAAACAGATAATAATCACTCGGGGCAAGGTCTGGGCTGTAGGGTGGGTGATTCACAATTTCGAAGCCTACCTTATGCAGGGCAGCTAACGCAACGCGGTTCTTGTGGACGGGCGCGTTGTCGTGCAAAAGCAGCACACCTTTCGTCAATTTTCCCCGTCTTTTCTCTTTAATGACTTCTTTTAGTCGCTCTAATATTGAAACGTAATATTCTCCGCTTATAGAAACACCTTTATCTTTATAATCAATCAACAATATTCCTTCCGAGTCCCAAAATACTGTTGCCATGAGTTTCCCAGCTGATTGTGACACTTTAAATTTCTTGGGAAGTGCTGTGCCCTTTTTATGCCACTGCATGGAGTCTTGTTTGGACTCAGGTTCATAATGATGAACCCAAGTTTCGTCTCCAGTAACAATTCGACTCAATACACCATCCTTGTCTTCATTACAGAGGTCCAAAAATGCACGCGAACACTCTACGCGCCGTTGTTTTTGCGGCGGCGTAAGCATTCTCGGCACCCATCTTGCGCTGATCTTAGACATGCCGAGATGATCGTGTAGGATTTTAAAAATTGTTGTATCGGATACTCTAACCATTTCTGCGAGTTGTTTCTTCTTTAGTCGAGCATCTTCGAGTACAATTTTTCAACTTTTTTGATAAGTGCTGGCGTGGTCAGCTCAATGCTCCTGCCCGGCCTCGGGTCGTCTTCAAGGGATTCCCTTCCTTGTTTAAATAAACTATGCCACTTGTACACCATGGTTTTTCCAGGACAAGAGTCGCCGTAAAACAATGACATCTCATTCATTATGGTCGCGATTGATTTTCCTTGCCTGGTAAGAAACTTTATAACGGCACGATATTCGATTTTTTCCATATTTCACTTTTCACTCCTGATTATGTTACTTGGTTGACGATAACTCAAAGGCTAACTGTCTAATAACAATGAAACTTCGTATTTATACTAATTAAGGGTCGCTGCACAGGCCACGCCCCCAATGCGCCTAATCACCCCCTACAACCCGCTCGTTCCGCGAATATAAAAACGCTCCCTCGTACCTTTGCAATCTTATTAGTCCTGCTATAAGTTGCATACATTTTTCTAACGGTATCAGGTAAAACTGAAAATTGTTCACCGTGGAGCCACTATTCAAAAAATTAATGCCTAAAGTACGTATTTCAATACACCAAATATTTGAGCACATAACATGTTTGCGAAACTAAGTTGACTAATACGGAAACACATTTGACAAATAAGGAATTTTATTGACAAAACAAGCCTACTAGTACAGAATCATTGGAAAAGCATTTTGAAAAGCAATTGACAAAAGAGGAAAAGCAAAAGAAAATTACAAACAATTCAGTGTTATTATTACCGTTATTTAAAACTGAACATTAAAACAGACTCATCATTTTGAGTTCTTTAACTACCAACGACACCCAGATCAGTATTTTAAATCTGAATTTTATTTTATTTTCCTTTCGTTCATTTACGATAAAAACCCGTCGTTTGAAAACAAAAATAAAATTAAACGAAGACTTAATTAGAAAGAACGCAAAGAAAGCTGTACCAGATTTATTTTGTTTTTTGAAAAAAATCCGACAACTTTTTGAGACGCGCTGGACTCTTGCCTGTTTCCAATTTTCAACTGGACGACGGATAGTGGGAGTCATTAACTAAGAGCATTCGCGGTTGTCATCATTTCGTCTGTCGTTCCCCTGGGCTCGCGCTTTTCGGCCGACGACGTTGCTTTTGTTTGCCCGCCAGCTAGTCGCTTCATTCGTCCAATTGCAGAACTTGTACGACTCTCGGTTTGTCGGAATCGGATCTTTAGTTCGTGAACGGCTAGCGCCGGAGGTAGTCGTACGGACAAAAGAAACTCTTACGCTGGTCCCCCTTGAATAAAACGTGTCCGAAACACACGGTCAGTAACCGCGGTGTTTTAATTGATATCGCTATATAGCAGAGGTGGAAATTATCACATCACCTTAAGATTTATCATTTTTATTTGTCGTGTGTGTTTTGTTATTATAATTTTTTAAATTGTAAAACGTAATTATTGATATAGGGGGAAAAACTGTGTAAAAAGACAATATCATCCGATCAGAAGAACAAGAGGAATACCTGCACTCCGCAATCGCATTCTTGCCGTAATACTAAAAAGGTATGTTGCTTTTTCTTCCAGCTTGTTCCTATATAATACTTCACGTTTATATACGTACAACAACTAGATGAGACACGACGGAGTTTTCTGCCTCGCATTATTTTGTACTGTTTTCTTTTTATATAAGCCGAAGTCTGCTGTTGCAACTCGTTCACCGTATATAACCGTATATAGACGACAACAGAGTTCTAGACCTGTAGACGTATGCTGCTATAAGGTATATAATACAAGAAGAAAAAGAATCGGTTTCAACATGCAAACGTGCACAAAAAATGTGAGCGTGTTTCGTGCAGCTACCCGACAAAGTGCCGTGTTCTCTCCCGTTTTAGAATTCGGTATTTATGGGTGTAATGTTGGATTATTACCTATTATAATGTTGAAAATATTTGAGTAATAAATACCATGCACTTAGATTTTTAGTTAAAAGGCTTTAGTGCCAAATTTAAAATCGCAAGATCTCGCACGAACATGTAATCTAATAAGAGTTTTATCCTGCAGAAATATGCTTTGATTGATTTGAGGAATTGGGGTTGAGACCCAAATACACTACTCGCCAAATATCGTTCTCTTAGATCTAAGTTGAATGAATGTGAATGTTGTTTTGATGCTTCCTATCCAAATTTAACTCTTAAGTTTTGTTCTGCAATCTGATTGGCGATTAAATTTGTCTTCTTAAAATAATATTTCATGTTCCTGTACTAAGATCAAATTTTAGGACTTTCAGTTGGCACTTATGTCGGTTTCGATTTTCAGACTTTCTTGTGGTAGAGTCGTATTTAGTGCTTCTTTGGAAGAGAATTATTTTCTTGGATGGTTGTTTCTGCAATCTTATTTGCCATTTTTTGGTGCATATTAACAATGTTAAGACGACCAAACTTTCTGGCTGTTAGTATCCACAATTTTTGCTTTAACAGCCTGATCATCATAATTGTACTAGTAGCACCAGTAATTCTGTAATAAATGTTTTCTCAGCCAACGTGGGCAATATGAATTTTCTGTATATTTTCCCTCAATTTCGTTGCAAATAATCTTTCAAAATGTTAACTATAGATTGGATTTTATGTATTGAGACAACTTCGTTTCTATACAGTACCGTCACGATAATTCGGATCAATTAAAACAAAGCCGATCCGGACTATAGCGGAATCCAGATTATCGAGTTGTTAAATTATTGTCTTAAATAAAACCAATTTATTTTCAAAAACGTACTTTAATAATCACACATGTAAGTACATATTGTACAACTTTAATAATTCTTTTTCATTTATTGTTGAAAATAATCGATAATTTTTGTTTGGCGAACTACTGCTTTCAAATTCTTGAAATGCCAATTCCTTTAATCTTAATAATGTTGCTGATTTACTTCGCCAGTACTTAACGTGGCATCTCTATTCAGCCCCGTCAACATAATGGCGATTTGCTGCACTTCTGAACTACAATTAAGGCTTTCTTTTAGCCTACTCAGAGGTATTAAATCTTTTGGTTCATCCTAATCGACATTTGGTGCCAAAAGTTTACGCCAACATTTTTGTATTGCTTTTGGTTTTGCTTTTAAGTAAATTAATATTTTTCAGCAAGCTCCAAATATGTTCATTCTCTTTCGAAATGATTTCCATCACAAGACTCTTTCTGTAGTAGGTTTTAGTAGTTATGTTTTGGTCCATAGCTTGTACCAACGCTGTCGTATTTGGTGGTAGATACATTACTTTTATTTTTTCATCATCACTTTGCAGTCTGTCTCCGCATTTATGAGAGCTAACGTTATCCACCAACAAAAGAACCTCTTCTGCTAAATTGTTATCCTTTAAAAAAGATTTCACTTTTGGGACAAATTTTTGTAGTTATCCATGCGTTCATTTGCGTTACTGCAAACTAAAAATGTCACCCTTTCTTTACTGGTTTTCCTTCCCGGTGCAGTGATTTCTTTCGTCTCCTTTTTCATCATATAAATATTACCTAGCTCGATAACCGTTTGATGAATCTGGAGTGAAGTAGGTTCACCTTGTTAATCTAAACGAGACGCCAAACTCCCAGCAAGGCACATTAACGCGTTATAGAGATAAATTTTCTCAAGAACCGCTTGATGAATCTGCTTAGCTCTCGACCAGATGGTTCATCTTGTTAATCTAAACGAGAGGACAAACCCCCAGGAAGGCACATTAACGCGTTTGAGCGCTGTGACCGTTCAAAATTTCATAAATTTTCTGGACAACTTTTGCATCATATAAATATTACCTAGCTCGATAACCGTTTGATGGATCTGCTTCCTCCTCGGCAAGTAGGTTCACCTTGTTAATCTAAACGAGTGGCCAAACTCCCAGCTAAGCACATTAACGCGTTATGGAGATAAATTTTCTCGAGAACCGTTTGATGAATCTGCTTCGCTCTCGACCAGATGGTTCATCTTGTTAATCTAAACGAGAGGACAAACCCCCAGGAAGGCACATTAACGCGTTTGAGCGCTGTGACCGTTCAAACTTTCATAAATTTTGTGGACAACTTTTGCATCATATAAATATTACCTAGCTCGATAACCGTTTGATGGATCTGCTTCCTCCTCGGCAAGTAGGTTCACCTTGTTAATCTAAACGAGAGGCCAAACTCCCAGCTAAGCACAGTAACGCGTTATAGAGATAAATTTTCTCGAGAACCGTTTGATGAATCTGCTTCGCTCTCGACCAGATGGTTCATCTTGTTAATCTAAACGAGAGGACAAACCCCCAGGAAGGCACATTAACGCGTTTGAGCGCTGTGACCGTTCAAACTTTCATAAATTTTCTGGACAACTTTTTCATCACATTAATATTACCTAGCTCGATAACCGTTTGATGGATCTGCTTCCTCCTCGGCAAGTAGGTTCACCTTGTTAATCTACACGAGTGGCCAAACTCCCAGCTAAGCACATTAACGCGTTATGGAGATAAATTTTCTCGAGAACCGTTTGATGAATCTGCTTCGCTCTCGACCAGATGGTTCATCTTGTTAATCTAAACGAGAGGACAAACCCCCAGGAAGGCACATTAACGCGTTTGAGCGCTGTGACCGTTCAAACTTTCATAAATTTTGTGGACAACTTTTGCATCATATAAATATTACCTAGCTCGATAACCGTTTGATGGATCTGCTTCCTCCTCGGCAAGTAGGTTCACCTTGTTAATCTAAACGAGAGGCCAAACTCCCAGCTAAGCACATTAACGCGTTATAGAGATAAATTTTCTCGAGAACCGTTTGATGAATCTGCTTCGCTCTCGACCAGATGGTTCATCTTGTTAATCTAAACGAGAGGACAAACCCCCAGGAAGGCACATTAACGCGTTTGAGCGCTGTGACCGTTCAAACTTTCATAAATTTTCTGGACAACTTTTTCATCACATTAATATTACCTAGCTCGATAACCGTTTGATGGATCTGCTTCCTCCTCGGCAAGTAGGTTCACCTTGTTAATCTAAACGAGTGGCCAAACTCCCAGCTAAGCACATTAACGCGTTATGGAGATAAATTTTCTCGAGAACCGTTTGATGAATCTGCTTCGCTCTCGACCAGATGGTTCATCTTGTTAATCTAAACGAGAGGACAAACCCCCAGGAAGGCACATTAACGCGTTTGAGCGCTGTGACCGTTCAAACTTTCATAAATTTTGTGGACAACTTTTGCATCATATAAATATTACCTAGCTCGATAACCGTTTGATGGATCTGCTTCCTCCTCGGCAAGTAGGTTCACCTTGTTAATCTAAACGAGAGGCCAAACTCCCAGCTAAGCACATTAACGCGTTCTAGAGATAAATTTTCTCGAGAACCGTTTGATGAATCTGCTTCGCTCTCGACCAGATGGTTCATCTTGTTAATCTAAACGAGAGGACAAACCCCCAGGAAGGCACATTAACGCGTTTGAGCGCTGTGACCGTTCAAACTTTCATAAATTTTCTGGACAACTTTTTCATCACATTAATATTACCTGGCTCGATAACCGTTTGATGGATCTGCTTCCTCCTCGGCAAGTAGGTTCACCTTGTTAATCTAAACGAGAGGCCAAACTCCCAGCTAAGCACATTAACGCGTTATGGAGATACATTTTCTCGAGAACCGTTTGATGAATCTGCTTCGCTCTCGACCAGATGGTTCATCTTGTTAATCCAAACGAGAGGACAAACCCCCAGGAAGGCACATTAACGCGTTTGAGCGCTGTGACCGTTCAAACTTTCATAAATTTTCTGGACAACTTTTGCATCATATAAATATTACCTAGCTCGATAACCGTTTGATGGATCTGCTTCCTCCTCGGCAAGTAGGTTCACCTTGTTAATCTAAACGAGAGGCCAAACTCCCAGCTAAGCACATTAACGCGTTATAGAGATAAATTTTCTCGAGAACCGTTTGATGAATCTGCTTCGCTCTCGACCAGATGGTTCATCTTGTTAATCTAGACGAGAGGACAAACCCCCAGGAAGGCACATTAACGCGTTTGAGCGCTGTGACCGTTCAAACTTTCATAAATTTTGTGGACAACTTTTGCATCATATAAATATTACCTAGCTCGATAACCGTTTGATGGATCTGCTTCCTCCTCGGCAAGTAGGTTCACCTTGTTAATCTAAACGAGAGGCCAAACTCCCAGCTAAGCACATTAACGCGTTATAGAGATAAATTTTCTCGAGAACCGTTTGATGAATCTGCTTCGCTCTCGACCAGATGGTTCATCTTGTTAATCTAAACGAGAGGACAAACCCCCAGGAAGGCACATTAACGCGTTTGAGCGCTGTGACCGTTCAAACTTTCATAAATTTTCTGGACAACTTTTTCATCATATTAATATTACCTAGCTCGATAACCGTTTGATGGATCTGCTTCCTCCTCGGCAAGTAGGTTCACCTTGTTAATCTAAACGAGTGGCCAAACTCCCAGCTAAGCACATTAACGCGTTATGGAGATACATTTTCTCGAGAACCGTTTGATGAATCTGCTTCGCTCTCGACCAGATGGTTCATCTTGTTAATCCAAACGAGAGGACAAACCCCCAGGAAGGCACATTCACGCGTTTGAGCGCTGTGACCGTTCAAACTTTCATAAATTTTCTGGACAACTTTTTCATGATATTAATATTACCTAGCTCGATAACCGTTTGATGGATCTGCTTCCTCCTCGGCAAGTAGGTTCACCTTGTTAATCTAAACGAGTGGCCAAACTCCCAGCTAAGCACATTAACGCGTTATGGAGATAAATTTTCTCGAGAACCGTTTGATGAATCTGCTTCGCTCTCGACCAGATGGTTCATCTTGTTAATCTAAACGAGAGAAAAAACCCCCAGGAACGCACATTAACGCGTTTGAGCGCTGTAAGCGCTCCAAATTGCTCTTTTAGCCTACTCAGAGGTATTACATCTTTTGATTCGTCCTAATCGACATTTGGTGTCAAAAGTTTACGCCAACATTTTTGTATTGCTTTTGGTTTTGCTTTTAAGTAAATTAATATTTTTCAGCAAGTTACAAATGTGTTCATTCTCATTCGAAAGGATTTCCATCAAAAGACTCTTCCTGTAATAGGTTTTAGTTAAGTTAATTATGTTTTGGTCCATAGGTTGTACCAACGCTGTCGTATTTGGTGGTAGATACATTACTTTTATTTTTTCATCATCACTTTGCAGTCTGTCTCCGCATTTATGAGAGCTAGCGTTATCCACCAACAAAAGAACCTCTTCTGCATATTGTTATCCTTTAAAAAAGATTTCACTTTTAGGACAAATGAATTATGAAACCATTCATTAAAGATTTTTGTGGTCATCCATGCGTTCATTTGCGTTACTGCAAGCTAAAAACGTCACCCTTTCTTTACTGGTTTTCCTGCCCGGTGCAGTAATTTCTTTCGAATGTACCAATGCTTTATTAAGGATAATTTTTCAGTAAAGTGCAAATTTGTTGCTATTCCTTTTCTTTGAATTAACAATCCATCCCCGACTTGCAGTGAAATTATGGTTGTTATCGTAATGTTTATGAAAAAGTATCTTTGTCTTTTCACTCAAAATATCGTCCGAAAGTGGTAGATTTCTATCTCGTTGACGAATAAACCAAGAATATAATTTGTCCTCCATTTCAGGGTACTCTGGTTTTTTCAGAGTCTGCCTCTTTATTGACTGTGAAATTCATTTTGAAGTAAAACTGATTAGATTAGCCTTTAATCACCGTGTTTACTCTGGTGAGATGATAGCGGTACAAAGTGAGAGCCAGAACTCCAATTTTCACTATCACCATAATTCCAATGAATTTCCCTTTCTTCTGCAAATTAGTCTAGGACAATGATCAAGTTTGTTCCGATAAAGACCAGATCCATTTTCCGTTAAACTTTGAATTTGAAAGGAAGAAAATACATTTAGTCATAAACCTGCATCGTCGGAACATATTAATCCTTGCCAAGTTAAATTTATTGTTTGGACTAAATAATGCGATTGCAAATTTTTATTTCATTTTTCAAAAAAGTGCGTTCATGTTATATTCTCACGTTTTCTTTTGTTAAGAAACTTTTCAATAATAACACAGAACAACAAATTTTCATTTTCTTTATTATTTCTTTATGAATTATATACAAACTTATTTTGTTTTATATCCCTAATAATTATTATAAAAACAAATATTTTCTATCACGTCTGGTTTTATAAACAAATCTAACTAAGCACTAACTAAATATATGCTATTCTTGGACGTATTTAGAAAGTCTTTTCACTTTTTTTGTATTGGGATGAAGAACCTTCCGAAATTAAAGTCCAACAGTAGTCAGCAAGCTTCTCGCTATTCCACTTGCCCTGATAGCCTTTTTCGATAGTGGAAATATCCTGATGAAATCATTCCCCATGCTCGTCACTAACATCGCCAAGATTCGGGGGAAAGAAGTTGAGGTGCGAATGCAAGAAATGTATTTTAAGACTCATATTACAGCCTAATGCATGGTAACTAGTTCACTAACAACTTCCTCGTAATCTTCAGATTTTTAATTTCCTAAGAAATTCTTTGTCACACTTTTAAATGCATCCCAAGCAGTCCATTCTAAATCGCTCAAGAGTACGTCAAATTCTCGATCCTGTTGTAACAGATTAACCTGGGGTCCTATAAAAATCCCCTCTTTAAGTTTTGCCTCAGATATATTAGGAAATTTTTGTTTGAGTTATCGAAATCCTGATCCTTCTTTGTCCAATGCTTTGACGAAATTCTTCATTAGACCTAATTTTATGTGTAATGGTGGTGAAAGTATTTTATGAGGCTCCACCAACGAATTATGGACTACGTTCTTTTCTCCGGGAGTATATGGTATTCTGGTTGGCCATTGCTTAACAGTATAGTGCAAATTTCTCGCTCGATTATCCCATTCACAAAGGAAACGGCAATACTTTGTGAATCCAAGTTGTAGACCAAGTAGAATCGCAACTACTTTGAGATCAGTACTGATGTACCATTTATAGGTTTTGTAATTGATTTTATCAAGGAGACGTGTCATATTATCATATGTTTCCTTCATGTACACGGTATGACCAACAGGAATGGAGGGGTAGATGTTTCCTATCTGCAGAAAGACAGCTTTCAAACTCAATTTAGAAGCATCTATAAAAAGACGCCATTGTTCCGGTTGGTGTTTGTAACCTAATTCTCGCATTAAACCGTCAACATTTTTGTAGACCTTCTTTAGTTGAAAAATACTGTGACAGTTCTTTCTGGCGATTTCAATATACAGAAATACGCGTACCCGGAGCTAACAACTTCCATCCTTGTAGTCTTGATCCTAATATTTCTGCCTAAGTTTTTGATAAATTCGGATCTCGAACTAGGTCATTTAATTCCAATTGATTTATTAAATGAAGCGTGTCCTCTTGAGATGGCAAATATTCTTCATCTGTGCCCGATAACTCTGAAATATATTCTTCTATCTCGGTTTCAACATGTTCTTGATTCGAAACATCCATAAGAGTTAGTACTGGCAAAGCTTCCGAATGAGGAACTGCACGAGTGGCAGAAGGTAAATTAGGATAGGTAATTTAATCCTTATTTTTACTGGAAAACCCGAAGGTCTTTGTACAACAAAAGTAGCAGTCTGTCGAATGATCCTTTTGTTCTCGCCAAATTATAGGCCTACCAAATGGCATAGCTATGCGGGTACCTTTTATGGTTATCTTTTGTACTTTTTGAACTGCAAGTTCTTTATCACCCAAGACGACCTGAAATGTTTCCGGAATCGACAAGCAAGACACGGTATTGGTGCGGTTTTTTATTTTTCGATGTAGTCTCCTCGAACATTTTATCGTTTTATCGACCATTTTATCGTTGGTAGCGGTTTTTGGGCGTCCACGGCGTGGTTCGTCAGTTGTCCTTATGTGGCTACGTTTGAATTCGCTCACCCAGAAGCTGGTGCTCGAAAATCATGGAGTAGATTCGCCATGAACCTCTAGCAACATATTTCGAATTTGCATGGCCATTTTCCCAACTATCCAGAAATGTTTTATCACTGCACGAAATTCAATTTTATCCATACAACACTCATTGGCTGTTTCATGTACAATACAACCTCGCAACAAGTCCATTCCAAGTTAGATATTAGTGAATTAGGTCACAACTTTAGGGCACTACAAAGAAAGAAAATTAAAATAATAAAGAATGCAGTTATTAATTTTGTCCCGAACTTTGTATATATCCATATAAATGCAGTGCATTCTCGTGTTGAAGTACTCTTCATGTAATAATACGTACTCGTTGACTAAACACTGAATTCCACATAACAAGTTGACCAGTTATGGAATTCCACAATAACTGGTCACTTGTTGTGGAATCCGGTCGATTGTTCGTTCTCTAATCTGTTTGTATTACGGCTTCGAATTTACCAGATTTTCTAATCAGGTGTTTATTATGAATACAACCAGAATCATACCCCGTTATAATGCATTATTTCGAAAACGGTTTTCAGAGAAAAACCGTAACATATCACGGAATATATCAACATTGTTTAATGCGATTGTAGCGGTTTTATCCCGAGTTTTCATTTTAATAAGCAAGAGAGGGAGGTCAAATCCATATACGAGATTATTGAACTGCCTGTCACGCGTGGATTTACCATTCTATATATTTTTTTGTTATTGTTCATTTTGGCATTAATCCAACTAAATAGAAAGGGAGCTAACCAATGTATGTATACAATGCAGTCGGTAATAAATATAATTCTATTAAAAGCCGTGTTATAGTGGATCTGTCATGATCTAATAAATTCGAGATATAAAAAATGGATTAACAGTTATTATTAACGAATAACAAAATTTGATTGATGGCTTAAAATCACTAAAAGCTACTCATCGTAAAATTATCGTTATAAGTTCGTTGGGAATTTATGGTCGTCTAAAACAGAAACCTCTAAAACTTTTCCCTAACTGCAACACAATACAATTTCGAGAGGATTTAGTCCGCGCTGTCTAATAGGTAGTTTCGGGATTTGATGGTCGAGTAGGGTTTCTTGCATCTGAAATATTCAAGCTATATTCTACCGGAAACGATTGTCCATTGAAATAAACCGGGACTGTGTATTAAGCTTTTAATGGAAATACACCCTAATCAAGTAAATATGACTGTATATAGGTATATAAGAGTATCTAGATATTATTGACCCAGTCACAATTGGGGACGTAAAATAGAACCCTGCGGCATTCCAAAGTTGAAACAAAGCAGTTATACAAATATACTGGATGGAAGCAATCGACGCCGGTTAGTATAGTTGCAGTATAAATTAATTGCGGTGTTGCCTAAGGAAAGTTTTCTCCGTGTCGGCAGAAAAGAAATTCAAACTATTTGACATAATATAAACTCTGTCATTATTGAATGGTGACAGGGATTAGGTGGCAACCCGCTGGAGTTTGGGGTTCGATTCTCCGAGGGGCGATGACATTTTTCTCGGAGAGTTATGTCGATCTACGATCCATATTGGGGGCAAAGCGTTAAACTGTGCAGTGTTATGAACATCGAGATAATCCTTCAACAAGACCATTGAATATATTTACTGTCATGTTATGTCATTTCGATCATTTCCAACAAAATTCGTTAGAGTTATATATTAAACACTGTAAATTGGGGATGAATTGAATTGTCAAAATTACACGTACACACAAGCTACTGCTATTTAGAAAAACAAGAAATGAAGAAGAACGGTTTTGAAAAGTTGGCTGGAAGGAAAAAAGTTCTTTTTAAAAGAAGAAAAGACATAATAAAATAAAAAGTCAAAAGTTTGAAAAGAAGATTGAAAATTAGAGAGACAGGAGAAAGAGAAACGTTTTTAGAATTGAAAAAAAAAAGATTTGGATTGATTTTGAAAAATGACGGATGAGAGAACATAAAAGGGAAAAGATTTTGAATAAGATTGAAAAGTGAGAAACGGAAAAGAAGAAAGAAAAGAGTAGACGAAGAAGACAAGATTCAAAGGAAGCAAAATGGAAAGAAGTAGAAGCAGGAACAAGGTGTTTTGGGGATAAAAATATTTACATATCACACACAAATAATGAAGGTAAGAGAGGGTGGATTTCAAAATTATTATTGTAAAGTGTTTAATATATGTTTTTCTTTTTATTTTATTTGACTTTGATATTGAACACTGCATTACATACACGCACACACAAACTACATCACAAGAATCGCTGACAAGTCAGACAAGCAATACAGCTTAAGAAGTCACTGTAACTAGCACCCACGGCGGATACAAAAGTTCAAGTCACATCAGCTTTCTACTTGGCATATTTCGCAAAATAATTGACAAAAATGTTTTCCCCACACGCTTCTTTTTTAAATTTGAACTTTTAAGAGCTGTCAATTATGTTGTGAAGTAGAAAGCTGAAACGTTAAAACATACAACAAACCTAAAAAAACCTGAAACACCTATCGATTATGAGACTGGAGAGGGATGGTCAAAAATTTTTTCAAAATTAATTTTTTTCAGTGGTTTAATAAACCTAAAAGCATTAGAAGAAAACTTCTTTTTTCTTTGAACAAAATTAGATTTTGAATGGAACGAAAAGGACCAATGGGGTTGAGTCGGGGGCTGAGTTAAATTTCAAGTTTATAGAATTTGGACAAGGTGGGCTGAAAATCGGGGTTTCGGTTTTTTTAGACAGAGGACAATTTTAAGCGGTGGTAAGAAGGAAAAAGGTTCCAATTTCGGTTTCTCTCAATTATTTCATGAACCAAATATGTTAGAAGGCTATTCGGAATTTTCACGCTTAGAAGTACACACCGTCAAAACAAGAAATATCTTTTAAAAGGTTAAAGAGTAAGTGATGGGTTAAAAAAGAATAATTTTTCCGTTGCTTCTCGACAAAACTTAGATTTGCGAGACGAGCGAACTGTCTTTTTCCTCAATGAATTTGTGAACTACGTCTAGTAGAAGCGACATTTTGAGTAGATAGAGAGCTATTCAAAATTTAGACGTTTGGAATTACCATAACAACACGGAATATCTTATAAAATGTCGAAAAATAAACGGCTAGGCTTAAACAAAAATTTGTACGTCTCTTCTAGGGGAAATTTCGGTTTTAATGGGAGAAGCAATATTTTATTTTTCTCAAATATTTTATGGATTACGTATGGTAGAAAGCTATGCAAGATTTTGTTACTTAAAGTTACCATAAAAACACGAAATATCTTCAAAAATATTCGAAAAGTAAGAACTGGTTCAAAAAAGAAGTTTTTTCCGTTTCTTCTCGACAAAACTTCGATTTTGAGTGAGCGAAATTTTGTTTTTTTCTCAGTTATTTCATTTTATTCAAGCTTTTGCTGTTGGAATAAAATTTCAAATTTTAAAAAACGGGGGAGGGGGCAAAAAATGGATTTTGTGGTGTTTTCTTTTTTTGGATTTTGTTCATGTGTCTCATTTATGTACGATAACAGGCTATTCTAATTTTTAGCGTTTGGAATAAAATTTTAAATTTTAAGTAAGTTATTTTGCTGAATTAATTCATATGCATTGTATAAGAAAAGGTGTTTCTAGTATTTAGAAGAACATTTCGAAAACATGAGGGTTGAGCTATGAAATGGGCTTCGTTTTTTGTTTCGATGAAAGTTCGATTTTCAGCGAGAGTGTAGCGAAATTTTGTTGTTCTAAAATATTTTTTTCGTCTGAAGCAACTGTAATAATCTGGTATAATTTAAAAAATTCTCAATAAGTTAGTATTAGATCGAGTATGTAGAATCGATTTTCAGGTAGGAAGAGGAGGCAACGAATTTTTTTTCTCGGGTATATTCTGAACAATGAAAGTTATTGATATTTTTGGCCTAGAAATAAAGTTTCAAATTTTGAAGCATAACTGGGAGATGTGACGAAAAATGGGTTTTACTCGTACTAAGCGACAATACAACAAATCTTTGATAATCGTAATGTTAAATGTGGAGGGGATGGAGTGACAAAGTCAGCACACTACTAAAACCGTTCGAAAACTAAGTTGTGTCTAGTGTACGTTTGAACGCTGTTTATGTTTTTGACAGTTGGAATAAAATTTTCGATTTTTGGAAGCGTAGCGAAGACGGCAGCAAAATCTTGTTTTTCTGAATCATCTCATGGACTGCGTAAAAAAGAAGGTTAAAGTTTCTCCGGTTGTTCCATTCTGAATGAGGATAAGTTTTGTTTCTCGTAAATACTTCATATTGTACTATACATACATAGTAGACTATTCAACTTTTTGACGATTGAAGCAACGATAACTGATCTAGAATAACTTGAAAATTAAAAGATTGGATCAAAAATAAAATCTTTTCCCATAAAAAATCGACTTTCATGTGGGACGCAAAATTTCTTTTTTTACCACACCCTTGAAGATTTTAGTAGTTTCTAATTTCGAGAAACTTGGGGGCTGTTTTTTTTCCGTGTTTCGTCAAAATTTCGTTTTTGTCTGGTTAGTAATTAAATTTGCAAAACGTGGAGGGTGGAGCAGAAAAAATGATTTTTGGTGTTTTTGATAAAATATCGATTTTGAGCAAAGATGGAGACGGGCAGCAAACTTTAGTCTTCATCAAAAATTTACCTGTTGTACATAGAAGACTATTCAACTTTATAACATCTTGGAATATCTATAACAACCGAGAACAACTCTCAACATATTAAAAGGAAAATGGAGGTTGGACCAGAAAATGGTTTTTTTCGATTCCATTTTGAGGCTGCTAGGAGGAAAGGGAGCAGTGAAAGTAGTTTTTTTTATTATATTATGATGATTTTGATAAGTCAGGCTCAAACCTGTCCTCAATTACATAAATATTTGAGATTCGTATTTGCTAGCAAATAATATTTGACAATCGGAAACTAAACATGACTACGAAAACATTGTAGGCAACAAAAAAATTGTAATTACCAAGTAATGAAACTAATGAAGTTATTACAAACAAATGTTTTTCTGTAAATACTAATTACCGGACAATTAAAATACTGTTTAGGAAGCATTAAATTAAAATACCTATTATCGACATGATATTGCAATAAAAGTTACATAATTTCCGTTATAAGCTTTAATTTTATAAACGTTTATCGATGTTGGCAAATATGGGCAATAAAATTACTGTAATAATTACAATAACTTCTTAGAATCCCACAAAAGCAATTTCTGATATTTATTGTCCTTACTTCATAAATTTCATTATAATGTCACACAGATAATATACGTGACTGATATAAAGAGGTGGTCTTATATTAAAAGAATACAAAATAATAAACACAACTCCTGCTTGTCACCGCAAATACTAGCTTTATGATTGGAAATAAAACAAAAATCTCTGTGCAGCGTTGGTTATTATAGTTTGCCCATTCAGCAAACTTTAATAAATTGTTCCGCATATTTCTGAGTCTGAGGTGCGAACAAACATAAACAAAGCGAGAATATAACCGTAGCGTACGAATTACGAAGTGCGGCTCGACTTTAATTGCTTCCTACAGTCGATCTGACATTAACCCACGGTCTATTTTCGAACGAAATATGTATCTGGAAATCGAATCCAATAAAATCTCGAAAGAGTAACGAACAGGCACATAGTTAACGGGGAAGTACTATAAACGACTGTTTCTTGGGTTATGACTGTGCTCATAATACGTGTTGGTATATACAAAATCAGGAAGTCTGGATTACGTACGGTTTTATGGGACGTTATATTGTTATCGTTTTATGGGCAGAATGTTTTTATTTCACTTCAATTTTTTTGTTTAACCAATTCAATAGAAACTATAGCGGGTGTTTACACAGATTCTAATCAAGTTCTTTTGGCTAACGACGCAGAACAAGATAGTGAGAGGCTAAAAATCAAATTATTATTATTTGTTATAGCAAATGAGTTGAAAATAAACTGAAAAATTTAATAAAAATTAAAATAAATCAAATCCAATTGTCATAATCACATAACAACAGTTACAAATGATCGAAAATGTTGTAAACTAATTGCGAGAGAATCTCAAAAATGAAGAAAAAAGAAATCGTCTGAAGTAACCTCATTTGCTACACAAACATATAAAGAACGATTGTGAAGTACAAAATGATATAACAATGTTGCCTTTAGAACAGAACCTCGAAGAACATTTATACCCTTCTCGTTGGCGTTCTCGAGGTGCTTAGACACTTTCCAATAGAGTAGAAACTGCTTATAACGAGAACTCAGGTTAGGTTAGGAGTGGGGTGGCATGCGGGCCTGTTTCACCGCGACCTTTACAGGTCTATTGTGCTCCCCTTTACCTTAGAGAACGCTCTCTAGTTTCGCCTTCTTAATCAGACTTATCATTTTTGAGAGCGGCTCTTTTGTGTAGCCGTTGGCTGTGGGGTTCTCTACCCCCATTACTAGAAACCTTGTCCTCGCTAGGCCGTCACAGTGGCACAAAACATGAACTGCGGTTTCTTCTTCCTCTTGACAGAATCTGCAGAGACCATTTTCTGCCAGGCCTATGTTAAAAATATGCCTATTCAGTCTGCAATGACCGGTCATCAGGCTTACTATCATTTTGACAGTCTTCCTGTCTTTACTCAGTAGGTCTTCAGTAAACTTAGGCCTCTGTTCCCTTAGGAACTCCTTAGCCTGTCTTTGTCCTGGCGATCTTTCCCACCATTCCTTGGACTTGTTTTGTGACCATTCGTAGATGGACCTCTTAATTTGTAATTTGGTAGTGCCGAAGGAAGGGGCCGCTCCTATGAAAGGCCTTGACGAGCCTCGTCTGGCCAGCTCATCGGCCGCCTCGTTTCCCTTCACTCCCATGTGGCTGGGGACCCAGGCCAAAGTAATTTTCCTTAGGGTGCCCGCCTCATTTATGGCTCTTACGCAGTCCCAAACCAGCTTTGAGTCAGCACTTGTGGAACTAATCGCTTTAAGTGCTGCTTGGCTGTCAGAGTAAATAGCGACGCTTTTTCCTGGTTCGGCCCAACTGTCTACTTCTCTGACACAGTGGTGAATCGCCGCAACCTCAGCCCTGGAAAATTGTCGAGTCCTTGCTGAAGCTCAATGAAAGGGCCTTGCACGGCTTCTTTCACTCAAAGGAACTCAAAGGAATTTTAAAATCGCTCGTTATAAGCGAATATTGTTATAACCGGTTTTTAAATTTTAGTGGAAAATTTATCACTACTATTTCATCAAATCTGATTCACATACATGTTGTTTCGAATATTTGTTGTATTGTTATTTATTAGAAGTACGTACAGTCTGTTCGAAAATTAATATGTCACTTGATGTGATGGAAGATACATTATAACTTCTGTTGCGAAACGAATGCACTAGGTTTGACCGACATTTATTTTAGAGCGCAATTACAATATTGATATTCATCAATCAAAAATTGAGTCGAGTTTAGGGAAGATGATTTTTATTGGATCTTTTAATTGCGGAGGTGACAGTAATTTTGGAACAGACTGTACATACATATATGTAACCAATTATGTATATTAAATAATTTATTTGTATCAGTAAAATAAATATAGAAAATAGGCAAATATTTATGGAAAATAATATTCTGTCATTTTTCTCTGCCAATAAACTTCTATCCACCAAATTTTCTTGGAGTGATAGGTGACTATAAACATTTTCTTCTGAATTTACAACTGCCTCGTGTTCGAAGAAAGTTCTCAGCTTCAATAAACATTTCCTTACTTGTGGCACCGAAACTTTAGTTGGAGGATCACCACTTTCATCATCGTCGAAATTGGTGTGAACATATTCTTGTGTTGTGTCGGTTTGGTTGTGCTTTTTCTACGCTTTGTCTATAATGTCTTCATCATTAGGAATACCACTGATCCAAACGTCGTCGTCAACTCCAACGTACTCTCGAAAATGGACGGTTTCATTGTTCAATACAGAAGCAAGTGCGCTTGGAAGTAGCTCATCTTCTCAATCCCAGACTTCTGATTCTTCTTAGCGTGTGACTGTGTCGGCTGAAAACCATCCAACATGTTTAAAAGCATTTCTGATTGTGGTACTTGTGATATTGTCCCAAACTCTGTCAAGGAAACCTGTAGCATCTATAGAAGACTAATAGACGACTGAATATTTTGCTCAATTTCATGAATTAATTGAAGTACCAGAGATTTCCGTAAATGGAATTTTAAGGAATTTATGACACCTTGATCCATAGGTTGCAGTGTCGCTGTTGTATTTGGCGGTAAAAAGACTAAATTGGTGTTTCCTAAATCTTCAATTTTAGGATGAACTGGACAATTATCTACCACCAGTAATATTTTTCTTTTTTTTTCGGACAAAAAATAAAAATTTCGGATGTCATCCAAGCATTCTTATTTGCATGGTATCTTACAGGTAAATTCTTGATGTCTTTAAAGCAACGGGGTTTTTGAGCTTTACCAATTATGGACATTATGGGCAGTCTCGTCTGCGTTGAAAATATTAGCGGCTGTGTATCCAGCTTTCAGTAAAGGCCAACTGCCTTATGCATAGTCGAGTTAGTGGCTACTAACACGCTACTAAGACGCTTTTAACATTCTACTAAGAAATCCGGTATTCATAGTCGCGTTTTCTGCCTACTAACAACGTTTTAACTTTAATAGGCTACTAAATCCTTAGTAGCATCTTACAGCGTGTTTAAGTGCATTTTAAGACTACATAACCAACAAAACAGAACACAGGAAAATATTTAGTAACACCTGTGTTAAAAAATTGAAATGGAATTTGTAAGTATAAATAATACGACAATGTATAGTAATTATAATAAAAAATGAAACTATTTTTTTTAGAAAAAACGTGAACGTTTGCAAAATTGGGATGTTTCAGAGAGAACAGCAATACCCGTTTTAAGTAACGGGGGAGCGAATAAGCAGAGGAATGGAAAGTGCATGGTATGTGCAGATAAAGTTAATTATAAACACAATTTTAATGATTTTTTATTGTTACGTTTCTAATGCTGTTTCCAAATACTCGTAAAATGTGCTAAGAAATGATTGTAGAAGGGCTATTGAATATACAACTATGATGTTGACAAATATTATTTATCTAGGTACCTGGTGAATATAGTAAATATTTAGCAATATAAGACAAAAAAGTAGCTGTAAGTAATAAAAATAAGATAGTAATATGTCATTTGTATGTAAATAATAAATGTATACGTATTATATTCAATATGAACAAATAAAATACTTCAATAAATAAACCACACGACATTTTTTACTGTTCGGCTTAATCTTCATTGTAAAAACCTATGTTGTTCGGCTATAACAGATTTAGCAACTTTTTTCCTCGTGCAATAGTTTGTTCTAAACTGAACATTATCAAACACATCGAATGCATATGTAGATTCAATCTTTCCATGTACACTTTAGGCTTTCAGATGAGTACCTGTGCTTCCACAACTTCTTGTAATTCTGCTTGTATATCAATTAATTCGTCCATATTTTCAAAATTATACTCATTAAAAGAAACTTTTTCTAAGTTTATATATACTTACTTTCTTCTTATCTCAACAAAATAGCGAAATTAATTGATCAAATTTCAAAAAAAATAAAATCAATTGGACGTTTTTTATATTCCTAACGGAATTCTATATAATAACTAATTTCAAATATCTGCTATGTTACGCTAACGGCGCATGATTGCGAACTCTGTTTTCACTGTTGCCATATATTTTTTTCTGCTAAGATGCTATTACTTAGTAGCCAGTAAATATGATGAAATACGCGACTATGAATAAGGAAAGTTAAAAGCATCTTAGTGCGGTCTTAGTGGCCACTAACTAATAGCGTACTAACACCCTATTAACGTCGGGACTATGCATAAGGCTGCAAGTGTTTATTAACCAGTTTTCGACTACTGTTTGATTTACGGATTGACTTTCTCTAATTTTACTTTTTTCCCCATAGATCACAATATCTGCTGGGGTGGTGACACCCTCGTTTTTTTTTTTTTTAATAATATACAACAGGTTTTATTTTTATTTAGTTGTAGATCATTTTCAGTAAAGTATTGTTTTACGAAATGATATATATCAGTTCCAGTTCGTACTAAAGTTGGAAAATCATAAGCACTAAATAGCAAATTTGTGTCATCCGCATAATTAATAATTTTTTGAGTCTTAGTACATGAGACATTTTAAAAAATATCATTTATAAAAATTAAGAATAAATGTGGACTCAGTACGCTGCCCTGGGGAACAGCAACATTTGTAAAGAGCGGATTAAAATGGAACACAACCGGAAACAGTGTTTTAATTCTAACTGTATGTTGTCTATCACTTAAATATGACCTGAACCACTCCAATGCCACACCCCTTATACCGTAATATTCAAGTTTATGAAGTAAAATTGTATGTGACATAGTGTCAAATGCTTTACTAAGGTCTAAAAAGAGACCGCAGACTAAATTGTTGTTTTCTAAATTATATAATATCCAACTCGTATATTCAACGAGTGCTGTGCTAGTGCTTTTTCCACTTACAAAGCCATGCTGATTTTCGTTAATAGGGTTATGCTTGTTGAGAAAGGATAGAACCTGTTCAGCAACCACAGACTTCTAACTCGTATGTACTGTTAGATAATGATTTTACATTTTGATGTCTTAGCCAAGTTTGGGGATCTTTAAGTCGGTCAGCTTGTTCAGAAGAAATAGATATTTTATATGAAGAGTATTCATCCGGATATTTCGACATCAACTTTTCGTACTTGAAGTCAGTGAATGATTTATTTTTAAGATAGTCTCTTATCTGTGATTCACTGGTGTACGGCTCCAATCTTTATACATGAAAGTGCTGATATGAAATCGCTCCTTTTGATTAGATGCTTTATCATTTAAACATCCTTTTTGTTGTTGCTTTTGCAAAGTATCACGATAAGTAGACATCTTTTCTTTTATAATGTCTAGTCTTGGCGAGGATAGTTGTTTTGGGTTTTCTCTGTTTGTTTCTTATGTACATTTTCAAGTTCTTTTTCAATTGTAAAAGCATTTTTCTTTGGGTGTGTTTTTTTAATGTTTTACTTCTTCACGTAAAATTTTGTTTTGTTGTTTTAAATGTTCAATTTCTGATTTTAATGGATCAATAATTGCTTCAGTTAATTTTAACATCGCTTCATTTATTTTCATTGCAATACACGTATTAACATCTAGTAATTGCCCGGAAATATTGCTTGACACTACATTTATATTACTGACCCCAGATGGTTGATGTAAGGTTAGGTCGATTTCGCACTCTTCACATCTCCAGTTTTCTTGGCTCTGTGCAAGTTAATCTAAACGAGAGGACAAAGTACCAGGAAGGCACATTAACGCGTTTGAGCGCTGTGACCGTTCAAACTTTCATAAATTTTCTGGACAATTTTGTCATCATATAAATATTACTAGCTCGATAACCGTTTGATGGATCTGCTTCCTTCTCGGCAAGTAGGTTCACCTTGTTAATCTAAACGAGAGGCCAAACTCCCAGCAAGGCACATTAACGCGTTATAGAGATAAATTTTCTCGAGAACCGTTTGATGAATCGGCTTCGCTCTGGGCAAGTTGGTTCATCTTGTTAATCTAAACGAGAGGACAAATTACCAGGAAGGCACATTAACGCGTTTGAGCGCTGTGTCCGTTTAAACTTTCATAAATTTTCTGGACAACTTTTTCATCATATAAATATTACCTAGCTCGATAACCGTTTGATGGATCTGCTTGCTCCTCGGCAAGTAGGTTCACCTTGTTAATCTAAACGAGTGGCCAAACTCCCAGCAAGGCACATTAACGAGTTATAGAGATAAATTTTCTCGAGAACCGTTTGATGAATCTGCTTCGCTCTGGGCAAGTTGGTTCATCTTATTAATCTAAACGAGAGGACAAACTACCAGGAAGGCACATTAACGCGTTTGAGCGCTGTGACCGTTCAAACTTTCATAAATTTTCTGGACAATTTTGTCATCATATAAATATTACCTAGCTCTATAACCGTTTGATGGATCTGCTTCCTCCTCGGCAAGTAGGTTCACCTTGTTAATCTAAACGAGAGGCCAAACTCCCAGCAAGGCACATTAACGAGTTCTAGAGATAAATTTTCTCGAGAACCGTTTGATGAATCTGCTTCGCTCTGGGCAAGTTGGTTCATCTTGTTAATCTAAACGAGAGGACAAATTACCAGGAAGGCACATTAACGCGTTTGAGCGCTGTGACCGTTTAAACTTTCATAAATTTTCTGGACAACTTTTTCATCATATAAATATTACCTAGCTCGATAACCGTTTGATGGATCTGCTTGCTCCTCGGCAAGTAGGTTCACCTTGATAATCTAAACGACAGGCTAAACTCCCAGCAAGGCACATTAACGCGTTATAGAGATAAATTTTCTCGAGAACCGTTTGATGAATCTGCTTCGCTCTGGGCAAGTTGGTTCATCTTGTTAATCTAAACGAGAGGACAAATTACCAGGAAGGCACATTAACGCGTTTGAGCGCTGTGACCGTTTAAACTTTCATAAATTTTCTGGACAACTTTTTCATCATATAAATATTACCTAGCTCGATAACCGTTTGATGGATCTGCTTGCTCCTCGGCAAGTAGGTTCACCTTGATAATCTAAACGACAGGCTAAACTCCCAGCAAGGCACATTAACGCGTTATAGAGATAAATTTTCTCGAGAACCGTTTGATGAATCTGCTTCGCTCTGGGCAAGTTGGTTCATCTTGTTAATCTAAACGAGAGGACAAATTACCAGGAAGGCACATTAACGCGTTTGAGCGCTGTGACCGTTTAAACTTTCATAAATTTTCTGGACAACTTTTTCATCATATAAATATTACCTAGCTCGATAACCGTTTGATGGATCTGCTTGCTCCTCGGCAAGTAGGTTCACCTTGTTAATCTAAACGAGTGGCCAAACTCCCAGCAAGGCACATTAACGAGTTATAGAGATAAATTTTCTCGAGAACCGTTTGATGAATCGGCTTCGCTCTGGGCAAGTTGGTTCATCTTGTTAATCTAAACGAGAGGACAAATTACCAGGAAGGCACATTAACGCGTTTGAGCGCTGTGACCGTTTAAACTTTCATAAATTTTCTGGACAACTTTTTCATCATATAAATATTACCTAGCTCGATAACCGTTTGATGGATCTGCTTGCTCCTCGGCAAGTAGGTTCACCTTGTTAATCTAAACGAGTGGCCAAACTCCCAGCAAGGCACATTAACGAGTTATAGAGATAAATTTTCTCGAGAACCGTTTGATGAATCTGCTTCGCTCTGGGCAAGTTGGTTCATCTTATTAATCTAAACGAGAGGACAAACTACCAGGAAGGCACATTAACGCGTTTGAGCGCTGTGACCGTTCAAACTTTCATAAATTTTCTGGACAATTTTGTCATCATATAAATATTACCTAGCTCTATAACCGTTTGATGGATCTGCTTCCTCCTCGGCAAGTAGGTTCACCTTGTTAATCTAAACGAGAGGCCAAACTCCCAGCAAGGCACATTAACGAGTTCTAGAGATAAATTTTCTCGAGAACCGTTTGATGAATCTGCTTCGCTCTGGGCAAGTTGGTTCATCTTGTTAATCTAAACGAGAGGACAAATTACCAGGAAGGCACATTAACGCGTTTGAGCGCTGTGACCGTTTAAACTTTCATAAATTTTCTGGACAACTTTTTCATCATATAAATATTACCTAGCTCGATAACCGTT
Organism: Holotrichia oblita; assembly: GCA_023690525.1. NCBI lineage: Eukaryota > Metazoa > Arthropoda > Insecta > Coleoptera > Scarabaeidae > Holotrichia > Holotrichia oblita. The sequence goes on from CM043017.1 coordinate 16,164,261, forward strand.
TGATGGATCTGCTTGCTCCTCGGCAAGTAGGTTCACCTTGATAATCTAAACGACAGGCTAAACTCCCAGCAAGGCACATTAACGCGTTATAGAGATAAATTTTCTCGAGAACCGTTTGATGAATCTGCTTCGCTCTGGGCAAGTTGGTTCATCTTGTTAATCTAAACGAGAGGACAAATTACCAGGAAGGCACATTAACGCGTTTGAGCGCTGTGACCGTTTAAACTTTCATAAATTTTCTGGACAACTTTTTCATCATATAAATATTACCTAGCTCGATAACCGTTTGATGGATCTGCTTGCTCCTCGGCAAGTAGGTTCACCTTGATAATCTAAACGACAGGCTAAACTCCCAGCAAGGCACATTAACGCGTTATAGAGATAAATTTTCTCGAGAACCGTTTGATGAATCTGCTTCGCTCTGGGCAAGTTGGTTCATCTTGTTAATCTAAACGAGAGGACAAATTACCAGGAAGGCACATTAACGCGTTTGAGCGCTGTGACCGTTTAAACTTTCATAAATTTTCTGGACAACTTTTTCATCATATAAATATTACCTAGCTCGATAACCGTTTGATGGATCTGCTTGCTCCTCGGCAAGTAGGTTCACCTTGTTAATCTAAACGAGTGGCCAAACTCCCAGCAAGGCACATTAACGAGTTATAGAGATAAATTTTCTCGAGAACCGTTTGATGAATCTGCTTCGCTCTGGGCAAGTTGGTTCATCTTATTAATCTAAACGAGAGGACAAACTACCAGGAAGGCACATTAACGCGTTTGAGCGCTGTGACCGTTTAAACTTTCATAAATTTTCTGGACAACTTTTTCATCATATAAATATTACCTAGCTCGATAACCGTTTGATGGATCTGCTTGCTCCTCGGCAAGTAGGTTCACCTTGTTAATCTAAACGAGTGGCCAAACTCCCAGCAAGGCACATTAACGAGTTATAGAGATAAATTTTCTCGAGAACCGTTTGATGAATCTGCTTCGCTCTGGGCAAGTTGGTTCATCTTATTAATCTAAACGAGAGGACAAACTACCAGGAAGGCACATTAACGCGTTTGAGCGCTGTGACCGTTCAAACTTTCATAAATTTTCTGGACAATTTTGTCATCATATAAATATTACCTAGCTCTATAACCGTTTGATGGATCTGCTTCCTCCTCGGCAAGTAGGTTCACCTTGTTAATCTAAACGAGAGGCCAAACTCCCAGCAAGGCACATTAACGAGTTCTAGAGATAAATTTTCTCGAGAACCGTTTGATGAATCTGCTTCGCTCTGGGCAAGTTGGTTCATCTTGTTAATCTAAACGAGAGGACAAATTACCAGGAAGGCACATTAACGCGTTTGAGCGCTGTGACCGTTTAAACTTTCATAAATTTTCTGGACAACTTTTTCATCATATAAATATTACCTAGCTCGATAACCGTTTGATGGATCTGCTTGCTCCTCGGCAAGTAGGTTCACCTTGATAATCTAAACGACAGGCTAAACTCCCAGCAAGGCACATTAACGCGTTATAGAGATAAATTTTCTCGAGAACCGTTTGATGAATCTGCTTCGCTCTGGGCAAGTTGGTTCATCTTGTTAATCTAAACGAGAGGACAAATTACCAGGAAGGCACATTAACGCGTTTGAGCGCTGTGACCGTTTAAACTTTCATAAATTTTCTGGACAACTTTTTCATCATATAAATATTACCTAGCTCGATAACCGTTTGATGGATCTGCTTGCTCCTCGGCAAGTAGGTTCACCTTGTTAATCTAAACGAGTGGCCAAACTCCCAGCAAGGCACATTAACGAGTTATAGAGATAAATTTTCTCGAGAACCGTTTGATGAATCTGCTTCGCTCTGGGCAAGTTGGTTCATCTTATTAATCTAAACGAGAGGACAAACTACCAGGAAGGCACATTAACGCGTTTGAGCGCTGTGACCGTTTAAACTTTCATAAATTTTCTGGACAACTTTTTCATCATATAAATATTACCTAGCTCGATAACCGTTTGATGGATCTGCTTGCTCCTCGGCAAGTAGGTTCACCTTGTTAATCTAAACGAGTGGCCAAACTCCCAGCAAGGCACATTAACGAGTTATAGAGATAAATTTTCTCGAGAACCGTTTGATGAATCTGCTTCGCTCTGGGCAAGTTGGTTCATCTTATTAATCTAAACGAGAGGACAAACTACCAGGAAGGCACATTAACGCGTTTGAGCGCTGTGACCGTTCAAACTTTCATAAATTTTCTGGACAATTTTGTCATCATATAAATATTACCTAGCTCTATAACCGTTTGATGGATCTGCTTCCTCCTCGGCAAGTAGGTTCACCTTGTTAATCTAAACGAGAGGCCAAACTCCCAGCAAGGCACATTAACGAGTTCTAGAGATAAATTTTCTCGAGAACCGTTTGATGAATCTGCTTCGCTCTGGGCAAGTTGGTTCATCTTGTTAATCTAAACGAGAGGACAAATTACCAGGAAGGCACATTAACGCGTTTGAGCGCTGTGACCGTTTAAACTTTCATAAATTTTCTGGACAACTTTTTCATCATATAAATATTACCTAGCTCGATAACCGTTTGATGGATCTGCTTGCTCCTCGGCAAGTAGGTTCACCTTGATAATCTAAACGACAGGCTAAACTCCCAGCAAGGCACATTAACGCGTTATAGAGATAAATTTTCTCGAGAACCGTTTGATGAATCTGCTTCGCTCTGGGCAAGTTGGTTCATCTTGTTAATCTAAACGAGAGGACAAATTACCAGGAAGGCACATTAACGCGTTTGAGCGCTGTGACCGTTTAAACTTTCATAAATTTTCTGGACAACTTTTTCATCATATAAATATTACCTAGCTCGATAACCGTTTGATGGATCTGCTTGCTCCTCGGCAAGTAGGTTCACCTTGATAATCTAAACGACAGGCTAAACTCCCAGCAAGGCACATTAACGCGTTATAGAGATAAATTTTCTCGAGAACCGTTTGATGAATCTGCTTCGCTCTGGGCAAGTTGGTTCATCTTGTTAATCTAAACGAGAGGACAAATTACCAGGAAGGCACATTAACGCGTTTGAGCGCTGTGACCGTTTAAACTTTCATAAATTTTCTGGACAACTTTTTCATCATATAAATATTACCTAGCTCGATAACCGTTTGATGGATCTGCTTGCTCCTCGGCAAGTAGGTTCACCTTGTTAATCTAAACGAGTGGCCAAACTCCCAGCAAGGCACATTAACGAGTTATAGAGATAAATTTTCTCGAGAACCGTTTGATGAATCTGCTTCGCTCTGGGCAAGTTGGTTCATCTTATTAATCTAAACGAGAGGACAAACTACCAGGAAGGCACATTAACGCGTTTGAGCGCTGTGACCGCTCCAAATTGATAAATTTTCTGGACATTTTTTTCATCATATACATTACCTAATATTACCTAGCTCGATAACCGTTTGAGGAATCTGCTTCCCCTTCGCCAAGTAGGTTCACCTTGTTAATCTAAACGAGAGGCCAAACCCCCAGGAAGGCACATTAACGCGTTTGAGCGTTGTGACCGTTTACACTTTCATACATTTTCTGGACAACTTTTTCATCATATAAATATTACATAGCTCGATAACCATTTGATGGGCATTTGTCGAATTTTCGACCTACGAGGGGTGGAAAGGATTGTACTCATCGCTCTGAGTGTTGTACCGAAGTGATTTCGGTCCTATCTCTCTTAATAGCCGAGATATTTCAAAAAAAAACGAAAAAATCTAGCCGGGCATTTGTCCAATTTTCGATCTCCGAGGGGTGGAGCTTGTGCCGCTCTCTCGCATGTTTGTAAAATCTTGCAGATTGAGATTAACACATTTTATGTGGTAATTCGCTGCACATTTACCTCGGCAAAGGATGTACTCCTCATTTCTTTCAATTTTCTTCGCACAATGATCACATTTCACCACCATACTTGCTACACTTATGGTTTGTCAATACACTCTAGCCTCAATCTGGCTAGTCGCTCGCATGGGCAAAGGATGTGCTGCGAGGTCTCTTCTCCTGTCTGACAAATTCTGCACATGGCGCCTTCCACCAGACCAAGGTTGTTCATATGCTTATTGAGTCTGTTATGTCCTCTTAAAAGGCCTACAACCAGCCTGATCGTTCTCCTACCTTTGTTCAGAAGGTCATTAGTGTATTTAGGCATGGATCGCACAAAGACCAGTATACTAACCTCCAACCAACACCTCTGAGGACAACAACACCTGTAAGATCCAGCCACATCTTTTGCGTGTTACGGTTACTTCTAATACAATTTGCTTTTTAACATGACACATCTTAATTATCCTAATTATTCTGTTTATAAAATATTACCGTGACAATTGATGTAACTATAGATTAAACTTTAAATTATGAACATAACACGAATACTAAATGTGTTGTTTCATAAATTTATTCATAAATGGGCGATTTTGACGATTATGAAATGATGTAAATTACTAAATTATGCGCAAAAGGAAAGTATGACTCAATTCTGCTTGTACTTTTGATCTGATCGTCATTAATTAACAAACTATTGTTAGATTAGCATACTATGGAAAAACATTGACGTTTAATTGAAAATTTCATTGAATCGTTAACTAGTTAAGTCAAAACTTATCGACTCAAACTTGTTTTCATTAAATGCTTCGCTATGAAAGTTCATCTTTAAACCAACCAAGTCTATTACAATTCTACACTTTCCTTCAGTATTATTTGGAAAGGCACGCCATCTTTCTCGAGCTCTAATTCGTATTTATTGTATTATCGGTAGCGGCTGGCTGTTGCTTCCCACTACCTATACATTAATTTATTTTTTTTTTCATTTAGTTAAGTAGTCGGGGTTCTCCAATTGTAAGGTATAAATCCGTAAATGTGCCCGGAGCATTGCACTTACCTTACCCCCTAGCTTACCACTATATATACGATCCTGAATGAACGCCGAGGGAGACTAGCAAGATGGTGATGTGGCGTACAACATAAAGATCGTAAAAGGAGCAATAAACCATCAGGGGTAACCGGATAGATATGGACCTCACGGTTTTCTCCACTCTAATGCGTTTACGCTAAGCGCCGACCCTGGCTTTTACGAATATTATATATAGAGAAGAGGGTGTAATACGTATGTGTATACGCTACCGGTTGGTGCGTTGAAGAAAAGGGACGCGCGTGCATGGATAATTTGTGTCGTTGTGTTCGTTCATTCATTCATTCAGATTCTGACGAGGATCCTGTTAAATTCTTTATGCGTTTCGAAAGCGGTCGTCCGCCGAGGATTCAGAGGTTGATGTTTGCCGCGGCGATGGTTTGGGGAATCGTAAATTGCGCCGCTTTAGTAGAGGCCGTTTTGTTCGCGCGTACGCGCCGTATATTTTGATTATGATATGAAACGTTGTAATCGAGTATTCTCTTCCGCAACCTGCGATTCATGTTGTTACTAACCCGACAAACTCGGGACTCAGGATGAATTGCGTGAATATTTACGATAACGTATAACGAGGTATGAGAAGATTTTATATTTTATAAGAAATATGTAATGAACAAAGCTGCTATATGTATATTGTCGGTGGCATGATTAATATTACTGTTTTTTTTTAATTTATTTTTTAATTACGTCATTAAAATTGAACAAGTCTTCAAGGTAGTCGCGAAGGGAAGCCTGCTCGCTTAAATTAAGTTAAATATGTTCTATCTTTTTGAAATTAAAAAACTAAACCTGAACGAAAATTATGTTAGGTTCCATTAATGTTGCTAATAAATTACGAATTCCAAGCAAAATTTCCTTTCTTTTGTATTGAAATCCAAACGTAAAACTTTATCCATGATGATCTAAACAAGAACTGAATAGCGAACTGCGATGAAATTAGGTTTTACATTCGAAGGAGCACTGACGAGACCTAGAAGGTCGAAACAACGTGACCTGCTTCTGATGCTTAATCTATTTTCATTGCACTCGCTTGCAGTGGCGATTTCAATAATATATCATGAACGTCTATTACAGACATTTTTTGATTTGATATGAAATTATCGATAATATATCGATTCTATTGTAAGAGCAAAGCTTACAATACCAGCAAGGTGAAGAAACAGAAACACAAATGTCCCACAATTTTTTTTGCAGTGCAACCAACGACTTCTAAATAGGAGGGCTATTTTTTTTTCATGGTCCAATCGGTCGTGAAATTAAAACCACAAACAACATTCATATCAGTTGCAAACAGCGATGCCAGATCTCACGATTTATCGTGAGTTCACACGATTTTGTTGCCAGTCTCACGATCCTATCATAAGAGCCATTTATCTCACAATTTTATTTTAAAAAATATAAAAATTTAAAAAAGTGTTCGTGCGTCAACATGATTTAAACCTAGTTCAGTCTGTGATTTTTTATCATTTTCTACATTGGCGGCATTAAATAACTGCTCCCATCTATGGTTAACACAAAAAAAGTTACAAGCTTTCTGATTCTTGTCCTGGTGTAGATAACTATACGGTAAGTTTAGCAAGTGCAAAAACACAGTCGGGGAAATACTCATCTTCCTGAAAAGAGTAATTTCAATGTTCTTTCGAGAAATAGGAGGAAGGAAGCCAATGTCAACCAATGAAGATCTCGTTCAGCGAGTGAATCAGGCGATTAGAGAAAAATGTCCGTTCACAATTTCTGTGTTGCACGAGTCGTTTCCCGAAATGTCAAGGTCAGCTCTGTACATCGACGTGAGTGGGACACTTCAGCACCGCAAATTGTGTGCGAGATGGGTTCCCAAGATGCTGTCCGACCAATGGGTGTTGCCTTAACGTTTCTCCAGCGCTGCCATGATGAAGGAAAAGATTTTTTTAGCAAAATTGTCACAGGCGACGAGACATGGGTGCTTTACGAAACGGAAGGAACAAAAGATCAATTCAAACAGTGGATGCATTCTTTTTCCCCATCAAAGCCGAAGAAGTTTAAGCGAACATTTTCCAACAGAAAGTGTATGGCTACTGTGTTCTGGGACCGAAAAGGAGTTCTCTTAGTGGAATTCATGGAACATGGTACGACCATCACAGCAGCCTCGTACGGCGTGACTCTTCAAAATCAGGCATTGTTCTTCTTCATGACAACGCTCGGTCCCATACTGCAAATGCAACAAAGAACCTCCTGCAGCGGTTTGGATGGAAAGTATTCGATCACCCCCCATACACCCCGGACTTAGCTCCTTCCGATTTGTATCTTTTCCCTCGCATGAAAAAGAACTTAGGAGGACACCATTTTGCTACAGACCAGCGTACAAACTTGGCTGAAAGCACAGGCGACTCAAACTCTATGAAGAGGGGATTGAAAAGTTGATACCACGCTACGAAAAATGAGAAGTAGATAGGAGGTGTACCTAAATGTTACAAATAAAACATGTTTGAATGTTGTTTGTGGTTTTAATTTCACGACCGATCGGACCTTGAAAAAAAAATAGGTCTCGTATTATCAAAGACACACATATAAAGTATACTAGGAAATTTCTGCAATACAGGCTTATTTTTTTAATTTTTTCGAATACACTCTCTCCATCCTCCCAAACCAATCCTTGAACCAGCTCTGCCAAGTCCTATAACGGGGTAAGGCACATTCTTTGTTCCAAGCCCTCAGAAATTTCTCCTGACTGGAAAACAGCTTCCCTTTCAGCTTCATTTTCACATTTGGGAACATCGCAAAGTCGGAGGACGCAAGAACTGTAAAGAGGGTGCTGAAAAAGATTCGTTGGAAGCTTTGGGCCGCTCAGCTGGAGCGTTGTCATGATGGCGAAACCAAGCGTCCATTCTCGACTTTGTTCGCAGGTTCTTCATCGATTTGATGACTTGAGGCAGGCACTGTTCTGTTAGCACTTAGCTGACTATATTTTGTGTGTACCAGATGACATGCTCCACACTTCCAGTCGATTTAAAAAATCATGCATGGCATCATCATCATTTTCTCCTTTGCAGATTGGGATCTTCTGACAGCTACGGGAGTGTCCTCGGCATCGAAGACCCAAACTTTGTTTTGAGTCTTAATCGGTACATTATAATAGTCATGATGTTCATATAGCGAGATTGTCTATGCAGCATGCACACGATCATGCAGAATTGAACGAATTTCCGATGCATTTAGGCCTAAGGCGTCCTTTATCTGCTGATAGGTCACTCGCCTGGCTTCGTTGAGTATTGACGATAAAACAGTAATGGCTTTAACCACTGAAACCGCTGAAACCCTATGCAAAATTGCATACTATTGAAATAGTTATATAATCTTTAACATCAGACGGGTGACCTGTTGTTAAAACCGGACAAATTTGTGAAACTTTCCAGATTTCATGGGTCATGAACTAGGACAGCAGACACCTTATCCACTACACCAAGAAAGTTAATTTTTTCAATGAAGAGCGTCACATTTATAATTGAAAAAGACTAAGTAATGATATTTAAGTATTTATAGGATTTCATTCTCCATATTCCTCAATTATGCCGTCTACAGAATCAACGGTTACGTATATTAAAATGGTATACAGTTTGTGTTATAACAAAATAGAGAACGGAAAATTGATCATTCTACAAAGATATACATCGATTTTGCATTGTAAATTTTAAACACCGTTTTAGAGGTCGTAACCTTATAAAATAAAAACAATCAGGCATCTACTAACTGCGATCTTGAATTTGAAACAAACACGGTCGACATTCTGCCCATATATTCTACAAAACAATAACATTGAACAACGACGTCGACGAAACCGTTGACTTGTTATTTTGTAACAGTTTCGTCGTCGCAGGTGGTACTTGTCAATCGAAACTGAGTCATTGTTATGCAATTTGCTAACCGACGTTCTCATTTACACATTGTTCGTTAAGTGTAAAATTGTACACCACCGTGTAGTATACGAATCCACGCACGTGTGGAAAGACGTACCAGAAATAATTCACAAATTTAGTATTCCGTGTTTGTATATATTCACAAGCAGCAGGAGTCTGTATAAGTAGCTACTACATAATATAAACGTCGCGACTGGAGCAGAAATAGAATTTTCGAAATGGTTATTAAGGTAAAACCGTACTTACTGTATGCACTTATGTAATAATAAAATGAACGAAAGAGAATTAGCGTTTTAATGGGTTCGTTCGTATTCCTAAACGTTCGCGTACCATATCATAAAATTTATTCTGAATTTTAGATTTTCACGCCGACTATTTTTAGCGCAATCCCGAATCCGGAAGAATAGAAATCCTCCCGTTATACGGTGGTAAGTTTTACCTTGCCTGTCTGCTACGGATGGTGTCGGCACATCGTCCCACAATACTCTCAAGTCCGCTGACAGCTGACAAAGGTTCCCGCTATCTCTTGTCGCTTTCTGCAGAATATAAAATTCTCAAATGTATGAATAACTGATACTTTGCCGAGATTATACAATGACGTCTGACGAATACATACTTAGGCGCGCTCACTCTAATGTGTCGGCTGGATAATACCGACATGTATACGCTCACTCGCGTGTATAAGAGCAATGTACTTATTTGAATATCTGCTAAAGTGCATTTGTCATATTTTTACGTTTTAACGAAACTTGAGAGTTGCTAAAACAAAAAAGATGTTCAACTACTTCGTTGAATGGCATGTTGACTTGTGTAGAGACATCTAATAATGTATTCATAATAAGTCGTCAAAGGACATCTAATTAATACAGTGCAAAAGCTAATGAGCTTTTGCACCACTACAGGTAAGATTGATAACTTCAAATTTTAGCTACTATTAAAAGAAATTTTATCAGGAGTATGCTGTTAGCTAGAAAACAGGTTCTCACAACCTAAGACAGTTTATAAAACTCACAACTTTTACCATTTTGTTCTCATTAAACCAGCAAACGTAAATGAAGGCTTAAAAATTTTTTCGAAACAAACAATTATTGCCGTAAAGGACTGAGAATTAACTACAAATATACATCTGGCATGTCTGTATGATAACCTTTGGTTTTTCGGTATCATTTTGTCAAAGCATGAAGAGGAAGGAGCACGACCTGTACCTATGTACCTCTTCTGGCATGGTTTCAAAAATTATTAAATCGTAAAAAACAAAACAAAGAAGCTGCCACCTATCTGACCTATGTGAAATTAGCTTCAAGTTTTGCGAAATTTCAAATTTTGAAAATTATGGCAGGTTGGTTTAGATTACTTTTTCCTTGCTTCAGAATTTTGCAAAATCAAATTAAAAACCAAAGAGTTGTTCCCAGTTATTATAGTTGTTCCAAAACTTCGAAATCAAAACTGGTATAACTAAAAAGATGTAGCAAACCAATTAAATTCTGCCAGCCCCTCTGTTGAAAATCGAACATTGTTCCAAAGTTAGGATTTTTGGCATTCACTATGGATAGTTGATGAAGTAAGTGGTGAAATCGAAGGTTTGCTTCCTCTCCTTCCCTGTGCCACCCTCCACACCCCTTCTAAAACTGAAACAATACTAAACAAACCTACAACTTGAACAACTCTAAAAATGTTTCACAAATTAAAAAAAAATGCAGGCTCGCGAAATTTCGTTTTTCTCTATTATTTTGTAGTAGAATCAACTTTCAAAATTTCAGAATAAAATAAAGATGAGTGCGAGTGTGTTTCTAATCTTTCGCAAAATATTTTGACCATCATCAGAAAAAATCTGATATGTATGAAACATGTATAAGAAAAATCGTCTGGTCCAAAGCTGCTGATAACTGCAAGATGGATACATATTACATTGAGGCTTTGCTAGAGGTTGGTAGAATATTCTGCTAATGCTGTCTTGTTGAGTTGGTAACAGTCCAGCAAGCGTTGATCACAAATTGATTTGAATTTTCAAGTCATAATGTGGAAAGCACATTCGAAAAACAGTTGATTGGTGTTGTAAGGTTGTTGATGATGATTTCGTCTTTAATTTGTGTGAAGACGAGAAAGGAATTGTTGTTAAGGTCTTATCTGACGAATGCGATAATCATTATTAACTTTTTGTTTTCAAATTAAAGCTCTAATATTCTTGATGTTTGGCTGGATCAGATATTATAATGTCATCTACATATTTAAATATGAAACCAAAATTGGAATGACAATTTGTTGATAGCCTTGTCCAATAATTCATTGAATACATAACAGCATAGCAATTATTGCTTCTTGGGCTTAAGAAGCTGCCCATTGGAATTCCAAATGTTTGCTTGCAAAAATCATTGTTGACATTGAAAAAAAATGGATGAAAATGAATTTAGTGATTTCCTATGTTGTATTGAGACACCTTATGTGCCAATTCTTTCGTCAGAAATAAAGCGATGTTTGTGAATAGTCAGACAACATTTTGCATATGGATTTGTCAATAACTGAGATGGCTAGAATCTCTACCATCTTTGTAGAGGACAGGCAAAGGAGTTCCTAACAGAACAGAGGCCTGAGTTTACTAAAGACCTACTGAGTAAAGACAGGAAGACTGTCAAAGTGATAGTAAGTCTGTTGACCGGTCATTGCAAATTGAATAGCTATATGTTTAACATCGGCCTGGCAGATGATGATCAAGAGGAAGAAGAAACCCAGTTCATGTTTTGCGCCACTGCAATGGCCTAGCGAGAACAAGGTTTCTAGAAATGGGTGTAGAGAACCCCACAGCTAACTGCTACATAAAAGAGCCGCTCTCAAAAATGACAGGCCTAATTAAGAAGGCAAAATTAGGGAGCGTCCTCAACGATAAAAGGGGATCACAATAGACCTGCAAAGGTCGTGGTGAAACAGGTTCGCATGGCCACCCCATTCATTTTTCGATCTATATTTTGACGTTTTCAGGTCTTGATTTCGAGATCCTTAAACAGTGCTTAAAATAATCTGGAACAAGTTTTGAAATTGTAAAAAAGGGGACCTTTCCATTTTATTATAATATAGAACAACCTTTCACAAATTTTCGAAAAAAGAAGAGGCTAATTTCATATACACCTGATTATACAGATAAAAAATTGGTAAGACCAACATCACAACATTTAATTAATTAATTCGGGACACGTCTTTCGAGGGCTCATTGGCCCTCATCATCAACCGGATACGGGACCAACACCCCTTGCAGATCAATCTTTATGTGTGTTTTGGACCGCTTTATGAAGATTTTTGAGGATTGCTTGATTAGGAAGCGAATGGGCGAGTGATGATACTGATCTAAATTTGATGATGATGATACTGATCTAAAATTTAAACGGAGGGGGGTGGTGTCCGTTTAATTTTGCTCAGACTGTTCATATGTTACATTTATCACTCAATAAATAAACGTCAGAAGGTTGTGTCAGTTTTTGATTCCTGATTATCTTCATTAGCTAACGTTCAAATATCAAAATAAATTTACGCGACATTACCGATGAATCCATGTCAATTGCGAAAGAATGAGCAGGATATATTGTTAGTTATATTGGCGCACGAGCAGGGCCTACTATCTGTTTTTAACATGCAAGCCACAAAGAACGATGAAGATGATAACTATCTAGCTGCTAGTTTTTTTCTTTGCAACAATTTAAAACATTAGTAAAACGTTTCTAGAATAAGAAAAACATGTATTTAACGTTTAAAAAAGGGAAGCTACCGGTGTTCCTCTTCAATTCTTTTTAATTAGAAATTCCATCCGTTTGGCGTTTAATTGAAACCTTTATATAGAATTTCCTCTGGTCCTCGAAACGAAAGGAACGTGCGGTGTACTTTCTCTAACGCCGTCTGCAAAACGCAAGTCTCTCCTCAAACAGAAACCATAGAATGTCAAAAGGTTACAGAACCTTTCGTGCGATTTGCGTCTAGATTAAACCCCCCGAACTTAACGAAGCGTTATACCGAGAAATTTATACTCTCTTCGGATTCGTATACGTTCTTATTTTCGTCGGTTGGTATACACAGTATATATACCTACGGCTCAAGAATTCTAATTAAACATATTTCAAAATTTATTGTTGAGGAGAATTTACGAGAATATAGACAATGTTAATTAATTATATTATCGGAGTAATCCATTTATTCTGCGGGATTCAATTTTTGTCATTCGTTTTTAATCTGCTGCAAAAACACAATATTGCTTTTACGCTGGGTCGCCGCGCTGTAGAGATTAACGTTGCTGTAATCTTTGCATTGCGTTCTTTCATATCTTTTACATACATATTCCGTTCTCGTTCCATTATGTTAATTTATATGGATATCTTTATATATGTATAGCACTTTAGATTGATTCGACAATGCATTTACGTGAAATATATGAAGCCTATTTCATTTATAAGTTTTTTTTTTTCACTTTTTGCTTTTTTCCCCGTCTCTTTGTTTTCTAATCTGCTTTAATAATTTCAACAATTTAAAAGTGTTGTTCCGCAATTGTTCTATTATTCTATGATTGTATGAAATTGTTATTTCCTGTTTTCAATCGTCCACCATTTAGTTTCTATTCTTACGACGCGACTTAGTCACGATTTCTGTGATATTATTAAATTAGCTGTGATTAGACGATACTAAGGTTCCATAAAGAAGGCGATAATTAAACTGAAAGCAATTTTATCGAGATTGAAAGTTAACATTAACAGAACAACACAAAAGAGAGCACCTACCTACTAGATGTGAAGCTCTTTATGCCTTTCACTTCTACGGGTACGTACGAAGCCGCCATCCTCAAGCAGTACCATATCACTTAGTCAACAATATTTACAATAAAGATGCGTTAATTAACAATACCAAACATTTTCAGCAAAATCAGCTCTCACTCAGGATTGTCCCTAACGTTTTCCCTGTTTCTGACCACCAAAACCCTTTCATATCTGTCGAAGTCTGGAAATAAATAGCAGTTTCTCATATCTGGCAAATGCTGTCCCTAATGCGAAGCACCATGATGTAGATGCCGGTAATAGGCACTCATGGTATGTTCTTGGTAATCACCCTGCGAAAAAGTACAAGCATTAGAACCGGACGACGTAGTTTCGATCTATCCGATCTCGTCAGCGATCCTTCAAATGCAAGCCCTAATTTCATCGTAATCCGCCATTCAACCTTAATTGTATAGTACCTTGGACAATGTACTACTTCCAACTGCATACCCTCTAGTAGGCAAGGTCGGACATTACACAACACAGGTCGGGTAACAGCAGATACCGATCTAGCTCAGGGTCATTTCGACTCAAATCAACACACTTAAGTAAAAAATTTTACTTGACCATCTCAGATTTTGATGAAATTTGGCACTGAGGTAAAGTTCATGTAGACCAAGCGTTTTTGAATTATAGTCATTTACAAAAATTGCAATAGCTCTTCTCCTAATTGAGCTAGAGACTTGGGAGTGGTGTTATTTTCTTCTATTTTTAATGGCCTTTCATTTGATATGCAACACCTTGGAGGTCTTGAGAAAAAATGATTTCCAAAATTGTTACTAAAATTTTGAATTTGAATTCCAAAAAAGTCACATGTTTAAAAAATTTCAAAATATTTCCAAAAGTAGTTTACTATAAGAGTAAGTAGTGTGCAATGTAAAACTAACATGAATTTTGAGAAAATTTATAAATATAAATTTTAAGTAAAATATATTTTAGGCCTACATTTATTTATTTGACGCAACTTTTTTTGATAACAGACACAATTATATACGTAAAAAACAATACAACATATTTATCAATAAGTTTTTTTACTAGTTTCAAAAAATTCAATCTAGTGTGAGGTCTGGAGAGTTTTCTTATTTCTGGTGACTATTTTGGAGTCCAGTACTGACAAATAAGATTTGGAGTTGGCAACCCTGGCAGTGTGTGACTAATTCAGATTTGCTTCACAACCTCAACCACTGCAGTGAAGCAGTCTGACTTGTAGCTGAGGTTTTATATCTTTTCTGAATCATAAATGTAAACGTTTACAAAACCTCATCTAAACAGAAATATTGTTAAGTAAGAACCCATTACTATCCCCATTTGAAAATTTGCACACTGTTTAGTCTTATAGTAAACTACTTCTGGGAATTTTTTGAAATTTTTTAAAAATGTGACTTTTTTGGAAGTCAAATTCAAAATTTTAGTATCAATTTTGGAAAACATTTTTCTCAAGACCCCTAGATGTTGCATATCAAATGAAAGTCCATTAAAAATAGAAGAAAATATCAGCACTCCCAAGTCTCTATCTCAATTAGGAGATGAGCTATTCCAATTTTAGTAAATGCCCGCAGAGCAATTTTTGGTGATTTATGGAAACTTTAAATGGGCATAATTCAAAAACGGGTTGACATAAGATATTAAAAATTGACATTTTTCTTGGTCTACATTAATTTTACTTCAATGCCAAATTTCATCAAAATCGGAAATGCTGAAGTCGAATGGGTGTGTTGATATGACATGGAATGACCCCTCAGACAATTTGTGGATTTTCAGTCCCGCTAGATGTCTCGATCTGCTAAGCAATCTAATGGTGATTCCATATACGGCTTACTATGACGTAACATATGAAAACGTCAAGAAATTCCACATACCTGTGTTGTGTTATGCCAAACGGTGCTACTTTGGACCGTGCCCACTAGGGGGCGTGGAGTTGGAATTAGTACATCGTTGAAGATAAACATTTCTTGTTCATCTTCCATTTCATTTGTCCTATTGTGCATTCCATATTCTTTAGCTACATAAACCTAGAGCTTTTAGTGTTGTTTAGCTGTCTGACGAGATTTATACATCTTCCTAGGATCGACCGATTGTGGCTTTGCTATTTATTTTATCGAAACATATTCTGAGTAAAAGATGTTTAGAATGAAGTTCTCTACAGCGAGAAAATATTTTCTTATATTCAGGGTGTTTAATTAAATGGAATACCCTATATATTATTGCATTTTGGAATTCCTTGATGGTAAGGTAATTCTAATTAACATACTCTGCACTAAAACCCAACAGTTTTAGAGATATTCAGTTTCGAAAGGAAGAAAATGAATTTACACAGAGTACTTAAGAAATGAATCTAGCCTTTCCTAATAATCGTTTTGAAACAAATCGTGGCTATTATTTTGATAATACTTCAGCTTGATTTTCGATACTAAACATTCATATTAGATTATACTGGGTGTTTAGTAATCGAAATCGAAATTAAATACTTTCAAATGACTAAAATTCGTTTATTTCATTTGGAGTTCTAAATAATTTTGTACAGAAATCTAAAATTTGACATAAGAAGCGTGGATGAAAGCACTGAAATATCATTTTTGTCCTTATTTATTGAGATTCTTGTTGAAAATTGTTTCTGTTTGTATTTTATATATGTACGTGCACGTTGGTCAGATCTTAGCATATATTTCTGCCTGAAAAATGTTTGGGCCACCGAAACCTTGCATCTCAGTCCACTCGTGTGTTCGTTTTGGATCCGTTCATATACCAACGTAAGGACGAGTCTTATCATTTAGGTCCATTGGACTCCCACGTCTTGAGTCATGGGTTACCACTTCAAACTGTTTATCAAATCTTGTGATATCGTGTGATCTTTTAATTTCACCACCTCTTCTAATTCTTGTGGAATGTGCCCACAAAATCTCCTGATTTGAATATTTCATTCCGTGATCTCTTCACCTGTAAGTGTAGGGAAATCATCATCAAAGACCTCCATTGTAGAGGTTGCACAGGTTCGGATTACCCTTGTAACGCCTACGCAGGCAAGTCACTGTATTTTTTGCAGCAGTGTTTGTCCTGCTTTTCGTTTGTTTTTTTAACCATCATACTGATGAAGCGTATATAACTATGAATCTAAGTACATCAACCAAATAAGTTAGAAGAATCATCTTAACCTTCAGTCTCCATGATTTGCCAAGAAGACAGCTGGTCCACAATGCTTTTGTAGTTCTTTCCGACGTCCTTTCTGATCTAAGAAAATAGTTACATAGACACTTCAGGGACAACTTACTTCATAGTTAACAAATAAGATGCTGTCGAAAGCACACTCTATGTAAATGAATACACACAGAATAATTTCTTTATCTTCCAATACCTCTTCAATCTTATTGGTAAGACACATTCTATAGATTTTGCGGTTTGGTAACTAAATTGCTTGCAATAAAGTAGTTTTTCTACAAGAGTTCCATTTTTAATATGTAAGTCACCTATTTTTTCTATCGATTTGAGGAAAAACGGATTTAAGCTGATGGGGCGATAAGATTTATACTCTGTGACAAGGTACTTGCCAATCTTTGGTATAAACGCCAACTGAATACGTAGTCCTTTTTAAGGGGATACAAGTTTAAACACTTCACTTTTCTGGAAAAAAGATTGATAGTTCTCTGAAGCCTATTTTGAAAGACCGCTCATTAATTGCGTTTCAGCTCGTATACAAAAAATAAATCATTAATTTATCAAGAAAAAACATTTCAGTTTTAGAAGAGGTTGAAAAAGGGGTGAAACAAAGTTGGGGACCGCTGGTTTGCAATAACCGGTTATAATCTAACGTTTGGAATTTGACGTACCGATTATTTTGATTTTGACAGATAGAATGACATCCACGAAGTGACAGAAATAGTATATTGTTTACCGAGTAAGAAAAGCCTAACATTGTGGAATGTGGCTTTTCCTACTAGGCAAACATATTATTTTTTCGTTTAATCGTTAAAATCGTTTAAAATTCGATAGATATTAATTAATTTTGAAAAATTCGCGAATAATTTTCTTCATAAATAAATGGTGTTTTGAAATTCGTAATATATGTAATTGGTTGCGTCACTATGGAAACGTTTTAATTTTGAATTTTTCAAACGCATATAAATTAAACTGCTGGTGTTTTCGAAAACAAAACACTCCTCCAGAGCTGGTCGAGGCAGTGAATACTGCTTCATTAGAATTATTGCCAAAGAAATCAAGAGAAAACTACGAATATGCATATAAACGTTTTATGTACTATCGCAAGAGTAAAAACACGAGTTCTTTATCGGAAAATGTTGCAATGCCATACTTTCTAGACTTTCTAGATTACACATTTACTTATTTCTGGGGCCTGTAGAGTGGATGAGTTAGTCCGAATGACTCTACACGATGTAGAAGACCTTGAATGTAAGCTTTTAATTAGTATACCTGATTCGAAGACCAACAAACCAAGAACATTTGTAGTTAATCAGATGTACTTGAATGTTTATCGGAATTCGTTAAGACCAGAAATTATGAACAGTGAGCGATTTTTATTTAAATATCAAAGCGGAAAGGATTGTAGACAAGTGGTAGGAATACATCAACTTAAAAAAATGCTTAAAATAGTTGCTATTACTTATTTGAACTTGATAAAGGCGACAGAATATACTGGTCACTGCTTTCGTCGGTCTTCTGCAACAATATTAGTTGACTCTGGTGCTGACATAACTAGTTTAAAGAGGCATGGCCGATGGAAGTCATCCAACGTTGCTGAAGGATATATCGAAGAATCTTTTAACAATAAGGTTGAGGTGACAAATAAAATTTTCACAGTACAAAATATTCAACAAAATACCCCTACTACTTCGCATATTGTCCAAAATGTTTCTCATAGTTCTAAGAATGTTCCTCCAATTTTCAATAATTGTACTAACTGTCAAAGAACTGTAAATATAACAAAATAGGTTTTCGCAATAAAAATTAATTCCTTATAAACAACGGTTTTTCAATCATTTATGTAGAACACTACTACTGTAACGAAATATGATTTCCTTACAGTAAGGAAATGAATATTTCATAACAGTTAGGAAATGTTTTTTTCTTTAACAATTTTTTTTATGGAATTAGTTTTATGTTTGATATTTGCAAAACGAGACGTTCTACGCTTGAACAAAATTGGGAAATATTCAAAAATGTACTTCCAAAGTGTCGAGTCTTTATCCCAAACTGTAAGAAATTAATTTACGTGGAAACTTTGGAATAAATGAGAGATCTTCAATTCAGTTAATGAAACTGGAGCGTTGCTGCACAAAACAAGCCGTTCACGTTCTCGTCCAATGCGCTCAGCCGAAAACATTACCGCTGTTGCCCTCCGACTCTCCCTTCTCCCTCCCCTCACCCCGTAAAAATCCATCAACATCAATTCGTCACCGTTCTCAGGAAGTAAACATTTCCAGCAGTTCTATGAGGAAAATGTTGCATGAAGATCACAGTATGAAGGCCTACAAAGTTCAATTAGTCCAAGAACCGAAGTCTCATGACGATCCGATGCATTTTCAGTTCGCCCGATGGGCTGGAGATCACTTGCATTTTTACCGAAAAAGCATCTTTTACATGGCGCCCATTTCTCCATGTTAATAAGAAAAATTGTCGCATTTGGAGCTCAAAAAATCCAAACATTATAGTTAGTTGAGAAGCCGATGCACCCAAACCGAGTGACTATTTGATACGACTTTTGGCAAGGTGGCATCATTGAGCCGTTTATCTTCGAAAATAAGCAAGGAGTTATGATCAATGATAACAGTTACTGTGAGATGCTTAACGAATTTTTGTTTCCACAAGTTGAAGAGGATGACATGAGCGACGTTTTGTTTCAACAGTAGGGTTCAACAGTACAAATTCCAAACGCTTGATGGCCCACCCGTAAAATAAATCTGTTGTTGCTGTTGTGGCAATGGAGAAATCGATTTCTTCCTGCATATACATATGCCGGAGTAACTATGTCACGTGGTAGTTTGATACGACAAATTTCAATTAAGATTATTGCATGTGGAAAATTTTTTTGCATCCACGCCATATATTTCGAAACGTTAATTAATCAGAGATAATAATTCCAAAAACTTTAAGGCGTATATTACTATGTATTACGTATTTCCCAATGATTTCGCGCTCACGTAATATGTACTAATTGAACGACGGAAATATTGCACGTCGGCGTTATTTCTCGAAAATATTACTCGCAATTTATTTCCCATAAATTACGTTCCCGTTTTTTTCCCCGACGTATGCTACACCTTCGCTAAAACTCCGCTCTTTCCCTTATGTACATTTGTAATTATATCAAATTCGTTCTCTACTGAACCGAAAGGTTTTATTTATTATATTATTCACGTAGATAGGTTGGAACGTCGGGTACACGAGCGAAATCCCATAATTTAGTCGTTCCCAGCGTATGTTATATGTATATACGGCCCTGAAAGGTCTATACTAGGTTAGATTTATTTATACATAAGCTGTATTACGCCTATGTATGTGTACGTTCTGATTATATGGCTAACTAGCGTATCTCTGTAGTTCTGTGTATGGCAATATTCCTTTTGCGAATAGATACTCTCGAAGCGACTGTAATAATAAGTAAAACCGTCCTGTGATCGCCGCACTTAAGTATGCCCCGGCATTAAGTTGTAAAAGGAGCGACAGTGCCACTGGCTAAGTTGGGCGGTTCGTTCCGAGGTCGTTTATGTATTGGAACAAGTCGTTGAGGATCCGATGACTTGAGATTAGTCGTTATATTGCGATTTTATTACTGCTAGATTATTGTTCTATAAATAGGTTTTATTAAAACATAATTAAATTATATATATGTAGATACTAAGATGAAAGATCTGACAACCATAAAAATATATACGTATATGAATGCCTTTTTTGGCATTCTGTTGCCATTAATTAATTCAAAAGAGATATAACTGAGATTGAGATTGATCCCTTGAGACTCTCACGAACGTCAACCTCTCTAATTGATTGATAGAGCACCAGAGGGCTATGTGGTGTCAGCGGAACTATGCCATTAAAGCATGCACTCAAACAGAGTCTGAGTGTCAAATAAAGAGAGAGATTCTGACGAACGCAAGAGGTGTATTTCGTTGCATTAAAGCAAAATTTAACTTCCAACTAGCGGTCATATTAGATAGTTCGTAGGATAGTACCTACTGCAGTCATCTCTTTTTTTGCATTCAAAGATTGTAGTTTTGGAGTTTCATTTCCAATAACAATGTGATTCAAAATTTGATCACCTTCTTCCTTATATCGACCAAGAAGGAAAAATATGCAACTTCCATTCGTTTTTCTTTATCATGAGCGAAGATTCAAGCAACCCATTTCGAAAGCTTCTACTCGTAACGTAATGCAGCAGCATCTCGGTCTCTATCGTTAAAATGCCAATAAATGCCATTATGACATCACCCTCACGTCATTACTAAGTTATTAACATGTCATTATTAAGATTTTCTGGATAATGGTGCAACAATAACTGGGAATTATTATTCGACGTTAGTGACCACTCTACGGGAAAAAATTATGAAGAGAAGACGCCGAAAATTGTCCAAAGGTGTTTGAGTGTCAAATAAGGTATATTTCGTTGCATTCAAGCAAAATTTAACTTCCAACTAGCGTTCATATTGGATAGTTCCTAGGATAGTTGGTTAGTCTTACAGCCATCTCTTTTTTTGCATTCAAAGTTTGTAGTTTTGGAGTTTCATTTCCAATAAGAATGTGATTCAAAATTTGGTCACCTGCTTTCTTATATCGACTGAGAAGGAACAATGCAACTTCCATTCGTTTTTCTTTATCATGAGCGAAGATTCAAGCAACCCATTTCCAAAGCCTCTACTTGCAATATCATGAGAAACAATTCCCAAAAAATGCCATTATGACATCACTCTCACGTCATTACTAAGTTATTAACATGTCATTATTAAGATTTTCTGGATAAGGGTGGAACAATAACTGGGAATTATTATTCGACATTAGTGACCATTCTATGGAAAAAAATTATGAAGAGAAGACGCCGAAAATTGTCCAAAGGTGTTTAGTTTTTGCAGGATAATACCCCTGCACACAAATCGGATGTTGCCATGCAAACAATCCGTGATTTAGAGTTGTAATTACTATTGATGATGAGAACCCACGCGTTCTCGAAACATGTGTCCGGATTAATCAATCAAAGTTGTGGCGTTTGGTGATACCGATGTTGTATCTGTTTATTACGAGCCCACAGTCCTTGAAATCACTCTGCTATGTCTTTCCTCAACTAAAAAGAGTTTAATAAGTCATAAATTTTCTGCCAAGGAAGAGGTGATAGAAACTGTGGAGACCTGGTTTGTAGAGAAAGTTAAAAAGTTCTTTTTGAAAGAACTAGAGGCGTTGCAGATTCTGCGCTGCAGAAGATTTATTATTTTTTATTATTAAAGATATTTAGCAAAAGCTATGATAGCACTGATTAAAACTGTCCTTCTTAACCATAGTGACACGCACACGTACAAACTTGAACAAGCCTATTCAAAACGGACGAAGAAGGGTAACCCTCTCATCCATAATTATTTCAAAAACAGAAAACACCAAAGGTATTTTTTAGTCGAATCGGTAGTATACAAGATTCAGGAACTCAAAATGAAATGGCAAACCATGCAACAATTATCAAAAAAAACTCACTAATCAACACCATTCATATTCTAAATTGTATTAGTTGACTGAGTAAAACCTACTTAATTCAGTAGTTATTAATTTTGCACCAAGGTTTAATAGAATCCTGCCGTTCAACTCCTGCACATCTTCAAACAATATGGATGGCGTTGCTATCCATCAATTTGGTGATAGTTATATCGCCGTATTCAGTGGAAACTTTACAAGAAGTATCCCTTACCTACCTTTTTATATCATCATGCGACATCAAATACAGTCTTGTTCCTACAAGACGATTTATTCTTAGAGTAGAAGTGGCTACGTATTCTGACCCACATTTTCACTACCCATTTTTTTTAGAAATGTTCAAAAAGTGTTCTTTTTAATTAGTACTAGTTCACAGAAATAGAGTTGACCGCACGATTCGTAGAAATGGCTATATTACAGCTTCAAAACGACGTATACGACATGACCAAATTGTTACCCAAAACGGTTAGCATTTTCTGTTTTATAAACCCAGAATTAGGTTTATTCAACTGATTACAATTAGATTAGATTAGATTTGTGGCCAGTGGCACTGCTGCCTTTAGTCACCGCGACCTGAATGGATCTATTGTAACATTGCCCTCCCAGTTGTTAGACCAATTGGAGGCTTTTGATAAACCTTAGAATTAGTCTGGGATTTCCGTCCCGGATGTCAGTAGGCGTTAGAAATGGCCTACTGAAGTGTTGTTGTCGTGCATGACTGACAGCAACACAGTTACACAAAATGTGTTCTGACGTCTCTAGATCTTCTTGACATAGACGGCAGATTTGATCTTCAGCTTTTCCGAGTTCATGTAAATGATACTTCAGGGCCACGTGACCTGTCAGAAATCCTGCCAGCAGTCTAAGGTCCCCTTTGCTGAAAGATAGCAGCGACTGTGATGTCTTAGGCGATCCTGATAACAGTGCCTTCGCCTGCTTTTGTCCTGGCGTATTCTGCCAGTGGGAGACCTTCCTATTGACCTCCCATTTGTTAACTACTTGTTTTAGGTGACTCTTTTACAGCCCACAACAGAGATAGGGTCCAATGAAAGGCATTTCGCTGCTTCTTTGGCAAGCGTTTTTCGTTCCCTTCGATCCCTTGATGGCTTGGAACCCACTGAAGAGTTACGTGGTTATTGCGTCCCAATTGCCTTAAATTGCATATACATTCATGCAACAGACTGGACTCGTATGTGTAGGCACTCTTCAACGCCGCTTGGCATGTTGGAGTGGGGTCCCATAGGCACTTTGAGGTAGTGGTCCATTTAGTACGGCTTTTGATGACCACTTTGTAGGGTTGGTCAAAGTTGTATTGCATAGGGATCTTGTCCTTTGCAATGTAAACTAAGTAGTTGATGTTGGGATCTTCACGGATTTTAAGGTGCTGCAGTGTGACAGGTCTGCATCACACCTGTGACATTTAGACAAGTGAGTCTTTGGATTTGTTGAAGCTGTTGTTGTACAGTCTTCTGTTGTGTTTTTGGCCACCATACCAAAGCGGCATAGGTGATCATGGGTCTTATAATTGCCGTATATGACCATAGGATCATTTGAGGCTTGAGACCCCAGGACTTACCGAGCAACCTTCGGCAAATTAGTGATGTTTTTATGGCTTTTTTGCTGTAAGTAGATGATATGGGGGTTCCACGATAATTTGCTGTCCAACATAACCCCCAAGTATTTAGCTTCATTACTGAAGCTAATACTTTTTCCCTCTATAGAGGCAGGTTTAAATTACACTAAAATACTATTTCTTCTAAAATTTTGACAGAGAAATAAAATAAAAGATATTCTATTGGGCTTTATTTTGAATAATGTTTTCAAAGCCCAGAAATGATGGTAAAATTTCATGGACATCCATTTGTATAATTAGAGTTTACCTATTTTTATTCCGGATTTTAATTTTAGGTTTCCATTTATTGACGGTTTTACACAGTAATTAAGAGATCTACGTCAACATTTGATACATCGTTGAAATATTCGTCGGCAGAATCAATTTTTGACCCATTTGGTAAACTGAAATTGATTTTTTTTTCTGCATTTCTAACAAACACTTTCACCGCTAATACTTTCGTAACATTGACTCGCCATTTTGAGCATTCACCGCTCAATACAGAACATATAATTATGCCTATATCACATTTTTTTGAAAAATATCCTTCATCTATGCTCAAGCAAAGATCATAGTAGTAAACTGTAATGATGATGATACCAATTGCAATAGAAGGTGAAGTGTCCATTGCAAAGGACTCTATGCATGAGAGGGTTAAGCCGCGGCAGATATTTTTGAACGCCAGTAGAAAGACGGTTTTCGGCCACACACGAACTATTTTACTAGTTTTGCTCGTGCAGAGAAAACTGGCAGAAGAGAACGACGTCTATGGGCACCTTCACAATACTTTTTTAATTTTAAATTTAATCCTCAAAAAATTTTAGATTATTATAAAAATCATGCCAGCTGGTGAAGTGCCTTTGTAAAAAAATTAACCTTAAGTTTATATATGTATGTATATGTTAATACTCAAAATCTACATAATTAAAAAATAAAACAATAGTATGTATGTATATGTATGTGTATATGTCGGTCTGGTAGAGCGAATCAGTCGCGGTTGTATAAGTTTGCCTTGGCGTCTGCAACATGTGTGTTCTCCATCGGCGCGCATAATGGGGAGCCGATACACCGAGAACGGTCAAAAAAGAAAAGAAAAGAAAACGAGCAAAACCTCGTCACTAACCCGTAGTCATCTCTTCTCTGATAGAATAGCCGGCGACCGTCCGACGTTTATAAATATTTCGCACGGACGCTTATTGCGCTACGCTACAGGCTACAGGGCACAGAAGAGAAATTATATCTGTTAAGTGTATACGTGTGATGTGTACTGTCGTATGCATATACGAATGCATGCTGCATGAAGAATCTCTATAGATGTGCATACGTATAGGAGGACCGTTGTCATTGACCTGTGAAATTAATGTTATATAAATAAAGTCGGCTTACACAAAGTGGTTTATTTCGAGTTGTCTTCTAAAATTGAAGTGTTCAAACATTATCGCGCAATTTGCATTCGGTATAGGAAAATGTACCCGATAATATATAAGTTATGGGAACAAAAAACTGACGTCTATATAAACAGAACGTCAGAAATCGGGTGAAAACATGAGAAACACATTCTTAACCTAAACATTCAAAGAAACGTATATTCTAGCGCTCGTATCTTGACGATATTATTTCCAGCTTGGATCGTAAATTCTTGAAATTTTACTCATTCCGGGTAGATTCGGTTTTGGCAGGCGAAGTCACAACAACAATTTTATCCGGAACTGCTAACTTATGCTTTTGTTCTACGTCTTAACTCTGTTCACCGTTTATTTATTCTGTAATAATTACACGATAATGTTTCTACGAAAAAGAATGGGGATTATACGTCAATCAATTAACAATTTTTTAATAGATAAACATATTGGGTTTTAGAGTGACGGCTTCATATTGAGATCGGCCACGTCTCACAATAAACAATACAACAAAAGAAATAAACGGATTCAAGGCGTTCTCATCTTCGGATGATATTTTCTGGTAACTTTTTTGCTTTATTATAAAAGTCATCTTCATTATTTCTTTTTAATTTATATTAAGAGCAGGAAGGCCACGCACGTCGATTATGGAGGAAAACATTACTAAGATGAAAGATCTGACAACCATAAAAATATACATATATATTAATGCTTTTTTTGGCATTGTGTTGCCATTAATTAATTCAAAAGAGATATAACTGAGATTGAGATTGATCCCTTGAGACTCTCACGAACGTCAACCTCTCTAATTGATTGATAAGACCCCTAGAGGGCTATGTAGTGCCAGCAGAACTATGCCATTAAAGCACGCACTCAAACAGAGTTTGAGTGTCAAATAAGGTATATTTCGTTGCATTCAAGCAAAATTTAACTTCCAACTAGCGTTCATATTGTATAGTTCCTAGGATAGTTGGTTAGTCTTGCAGCCATCTCTTTTTTTGCATTCAAAGTTTGTAGTTTTGGAGTTTCATTTCCAATAAGAATGTGATTCAAAATTTGGTCACCTGCTTTCTTATATCGACTGAGAAGGAACAATGCAACTTCCATTCGTTTTTCTTTATCATGAGCGAAGATTCAAGCAACCCATTTCCAAATCCTCTACTTGCAATATCATGAGAAACAATTCCCAAAAAATGCCATTATGACATCACTCTCACGTCATTACTAAGTTATTAACATGTCATTATTAAGATTTTCTGGATAAGGGTGGAACAATAACTGGGAATTATTATTCGACATTAGTGACCATTCTATGGAAAAAATTATGAAGAGAAGACGCCGAAAATTGTCCAAAGGTGTTTAGTTTTTGCAGGACAATACCCCTGCACACAAATCGGATGTTGCCATGC
Organism: Holotrichia oblita; assembly: GCA_023690525.1. Classification (NCBI taxonomy): domain Eukaryota; kingdom Metazoa; phylum Arthropoda; class Insecta; order Coleoptera; family Scarabaeidae; genus Holotrichia; species Holotrichia oblita. The sequence goes on from CM043017.1 coordinate 16,190,996, forward strand.
AAACAATCCGTGATTTAGAGTTGTAATTACTATTGATGATGAGAACCCAGGCGTTCTCGAAACATGTGTCCCGATTAATCAATCAAAGTTGTGGCGTTTGGTGATACCGATATTATATCTGTTTAATACGAGCTCACAGTCCTTGAAATCACTCTGCTATGTCTTTCCTCAACTGAAAAAAGTTTTTAAAAGGTCATAAATTTTCTGCCAAGGAAGAAATGATAGAAGCTGTTTCGATAATGCTTAACGCAGACAGACAAGTTATCTAACAGCAGATAACTTGTCAGCACATTAGGCCTAAATCCACCGACAATTCGTTCGAATTGGCATGTGAAGGATCTTTGTTTTCTTTGAATGCCGCATAGACTAACTTAAGAACGGATAACACGACGTGTGACTCGGTGCTGGGAGATGCTAAAAATGTTTGCTAAGCGACAATCTCGATATGTGAACAACATCATGACAGGTGACGAGACTTAGTTATACTATTATGATGTGCCAACCCAAACTCAAAAAGTTCTCTCAAAGTTTTTGTCTTTGATCAAAAGATCGCGATCTGTAAAGAATTGTATTTTTCAAATCGATTGGAATTGTGGATCGTGTTGTTTTGGACACGCAAAAGACAGTCAAAGCTAAGCGGTGCACAGAAGAGTGCGTGCCTGAAGTCATCAAATCGATGAAGAACCTGCGGCCAAAGTCAAGAATGGACACTTGGTTTCTCCATCATGACAACCCGCTAGTTCACCGCGCCAAAGCTTGCAACGAATATTTGATGACTATACAGGACTAAAACTTCTTCAGCACTCTCTTTCCAGTCCAGACCTTGCTCCCTGCGACTTTACACTGTTCCCAAAAGTGAAAATGAAGCTGAAAGGAAAGCGATGAAAGGATGATAAAGTTCTAAGAGTCATATTTATCATTCGTGCTTGAGGTCCTGTCGATGCTTGAGCACGCGATTTTGACACATTTGTCATGACATTTACGTCTTTCACACATCCGAATCATGTGAGAGTGCCCAATCAATCATTTCAGATGACTTGGGTTACCGAAAAACCCACTTTGCCCTCGACTCTTGACGGAAGATCAGAAAGCAAACCATCTTGCCGTGTGTAAAAGACTTTTGCAAGATATCGAACAGAAAAGGCACATTGTTGATGCACATTGTCACATGTGATGATATAGGTGCACTAGTAGACCTCGGAATCTAAGCAGGCATGCACGGAGTGGCGAAAACCTGGAGAAGCAGTAACGGTTTTTTGGTTACAGTTTTTTGGTATACAGTTAATGCTGCGTATTACTGCCAACTACTTGATAAAGTGAAACTGGAAGCCAAAAAGGCGAAATATATCTATTCGAAGTGCGATTTTTCTCGACAATTGTGTGTGACTACCACTTGTTTGGGCCACTAAAAGAAGAACTGGGAGGTCACTATTTTAACGACGACGAAAGTGTGGAAACGTTCATTCATCCTTTAATGACAGAATTAAGAAACTTCCGATCCGTTGGAAAGAATGTGTGAATAAAAGAGGAGATTGTGTTGTTTTAAAACCAAAGTTCGGTTTATATTTGATTCGCCCTCGTATAACGCAAAATGTATTATCATCAATTTGTTTACATGTATGTCGTATACCTACCTAGAAGTCATATAGGAAACGATTTGAGAGTGAACTATGTTACGTTCCATCTTTTCTGCTGCAGAAATAATACCTTAGGTTGTAACATGATCGTATTCATAAATATACTAAAATGTTATGTTAGGATCACTGATAAGCACATTACATACCTCTTCTCTCTTGGTAGGTTTCCAACATTTAGCCGACAGCGCCCATTAGATAAATTTATCACGACCTAAACGAGACAAGTTGATTCACCCATAAATGATATAGAAGCAGTAATTTTGACTGCAGTTATCTTTACATACGTGTACGTAAATATATTGAATTAGTTCATTTTAATATTTAATTGTGTCGTAAATTTTATTCGTTCCAAAAAATAAACAAATAGACTTAAATCGCATAAAGAAACATTAGTTGGCATTAAACGTATCAAAGAAACGAATAATATTCTCATCGTTATCATTCCAAAGTAAGAAACTCATAAAGATGGAACTGAACGTTTCATCGCTAGTATAACCTGTACATTCCCACCTTGTAGCCGATCTATTTCCATATATCCAACTTTCCACGGCTACTATAGAAGATGAATATATGCATGTACACGCTACCGCTGACGATTAACGAAGAAGAACTTCATAAATAGATCGTTCGGCTCCACAAAAAACTTGCTCGCGCACAAATAATCATTCTTTTCGGTATCTTGTACGGAAGCAACAGATGCATATAAGTCGGTTGACGCTAACAACTCGGACAAAAGGAAGGACGAAAATATACCCGACACCTCGAATGCGTTTCGAACATGTTATTTTAGAGATAATTTGTCTAGAATAATCGTACAATGACTAAGTTTAATATTAGATTTACATATATCTTAAATTATATTTTCATAAAGATATTATTCAAGTGTTGTTAAAAAAAACTTGGGCGGCAACCGTTATCGATGGGGCGTAGTATCAATTTTAGGCGACAGTTCTTGTTTGTATATCAAGAGACTGATACGATTTTGGGAGGCTATCGAGGCGATTCTCCTGTCGAGATCGCGTGGTACGATAGTTGAACTTTAGATTGAGGCTACTTCAAATAAAAACCAATTTGCAACGGCGTCATTTTTAGACATCGTTAACAAGGTTGCCAACCCCTCTACAGTCTATTTCAACAATATCCTTGACGATATAGAAAGCCAAACAGCTTATCGATACATGGTGTCCTTAACTGTGTAATATCTTATTTGCAATACCAAATTTTGAAAATTGTTCTACCTTGTTCTAAATTCTTTCTTCTATGTTCTGCTATTGCTTAAGAGTTTTGCAAAAAAATATTAAAACTTTGTGGAAAAAAACGGAATTCAGTCAGACACCCTTTCCTCCTTTTTAAAAAACTTTTAAAATGGTTCCAGATTGTTCTGAGTATAGCTCTAAAACTTCAGCTTTTTTGATATTCTAAAATTTGAAAGTTGTTTCAGGTTGCTTCTAGTTGATCTGAACATTGTTCCGAAGCGTTTGCCTTCTATCATGTCTAATTCATAAAATAATTGACAAAAAAATGATAATTTGAATGAGGACTTAGCTCACCACCATTTTTTTAACTCGAATATTTGAAAATTGTTTCAAATTGCTTTACTTCTGTTCTATATTATTCCACTGTTTTGGCCTGATATCATGCTTACTTTAAGAAATAATTGAGAAAAAACGAAATTCTGGATACCTGAAGTTGGTCCCCTGGTTTTCCGAAACCCGAAATTGTGATAGTAGATCTACGGTGCCAACCCCCAATGTGCGCGATCCTGATCCACCCCCGATTATCGAAAAGTTGTACCACCACTCTCCTCCGCCTCCCCATCCCTCCCGACGTGACTTCGTACCCTCACGTGCGACGGGCTTGCGTACCACCCTCTCGATCGTAGGGCGACCTGTACTACCCTCTGGTTCACCGAGCTCCACGTACCACCCCTTGGCTCCCTGGAGGCTCCTGTACCACCTCCCGGGTCTCTGAGGCCCTATACCAGCTCCTGCTGGGGCGATTCTAGACACACTTCGTTGCAAAAAATCGAGAAAAACAAAATATTACCTGTGTAAAGTTAGTACCCTCACCAGGCTTTAAAATAAATTTAAAAGATAATTAAATTTATAGACTAAAAACAATCCAAAAATCAGTATATTAAACACTGTATTTTATTTTTTATGCGTGGTGGGTGCTTAGTTGCAGTGACTCCGTAAGCTGTATTATTTGTCTGGCTATCACTGCAACTCTCGCGGTGTAGTTTTGTGTGTGTAAATTGTATTCAAATGGCTTTGAGACAGCATCATATCGCTTTTTATAATGCCGCACTTTGCTCCCAACTGCGAATGGTAAGTCGATCCGGATTTCAACTCTCTGAAAAAATGTCACCGTCCCTCTAGAGAATTCAACCCCGGCTTTTATCGTCCTGCCACAGCGATAGTCAGCACCACTGCGGTTATCGACCCGTATAAAAACATTATTTGTAAATTTAATTTTGAACTGCAAGTGAGACAATAAAAAGCAGCAAATCTCACCACTAACAACAATAACTATAACAGTTTAACACACCATCTATTTACAAACAATCAATCTATAGAAATTAACGCTTAAATTCCTACTATTTATTCAATTTAATTCGTAATACTTACTTTGTTCTTAGTTTTTTATTTGTTTAAAGGAAAATATAGGTACTTTTCCACAAATATCTCCTTTATTAAAAAACGACATTTTTTTTCACCGATATTAATTTTCTTTCTTGAATAAATGAATCTAATTTTAACGGAATTGTAGCAATGTCCAATATTAAAGCTAGTTCTCGTATATACGCATCGGCTTGTGCTAACACCGACTAGTTATATATCTGTATACTGGCACATGCTCGTCGTAAATTAATCTTTCAGTTCCTAGCGGAGAAATTGTTGGTGTAGTTCGTAATATAAATTGATTCTTCTTGGTCTAAGACAGCTATAAATTCCATTCCATTATTGTTTTATATAGTTTGCGTGAATATTACATCAAGATGGAGCTCCAGTTTCGAGAGCAAAACAACCTGGTTATTAGGAAATTAAATAATAACGTTAGAACTATGTACATTCGAAATAAATAAAATATCGAACCTATATATATGTAGAAATATATAGCGTTATTTACGGAACTAATTCGTTAGAATTCATATTTCCGAAATCTAAAAGTTTTGAAACTTGTAGTTAGAGATAGAGGTAGTAATAATTCTTCATCGTTCATCGCTTTTCCAGAATGGGTCTGCATACAAGAAACATTATTGTAGATTTTCAGTTAAGCTTAGGCCTTCTCGTAATTTTTTTAACGTTAATTTAGTAACTTTACAATCTTTTTTACTCTGTTAAGAATCAATCTGATTAGGTCCATGAAGTTGGCACCTTAAAGTGGTCAAAAATCGACCAAAATGTTAGAAAGGATTGACTCTTTATTCACCACATTGACCATCAGCGATTTCGACTGACAACCTCTTGTTTTAGGCTGCAGCCGCTATACCCATATTGTGGGGTCTAATGGGAAAAATGCTAAAAATTAGCCATTATAGATATTTTATTCATCGGATACGATTGACCATCGTTTAATCATGCTTTGACTCCTTCCTTTTCACATTTTCAAAAAATTTTTTTACTATAAACACTAAAATTTTGTTGCAGGATAGATTGACCAACGTTTGACCACGATTGACCACCAAATAATTTTTTTTTTAACTTAGAGTAGTCGAAAAAAATGAAAAAACAAGTTCATACCTCCAATGAAATGACGTCAAACCCGGAAAATGTCACAACCTCTTGCTGCAGGCTACTTAATCATAGCAAATCGGAAATCATCGTTTGACCATCCACCGGTTAAGTTTTATCCGATCTCGAAGTCTCATACAATAGAGTTTTCAAAGTTCGTCGCACTTTTCGCAAGCTTTGAGAGGTAGTCAAACGCTGAAAATAATAGGACTTATTGTATGGTGTCTCTAAACCACAGAAAATTGAAATTATCGTTTGACCACCGCTTCCTACTATCCAAATTTGTGAAGAATGCGATAAACTTTGAAACTCTTTTATGTAACTTTAAGATCGGATAAAATTTAACCGGAGGGTGGTCAAACGATAATTTTCAATTTTCTGTGCTTTAGAGACACCAAACAATAAGTCCTATTATTTTCAGCGTTTGAGCACCTCTCAAAGCTTGCGCTAATAAACCCCAAATTTGGGCATAGCAGCTGTAGCCTAAACAAAATGTGGTCAATCGAAATCACTGATGGTCCATAGTGGTCAATAAATGGTCAATCC
>CM043017.1:16197412-16278920 GCA_023690525.1 Holotrichia oblita
AAATTCTTCACTTTTCAATCCTCAACTGCAGATGGCCTTCCAATTCAAAAATTTCTTTAGATATCTGGTTACCATCTTATGTTTAAATTTATTATCTACATTTGCTCTTCGATCAGCAACGTAATATCCTTTTCCTGGCATCTTACTGAAATCCGCAACGCAGTAAGTTTCATCGTCCATAATGCAACCATTTTTGACTTTAATTCAATGAACTGTACTTTTCGACGTTTCAGTTTTCACAGTAAGAGTCCTCTCAGAAAAGTTAGATTTTTTTTTATTTGTTCCAGTGCTCTCTTATCCCTCCTTGTATCAGTCTTCCTGTTTCCACCTAAGCCAGCTTTCTTTTCTATTGACTGGCTTTCCTAAATCACAAACTACATAACAACACTAATAAACACCAATAGGAAATGGTAGTCCGATCGGAATCCAATTCTCCCGTAAATTGATCCCATAATCATGCACTATTGTTATTTTGTGTATGTCTGGTCTATCGCACCATTTCAATACTAATATTAGACCAGATGTCCACGACGGGGATGTCGTTTCTCTTTGTTATAATCTTTCTTCAAATGTGAGAATAAATTTTCTATTTTTTCTTAATAGTCCCGTGTAATAAATAAGACAGGTGTGAACTGTTATACTATTTGTCCATAAACAGCGAATGATTTAGATCTAAATATGGTTTAATAGGTGCCATAACTATTGTTCCTGATTTTCCGATACTTTTAAGTATATTTTTGAGACATTTCATCAAGTTCAGTGGTTGCTGAGATGACTTCAAACTAAAATCGACCTGCCTGGGCGTTTTTTCGTATTACTTGACGTTTTCGATTTATTTAAGGCGGATTGTTTTCATTGGAATGCTCAGTATGTACATTTCTTGTTTTCAGTACACAATGTGGAAGCAATGGAACAAATGTACAGGAAATAGACATGTGAGAAGGCAGTAGTGGACACCTTTACGAAAATACAGTTTATTTATATTTCTCTACTTTTCGAACATTAACAGAATATCTAAAGGTTTAGACCACTTCCAGGATCTCCCTCCCTCCCTCTCACCCTCCCAGCACCTAGCATTGAACTAATGTCTACGCTATCTCTGTTCCTTTTGAAAATAATTCCCAAAATAAAAAGATGCTGGTTCTGATTTACGTATTATATACTACATTCTACATGCTGTCCTAGAAAGAACACCAGAAAACCTACGTTTTATATTTAAAAGATTGTTTTTCAAAGATTTTCAAAATAGTAAACGTACCCTAACAATCAGGAATTATCCATTCCTTTATTGAGCATTATTATCTGGATTTTCTCTGACGTCTTATGCAGTTATATGAGTCATTATAGTAGCTAATAGACTCAATTGCTTCTTCTCAAGAACATTTTTCCGAAAATATTGATTAAACTTATTTTGCATCCAACAACCTCTGAAATTTCTAAACAATAATTTCTAAGAAAATATTTTTTCGATTTGGAATGCATTTTAAATAATCAAGAACTTTAAAAATGAAAGCAGACTTAGACTTGGAGGAATCTAAGGGGCCTAAAACTGTATCTTTTATCCGCTCTAGTTTAGGAGATTTTAATTTAAAACGAAAAAGAAATTTTCCAAAGATGAAGGTCTAAGAGGCTGTAGTGACTCATTTTTATGAAGCATTTTTCAAACTATGCTGAAACTTCCTGAATATTTTTGAATATCTACTGGGAAAATGTACAGCCTTGTGTTGTTAAACGAGTTTGTAGTTTACAGAAGCTTCAATAACAACAATATCTGAACTCCCACCCCCCTTCTAAATAAGAAATATGTCAGTCGCTCTTGTAACTGACGAAGTAGGTATTTCAGTTTTAGTGTGAAACGACAGAAACCTTTACTGTAATTAATTGCATCGTATTTAATGGACTTATTCTTATGTCTATTCAACGTTGAAAATTTACAAATATGGATAACTTGTCGAATTTAAACTTTATAGAAAATGTTAGAAAAAAACTTTCAAATTTACTAGAAAACGCCAATTATTAATAATGCATGCCTGTTAGTCATTCTGAAATGTTGAAAAAAAGGTTTACTCATTCTGAAATGTTGAAAACCGTAGAATCTGCAATGATTGCTGAAGCTGTGTTAGTTTTAATGATAGATGGAACGATTTCGCATAGCAAGATTCGATTTGGAATCCTTTTCTAACTGCTAAATTAAAAAAAAAATGCCGAAATAACTTTGAACAACCTGTATATTTAATTTCGCCCCAGAAGATTTAAAAAAGAGACCAACGTTCGTGCACATATTCGTAAATTAACTGGTTTCGAAACCTCGAGAACCGAATCAACTTCCGTATAAGACCGTTGAATTACAAGTGATAAATACAAGCACAAGATCTCATTTAGTTTAACGTAAATAATTCAAATGCATCTTTTCGCTATGGTTTCAAGACAGCTTGGTCACAATACGGAGGTGTATTGCCGCTATTTAACATTATTATCGTTTTTTTTCGTTTCTTTTTTCTGTATAATTTAACATTCATTTCCCTTGTTATAACGTGTATATACTCATATAGGAAGCTGGATATAATAAATAAAGTATCGTATCAACAATTCTTGTATTTATAAAACGTAGGTATATATTTAGTAGAAATATCAAGACCTGAAACAATTCAGATAATGTATAATATTAAGCTATGTAATAGCCTTATATTAATATTATTAATAATAAATATATGAATTTGTATTTATTTACTATATAGGATTTTTGCCAATTGTTTTGTGATTATATATTACGAATGAAAAAAAAGAATGTGCCATTTTATATATTTTGAGGTTCTTTCGTAAATAATACATCATTAGCTCCTAATATTGTGTATTAATGCGGATTAAGTAGGAATAAATAAGGAAAAAGAACATTTTGTACGTTGTTAATACTTATTATATATAATAATATACATGATTAATATATAACATAATATTTGCACTCTATTATTATAATTATTATCATTAAATCATCTACATATTTACTAATCCGTAATATGTGAACTGTGACATTATTTACGTATATAAAAAGAGAACTTTTTTAATTGTTAGAATTCTTAGTGTGTTGCCATTTTAGAAAAGACAAAATGACACGATGAGAAATTAAAACGACTGTTACAGTGATTCTCTTTAATGAAGCAAACAATATTTTTGTTGTTTTGGAGAAAATAATGTAACTTGTGTATTTGTATTTTCTAATTATTGTATAGTAATTTTTTTCTCTTATACTCCTATCTTTTGTATCTCGTTTTTTCATTTTTTTATATGCACGTATCTTTTATTTAAGTCCATTATGTCGCTGTCTCAATTTAACATTTTTTTGTTTGTCAATTTATTATGAATAGGAAATATAAAGGAATAAAAATGTTTCCTTTACTTTTATTTGGATAAAACTAGTGTTTTATTTCGACTATTCCGTAAATCCCTTTTTGAAATTTCTAGTAGTGGGAATTCGGATTACTCCAGCAACATTTAATAGCCAGCGACGAAATAATCTAAAAAGTACTTATTTAGCTGGTCAAAAGTACTAGATAAAATGCGTCGTCTCACAAACGTCACACCCGCCGAAAGGGGGCTATGTCAAGATGACAGTTATTATTATTTGAAGAAATAATAATTTGGATCGACCTCAAAGTTATATTCATCGGACTAAAACACATTTGACGAATCCTCTTCCGTGAAATGTTAATACCGAAGAGTCCATTCCAAGCCATTTTTTTTTTGTTATTTCTTCTTACCGTTCAAGCACTAACGGCTTAAACAATATCTTCCAATAGAGCACCAGCAAGTCTTTCAAAGACTCGTGAATAAGTTTTCTGTCCTGGCGTTCTGTAATTATTGCGTTTCCGACCTATTCTTATTTTATTTTCAGAGCCGGTACGGTAACCCGTCTGATAGCACATTGCATTACGCATCGCAAACATTTTACCAACGCAGGAATTGAATTTTTAATTAATTTTTCAATGCTGCCTCTCTTCACTGCGACCTATAAGATTATTGTGAGTACCCTTAATCTTCTAATCCCAATTGATCTCCAGACTTCTGAAGTTCAGGATTTTTAGGGGGCACGTGCCTGTTCGACGTAGTGGAGCCTCTGCCGTGCCACCGCCTCACAGTTGCATATAATGTGTTCCATCATCTCGCTGTATTCCGAACAGAATCGGCATTTATAACAGTCCACTTTGCCCATCTTCAGGTGTCACCTAAGAGGATCGTGACCGATAGAGAAATTGGCTGATGATGAGCCGCAGGCACCTAGGCGTTAGCCCATATCCTGCTAATTTCTATACCACACTGCACATAACAAGTTATGAGCCTTGAAACTGTCACCCACTTCCTCGCCGCCCGCACGAGACCGACACCTCGCGGAGAGGACCGGCGAGTCGGTGGGCTCCTCTGCCCGGTGCTACCCATGTTAGACAAGTTTCATTGTCAACGTTGGACGGGTCACCGCTGGAGACACTTTAGCGAACTCCTACCTCACATCTAACCCCACGGGTCCTAGGCCTCCTTGCGGATGGCAACTACCGGCCAAGCGTGGGAAACGGAATCTGGCCGTGAGGTACAACCAGCCCGCCCGTGAATTAAGCCTGAACTACGGGGACGGCCGGCCAAAGCCCTACCCCAAAATGCCGACCGCGCCAACTCTTTCGCCCCTCCGGCAATCAAGTATCCGCGGCAGCTGCAGTGAAACCGTAGAGTCCCAGAGTCACCGCGTTGTTTTAGGATGAAACCAAAGGCTTCCCCAACCAGACAACCAGCGGGCGGACTACTCCTCGGCGAACCGACTTTTGTCCTCCCCTACTATCTTCGCCAAATTCTCTCGCGACGCCCGTTTCCCTGAGTGTGGCCACCAAGGATGGGGTAGTGCAGCCACAGAGTTTTAAGGGTGAACGCCGACCCGGAGGATCGTGACCAGTGAGCAAAGCCGTTAGCGGTTTAAATCCGTCAGTGTACCAGCGAACTGTTCGTCGAAATCGAACCTCAGTATCGTATGATCTCAGTATGATCAGTCCTCCTAACTCTTCAAAGATTCAGAGATGGCCCGCTCAGCCTCATGACCTAAAAAGTTGTGTTTCGTTACAGTCTGATGGCGCCCATCATTGCTTCCCTCTTCACCTGTAGATGCAGGGAAATCACGTTTAATAGGACCTCTATTGCTGCAGTTGGATAGGTGCAAATTGTGCCTACACAAGGAAGTCGCTATATCCTTTATAGAATGATTTGTCCTCATTGTTCGTTTGTTTGTGGCCACCATACCAATGACGCGTATGTAACCATAGGTCTAACTATATTCAAGTAAGTCCAGAGCACCATCTTGGGTTTTAGCTCCAAGGTTTTGCCACAGAAACGCCAGCAGGTCCGCAGAGCTCTCATGGACATTTCCGACGGCTTCTGAAGATGGTTGTTCCAGGGAAGTGTTGGAACCACTAAGATTAACTACTATTGCAATTAACGTTTGAAGACGCCAAAGTAGAATTTGTCCAAAGCAATTTTCATTCTCATTTACATACTTTACAAATCAACTGTTTTATAAGGGTGTCTAATAAATACAACAAAAATTATATTTTGACAAAAATACTGGAAATTGATATTTACGGTAACAACAGTTACTTCCCATAAACGTCAACGTTACTTTTCAAATTTTATTTTCGCTATTTTCTCATTTAAAAACAGTGTTTGTTTTAATACGAAAATGAAAGCATGTGTAATATTGAAGCAACTACGATTTTTATCCTTTATTGCAAATGTGTTGTTTCGAAAAAGAACCAGAAGAGAGCTATATACAAATTACTTTAGAGCCACCTGTGGTATAATTTACCGTATTACATCTATTAGAATCAATCCCTTTCAGATTTCTGTAATATCCAACATAAAGAGTTGGATGCAACTTTCATTACGCCAAAGTAAGTAGTGAAGCAAACTTAACTGAATAATGTGGTTAGTTTTATGTTCAATAAGTATTCTATCATTCTAATTCTGAGCTTGATATTTGCAAACACTTACCCCTGCAAATCAAAAATATAATTTGTTTAAAAATACCTCATTATCACCATTAATATCCGAAATTACATAAACATTAATATGTATTTATTTGGACATGTTTATATGTATGTTTAAGGTTCAAATTAAAACTTGCATATGTAGCTAGCGCTTCTGAAGGATCTTCAAAATAGCTCAAAATATCTGATACAGAAATAAAAAAAACTTAAACGCTATTAAATGCTACTAAATTAATATCATTTGTTAACTACTATATTTGTTGCCTGATTTTTGATCTATAATTCCATTCTTATCATATATTTTTAATATTATTGATATCCATTTTTTGGAAATCACAGCGTGATAACCTTATATAACAGGCATCAATATTGTTACATTCTATCTGGCTACATGCATAAAGTTGATATCTTTCGCATGCTTTCTCATCTTGATTATTCCTCTGTTCGTGATTCTTTTTCGTTGCTTCAGAATAAATGTGAGTTTTACTAATGTTGCTCTTCGGCCCAACACTATTTTTAATATTTATTCACGACCTACTTCGTGTGCAATGAGTCCATTTAGCGATATACGGTGACGATACCGCCAGCTTTACGTTCTCCATAAGTGAACCGCAGATATGCCGACGTCTTCAGCGCTGCCTATTAGCTTCACTAAACGCCGGCCATGTCGCTGACTACCGCTTACCCTGAAGCACAACATCGAGTTGAAAATGGCTTAGATGGTGAACCGCAGGCGCCTAGGCGTTAGCCCTCCAATTTTCGGACCACACTGCACATAACAAGTTATGAACCTTGAAACTGTCACCCACTATCTCACTAACTCGCGGAGAGGCCCGGCGAGCTGATGGACTCCTCTTCACCGTGCTACCCATGTTAGACAAGTTCCCTTGTCAACGTTGGACGGGTCACCGCTGGATACGTTCTAGGAACTCCTACCTCACATCTAACCCCACGGGGCCTAGGCCTCCTTGCGGATGGCGACTATCGGCCAAGCCTGGGAAACGGAATCTGGCCGTGAGGTACAACCAGCCCGCCCGTGAATTAAGCCTGAACTACGGGGACGACCGGGCCGAAGCCCTACCCCAAAATGCCAACCGCGCCAACTCTTTCGCGCCTCCGGCGATCAAGTATCCGCGGCATCTACAGTGAAACCGTAGGGTCCCAGAATCACCGAGTTGTTTTAGGATGAAACCGAAGGTTTCCCAATCAGACAACCAGCGGGTGGGCTACTCCTCGGCGAACCGACTTTTGTCCTCCCCTACTATCTTCGCCAAATTCTCTCGCCACGCCCGTTTCACTGAGTGTGGCCACCAAGGATGGGGTAGTATAGCTGTTGAGTTCTCAAGGTAAGTGTCGTAGGGTGCCTCACTTACCCACCGTATATTCCGACGGTTAGCGGCCGGACACCGGAGCGTATGCCCATACCTACACCCAAGCATCCTCCCCTATATACGAAGTCTACTCTCGCCACGCCCGTTGCCCTGAAACTATGAAATCAGGGATTGGATAGTGCAGCCGCAGAGTTTTAAGGGTCGACGCTATAGGGTGAACGTCGACCCACCCCTGAAGCACAACAGTCACTTACTTTGCAATGATCTTCGATGCCGGACTAACTCTTCGCCAGCATGTCACCAAAGTGATCAACAGCTTCGCCGCCGCCCGCCAAGTCGATCGTCTATCTTTTACTTTGCAACAAGAGTCTTCTACCACTGCAGCTTGTGTTTTTCTTCGCTCAGTCTTCACTTATGAAGCGCTGTTCTGGATATGTCCTTCCAAAACTTATCTAACAACAATTGACGCCCAGTAAAATAAAATACTGAGGCTGATCGTGAACGCGCCTTGATTTATCCTTAACATTGACCTACGATGAGAGTTGCAGATTGCATCTGTTCTCCAATATAAATCATAGTTAGCACTCATTATCATGACAGCTTTTCTGTTCAAACGCGTCGGTATTTTAGGTAAAACTTGTTTGGTGTTTAGTGGGTTAAAGTGTTTAGTGTTTTATTAGAAAGAGTAGAAAGATCATCTAACTCGATCGTCGCGGAGACAGCTGGCTTGGATTCGGATCGCCCCCTACCATCGCCGTTAGGAGGGCCCAACAACTGCTGGCGCATCGAACTCCGGGATTACCGGTCCGGACCGGTAATCCCCGCACTTCATTCCACACCATTGACATCCCACAACTCCGCAGTCAGAGGGAGCTGTATTCGTAAAGACGAAGGTGTGGCGTAGGAGCAAACAGGACAACAGACAGAGACAACTGTTGCTGTTACTAACATTCAGCGGTTAGGTTATTTTGGTACGTTATATGAATTACTGCTTACACTAGCTAACATGTATTCTTGAGTTTGCATTGCTTGTAATTGATCCGATGACTTCTGACACGTTGCATTATTAACTCGTATAATTGTAAAATATGAGTATTAATACTAATCTCACGAGTAGCTAGAGGAAAGTGGTCTATCCACTGCAGTGTCCCGCATTACCCCTAGCTTAATTGATACTCACTGTTCAGTTCGAGTATGACTTCCAAAGAAATCTACCATTGGCAATATTCCTGCAAATTTTAAGCCATAAGTTGGCAGCCGATCTGGGAAATTCTTCAGTGGAAGTCTGCAGACATTGCATAGAATAAGGAAAACGGAACGAGAGGAAATTGGTTACATATTCGCTGACCTGCTTGCTATGGCATGCATGCAAGTTTAGCGTAGAATAAAAGCACCGACAGGCAAATATGGTAAATCATACCATCTCTGGTGATGACCAGGTTCAAGGTATAGGCATGCAAGATCTTTCCTCAAGTCCACTATTGTAGATATGTTTAATTAAATTTAACATTAGCTATATATTACTATTAATTCAATAAGGTTGTCTAGAAGCACTCAGAAGACTTTCAAACTTGTTGGATTATAAGTATCATGTCACAAAAAATTGATATTTCTGCAAAATAACGCAGCTGTCCTTACTTGGATACAACAACTAACAAACATATGTATTTGAACCCTTACGGTTAAGATTCTAACAGGCAATAAAATGATGTTAGTATCGAGCAATACCATATTGATATGTATGCACATTACATACATCTTAAGAGGTTCAAAGGTCGGCCGCGAATAGCCGTTAGTCGCTAATGCCGTAACCATGTGATGGACGCCGTACTTGCTTTTTAAAAGTATTAAGTCGAAAAAGACTCAACATCTGCATCCCGGATGGCCTTAAATGCCCGCTCATTATGATTATTGCAATAAATCTCTTCGGCTGCGAAGCCGGACGATAAATCTTTTGTCTCCTACATAGTCCGGTCGCGATGTTACAATAGAACCGTACAATGCACGAAATATTCACTTCGTAAAAGAGGCATAATAGAGATGACATTCAGCACACCGCAATAACGAAGACCTAGTTCGTAAGCTGCGCGTTAGTTACGTTACAGTCGTGGTTTTATCTTATAAAACGATTTTGCTCTAACAATTCTGTTTAAGGAAAAAACGTAGTCAAGAGCAATATTGGTTGTTTTCTTTTTTTGATGTATTTCTGGGACTAAAAGATAAATACTTACAGGTCATAATGTTGACTTGCAATTGAGTTGCATCTGCAGATGACAACGCAGTCACTCCGCTCGCAAGTTGTTCATTTCCAATTGATATGACCATATCTGTGCGTATTTATACGGCATAGGCTCGTATAAATGACGTTATCAAACGAAGCAGAAACGATGATGACAAGAGGAGAGCGAGAAGGTAGAGAAGGCCCGTGAGATGGAGCGTGCCGCTTCTTTAATTCTTTAAATTGATATCAATGGTAGTTTTATTGGACTCGGCAATAAGCACTTAACTGATTAAAATATATGCATGATATTATGTATATGGCAAAACTGCTTTCTTCAAATTATCATTCCAGATTTCGTCCTGCCATTAGACAAAGAAGACCGAACAAGCTGCTGCGTGACGAACGGCGATAATTACAAATTTATTAGGCCAATTTCTAGGGGAACGCTCCGGTCGAACGTGAACCTAATTGGGTTCTCTCTCAATGCCGTAATCGGTAATTTAGATTGATCAAATTATTTAGGTGTGTCGTTAAATTGTCAATATAAATTATCCTTTTTGATAAATTTGATTGGAAAACGTTTAAAATCGCTGGTAGGCATCTGGTTTAAAAAGCGGAGTATAAAATATTAGATCTAAAACTTCCAAATTAGTTCTCTAACTAAACACAAACCTGTATATCCTGCTACTAATTAAATGGTTTTCGATTCATATAAATTATTTTAAAATAATAAAAGTTTCCCCAAAAAAAGTAATATATCTGTTTTAGTTTCTTGACTTTGGCCCAAAGTTCTTCATCGATTTGATGACTTCAGACAGGCACTGCTATGTGTACTGCATAGCTGTGACTGTCTTTTCTGTATCCATTTTTTTTCAGTTTTGTCTTTTTTCTCGAGTTCGCATATTTATAGGCTTTACTTCTATCGATTACCGGTCTTTCGGTTCAAAACCAAATAAGTCTATGTTAAAATTACATTTGAAAAGTAGATATTCGAGCATAACCGGCCAAATCCACATGTTTGTAGTAAACGTGGCTATCTCCAATAGATTTAGGAATATGGGAATGTACAAATTTTGACCTTGTGAAATGGCTATAGCAAGGTTTATAGCCGAAGCGATTTCCTTGCTTTTAGATTAGCAGTTTCGAGGTTTTCGTTAATATTTTTATTTTGTTTTCGAGTATTGTTAGTGTAGTTTCTAAAAATAAACATGGACTTCAATGATATTACTATTGAAGAGGGAAATAAAGGCGGCAGAAGACGTAAGAAGAGGGAATCAACGCGCAATATCAGGAAAGCTGAAAAGTAATTTTCCTTAAGTTGTGTCACAGGTATGTTTTTAATTTTTACATATTTTTAGCAGGTATGGCTACCCAGATCCAGCGCTGCTGAATTTTATTCGCCCTTGCCAACATAATGGAAGCAGTTATAAATGCATGAATCATCATGGCAATAAAGTAAATCAAGACGTCCGATTATGCCACATATTATCTGCACAGCCCATTCGTCGAAGAGCCAGGGTCCAATAGCACATAAACAGATTACTGTTTCTTATTTTTTCAAAAGTAGAAGTGGTAAAAATATTAGAGTGTGTCAAAAAATGTTACAGCAGTTTTGGGAATTACTAAACATAGAACAAACATTGTTGCCGAAGTGCTTCTTCAAGGTGAAATACCAAGCGAGAAAAGAGGCGGTGATCGCGTATCCAATAAAACTGCAGAAAGAAAAAGACTTAGTTCGGAATTTTATGAAACAACTGAAAGGTCGAGAATCTCACTACAATCGACAAAAGTCGAAAAGAATATACCTAAGTGCTGATTTATCCATTTATTTACAAGATTACAAAAAATGTATAATATAAAAAATAATCATGCCCGTGCTTTTCCTTTAAGAACAAATCATCAATATACTTGCCGTTTGTTTGTCTTAAAAATGCGTGCAAACGTACAGAAGTGATTGAATTGTGTTTGAAAATGACAGCTATTACCAACTAAACGCTATTTATCATAATTTCTAATTAATTTAATAAAAAATGGCTTTTGTGGAGTTTTTAAAAATAAAATAAAACGTCTTATTCCATAAAAAAAAACCACCGTGATTATGCTCTTTGAGTGACCTTGTATAATGTAAAATATTAAATTATTTCTCATATTAAACTATTTTACAACTTAGGGAAGTTATATTCATATTTGATTTTTTTAATAATAGAGTTAAATTCACCTCATTTAAGCTCCTCGAAACTGCATTTCTGTTTACATTAAATCGAGTTCCAGTATGTCACAAAAACGACTGTAAACTTTTTTTTGCTAATACGTCGTCCGTAACATTACTAGTTTAAACCTATACACAAAGCAGTTGAATTTTAGACGGGATGTGGCGAAGATGCTTTCGCTATTCATTTAATTTAATATTAAGTTATAACAGTGATAAAAATGAACATTTTTTTAATTAACTTAAAACTGTGTGAAAATTAGTGCAGTGTTACATCATACCAAAGAGTGATCTAAGGTAGGTGAAATCATTATTTCTACAAAACATTTCTAAAAATATTTCCTTTGTTTAATTGCTTGAAAACAGTGTTATATCCAAAAATTTTTAATTCGTTTTTACATTAAATAAACACTACAACATGTGGCTAAATGGATCCGTAATTCTAATTTTGAATTTAATCCGTGCAAATTATTTATATTGAGGTATGAGGTATGCCCTTCAAGCGTATTACATATTAAGTAATAAATGTGTGATGACTGGTTATTCCATTAAAAAAAAATTAATAATAGTTATATTCTCGTCATTTAAACTTGTTGAAACTGTATTTTTGATGTTTACATTAAATCGAGTTCCAGTATATCACAAAAACGATTTCAAACTTATTTTGGTGATGCGTCACCCTATAACGTTGTTGGTGTACACAACCAATGTAAAAAGCAGTTAGATTGTGGGCGCGATGCGGTTAAGATGATGGTGACGGTGTAAGGGTGATAAAGTTAAAATTTGTTTTAATTAACGTGAAATAGCGTGAAAATTAATAGAGTGTTATATAATCATACCATAGTGTTATTTAAGTTGGTAAGTTAAATGATAGTTTTTATAATTATAATTTGCAAAAATGTTATTATCATGCCTGCTTCCTTTCAATTCGTCTTGCGTTAAAAATTTGGAATTTCTTTAATATTAAAAATACAAATAGCTTTTCTAGTTGTAAATTCATTGATGAGAGATAAGTTCGAAAAAGCAGAATATAAATTATTTGCTATATATACAGGGTGTTAGTAAATAAGTGCGACAAACTTCAGGGGGTGATTCGGCATGCAAAAATAATGACAGTTTGCTATATAAACATCCGTCAGCAAATGCTTAGTTTCCGAGTTATTTATTTTCAATAAAAGAAAAATTAATTACTTATTAACAATAATTTTATAGCTAACTAAAAGCTTAATAATGATGAGTTGCTATTTTGACACTTCGTTAAAATATTTGTATTTAACAATGCATTGATATTGAATGTCAACAGTAGCCTACTAGAAAATGTATTAAAGAAATGAAAAATACACGTTAAGATGTTTTATTTTGTTGCATAAAAACGGCGCCTCACATGAAAAAAAGGCAAGAGAGGTTTTTTATTACAAATTGAATGGAAAATTCAAAAATGATTTTTAATTTGAAATATCTCAGTGGCGTACCATTTTTTTCTTTAAAAAATTAAGATCATTACCCGTATGCACGCCAATGATGAATATAAAATTCTTGGTTGGATGTCAAAAAATGCGCAATAATCATCTCTTAAAACCCACCAAATTTCATTTGCCTATGTCGACCGGTTTCAGAGCAATAAATAAATCGTTAGTTTTTAAGAAAAACTTTAACACCCTATAACACTGAAACTAAGCATTTGCGGACGAACGTTTATATAGCAAACTGTCATTATTTTTGCATGCAGAATAACCCCTGAAGTTTGTCGCACTTATTTACTAACACCCTGTATATATAATAATTTAGAATGTCCATAGGCGTTGTGTCCTCACTTACCAGTGATTTAAAAGTATTTATTTCTTCGAACAGCCCTGCACTGTTAATGTCTTTGTCGTTTTCGTCCGTTAAATATATGTTTAAATCGAAACTGCTTTTCTAAACTATTTCTTGATCAATATTTCTAATATCTAGTAAAAAATTGAAAACAATAGCATGGTCTTTCATTTGGTTAAATCGCTGTTCGATAGAATTTTTTGTGCAATCAAGAATAGCAAAATAAAAAAAATATTTAAAATGATCTTTAGGGTTTACCATTGGTTCATCTGTCGACTCATATGTATATAAAAAGACGTTTTTTTCTTCTAATTCTGTTTGTAGAAACTGGTGGGAAATCGTGTCTTCATCAATTTGATTGCTAATAGTTTTTGCTTTTTCCATTAAAATATCAAAATTTTCATCTGTTCTCTGAGTGGAAACAAATTGTATCAAATTTTGTAAAGTGTTAAGACACTTCTTTTATTGTTGTAAACGTGTTCTGAATGAGTTTACTGACAACGTTTATCTTTTCCAAAAGACAATGCCATATTGTTAAGAAACAAATGAATTTAAAAGATTTAATTTCTGTAGCCAAAGAGTCAGCAATGTGTCTTATATTAGTATCCCTGGACTGATCTGTAGATAATTCCATTAGACTATCATATACTTCGGGTAATTGGAAAAAAGAGAGATCTGATAGCTTTTATTCTACTTTCCCAACGAGTTCCTGATACAGGTTAAATATTAAGAGAACTGACATTTGATTTTTGTATATTCTATCTACCTATACAGAGATGACGAAAAAATATTATATACTAACGAACGTTAAACCTTCATTGACTGATTTTGCAGCATCGTTTACTACTAAATTTAAAGTATGTATGAGTAGCACAAGGAACGAACGTAGCTCTAGGATTAACGGAAATAATACGGTTCTGTACCCCAGCATTTGCGTCACGCATATTAGAGCTATTGTCGTATCCTTGGCCACGCATATCCTTAATATTTAAATTAAATTTTGGTAGGATAGTATCAGTCAAATACTCGAAAATTCCTTCACCTGTTGTCGTTGTTGAAGGGAAAAATCCTAAAAACCTTTCTCTTATATTTGCCACACCCTTTGAGCAATCAAGGAATCTTACAATAAAAGTTAACTGCTCTGTATGACTTCGATCAGGAGTACTATCCATAATAATTGAATAATATTTAGCATTCTCAAGTTCATTTCTTATATTTTTTGTAACAGCATCGCCTAGGGGATTAATAATTTCATTTTGAAAATCAGGGCTAATGTAATGAGGCATGTTCAGTACAAGAGATTTTTTTACATTTGTTAAGTGTTCTATCATTACCGGATCAAACTGACCAATCATTTCCACTGCGTTCAGAAAATTACCGTTATTGTATTCATATAACTTGCTAGAATAGTCCCGAAACGTTAAACATGGTCTCGCAAACTATTGAACAATTGTCTTTTAATAATCCCATGCCATCGTTTTTT
Organism: Holotrichia oblita; assembly: GCA_023690525.1. Taxonomy (NCBI): domain Eukaryota; kingdom Metazoa; phylum Arthropoda; class Insecta; order Coleoptera; family Scarabaeidae; genus Holotrichia; species Holotrichia oblita. Next base: position 16,212,495 of record CM043017.1, read on the forward strand.
TCTAAATTAAAAATTTTTGCTGTTCGGAGTCAATTGTCGAATTAAATTTTAAACGGCGGCGCAAATCAAACGAATTTGAATAAGGCATTTATTTGGCACCTCAATTAAGAAACTTCTATGTGATAATTCTCTCTCATTTTAATTACTGTCACACAGTTTATAATACTTGCTTAGATCAAGTTGATGTACGTAGAATTCAAGTTTTGCAGAATTCATGCCTTAGATTTATTTTTGGAATTAGAAGAGGACGCAGGGTTTCGCATAAACTTACGGATGTTCATTGGTTGAACATGATCAATCGTAGGAAGCTGCACTTTCTTTGCTTTGTTTACAAGATTTTAAGATCTGGTTCTCCACCTTATTTAGCCAATAAAATAACTTTTCGGGCCGATATTCACAATATTAACGTCCGACGAAAAGACCTTATTCATGTTCTCAGGCATGGTACCCAGCAGTTCAAAAGATCTTTTACATATAACTGTGCTAAGGTTATGAATGATCTCCCTACTCACCTTAAATCATTGCCACTTGTTTTCTTCAAACGCGCGGTCCGTGAAATTCTAATGTCTCAACAACTCTGACATCTCTGCTTGGGGTTTGATTGGACTTTAGTTTTAGGTTACCTTAATCTTGCATCTGACATTTCGTTCACGTGTTTGCCTTCTCTAATTTATTGCACATGTATATTGAGCGTTGCCTTTTGTTTGGGTTTGTTGTACTTGCCATCGATTATCTTTACTTTTACTAACTATTGGCTTTACTGGGGATCTACAAGAATAAAAGGGATTCTTCATGATTACCTGACGTAGATCCTATTGTACTTTTCCTTTCAATGTTTTTTTAATCATTTATTATTACTATTATCTTTTTTTTTATTTTCGTTGACCTGTTGGATATACCATGGGTTGGATCGCGATGTGTGCGGGTACGCCTGCATGCAGTCCTACCACCTTAAACTTTATTGCGTTTAGTAATAAATCTCTAACATTGTAATAGTTTCCTTGTTGTGAAAGGTACAATAAACTATTATTTTAAATGACAAATAGATGTTTTATGACGTTTTAAATTAATTGAAGAGTGGATCAAATCACTGTATCCATTTTTACTAGTAAGAGATAGGTATATTAGAAGAGCAAAACAATTTATAACAAAAGCAAAAAATTGCCTTGGCTTTGTCGCAGTAAATTACCACTCTCTTAATACTACTACTACTATTTGAAGATTTGTTAAAATTCTAAAGTAATAAGTATTTGAAACAAGCAAAAAATTTTCACGTAATGCGTACCTGCCTCCGCGTGCGTAACGTATTTATCGTAATTGTTTGTGTATCGAGCAAAAAGCGTACCCTAAGAGCTGCCAAGATTCAAAAAATGGAAAGAAGACGGTAGCTATAAATAGTTTCCTAAAGACCGTGAGAAAAATTTGCCCATTACTGTTGATATAATTAAACAGAAAGAACTCATTTTACATCAGAGAATGAGCATAAATGTTAAATTCAAGACAAGCCAAAGTTAGTTACAAAGATTCATAACCAGGTATGGCATACGGTTTCTAAAAGTTATCATCTCAACCGGAACTGGCCAATTCGTTTAAAGAAGAGTTTGGTCAAAAGTTTGAAGAAAGACTGAATTTGGTTTAAATGAGCATCAACTGTGTAATGCGGATAAAACCGAATTATATTAGGTGACTTCCCAACAAAACCTATGTTGAGGTGTCTGAAAAAAACTGCTTCAGAAGTAAAAGTACCAAAGCGGCCTATAACATTCTTGGATGGTGCAAATACGATACGTTTGCATAAATTAAAACCATTGGCAAATCCAAAAAACCTAGATGGTTTACCTTTCAGAAAAGGCTATTCTTACTTTCGACAATGTTCCATCCCGATCCTCTATCACAGGGATTAAAGACCAATGATATACATGGAACATATTTTTCTTGTGTATGCCTCCAAACGTCACACCACTCACCAAACCCATGGATCAAACTGTCTTAAGACTTACCATCTCTTCTGCAGCAAACATCTATTGAGTATGATACTTCTTACAAGAGACAACGTACAGGAAGATCTTAGAAAGCTTTCGCTAAAAAATGCAGTTATTAATTTATCAGCATGGGATGAATTAAATCTCGCGGGTATAAACAAATTTTGAGACAAAATATTATTGAATAGTAATGCAGCATTTATTGAAGAAGATGATCTACCTTTGAGCCAGTTAAGAAGAAAATGGAGAAGTTAAAAAGATGATGCTATTACCTTACTAGATATGAGCATGAGCACTAATGAGGGCCAATACTTCATCATTTCGATGGAACCTAACATTGTCTATAATAAGATGTGCTCCTTCTACAAAGTCCTAATATAAATGGTTAATTAATGTTATAAGAAATTCCGAAAAATGAACTGCATTGTAGAGCATATTTTGTATTTGAAACACATACAAGGAATTAATGTTCATGGCAGCAGCAACAGAATAATTGCGTCCTCTTAATTGAGCTTTTATTTTTGATGTTAGAGTATTTTTAATAGACCTTCAATAGAAAACTCTTGCGTTCACTTGTACGCCGTACTCATCAATAAAATAAATTTTTCTCTTTCCAACATAATTCTATTGTAATGCACGGCATAATCAAAACGAGCTTGAATTATTTCTGGAATATTTCTTCTTTCAGGAACAAATGACGTTCTTTTAAAAGAGTAGTGAAACCTTTTAAAGACTCTATCAATCGTCGACAATGATATTTGTTGAAGAAGTGTCCATTAGTTTGAACATTTTTCTTTCAACTAACGTAGAGTAATGGAGCAGTTCTCATCAATCCAGTCGCAAATTTGTTCTTTTTGAGCTAAAGATAATTTTGGCAGTCGATGCCCAGCACTTACGAGGGAACGTTTTTATATTCGCGGAATGGGAGATAAGGGGTGGAAATAAAAAAACCAAATTATTTTTGTTTTTCAATATATTCACCTGCAAGACGGATACATTTTTCACATCTTTCAATTAATTTATTTATACCCTCATAAAAAAATAATTTCTCTTTATCTGCAAAATACGCCGAAACTGCCTCCTTGACTTCATCATCGGCAGTAAATTTTTTACCCCGCAGCTCTTTTTTCATTTTCGGAAACAGATAATAATCACTCGGGGCAAGGTCTGGGCTGTAGGGTGGGTGATTCACAATTTCGAAGCCCACCTTATGCAGGGCAGCTAACGCAACGCGGTTCTTGTGGACGGGAGCGTTGTCGTGCAAAAGCAGCACACCGCAATTTTCCCCGTCTTTTCTCTTTAATGGCTTCTTTTAGTCGCTCTAATATTGAAGCGTAATATTCTCCGGTTATAGAAACACCTTTATCTTTATAATCAATCAACAATATTCCATCCGAGTCTCAAAATACCGTTGCCATGAGTTTCCCAGCTGATTGTGACACTTTAAATTTCTTGGGAGGTGCTGTGCCCTTTTTATACCACTGCATGGAGTCTTGTTTGGACTCAGGTTCATAATGATGAACCCAAGTTTCGTCTCCAGTAACAATTCGACTCAATACACCATCCTTGTCTTCATTACAGAGGTCCAAAAATGCACGCGAACACTCTACGCGCTGTTGTTTTTGCGGCGGCGTGAGCATTCTCGGCACCCATCTTGCGCTGACCTTAGACATGCCGAGATGATCGTGTAGGATTTTAAAAATTGTTGTATCGGATACTCCAACCATTTCTGCGAGTTGTTTCTTCTTTAGTCGAGCATCTTCGAGTACAATTTTTTCAACTTTTTGGATAAGTGCTGGCGTGGTCACCTCAATGCTCCTGCCCGGCCTCGGGTCGTCTTCAAGGGATTCCCTTCCTTGTTTAAATAAACTATGCCACTTGTACACCATGGTTTTTCCTGGACAAGAGTCGCCGTAAAACAATGACATCTCATTCATTATGGTCGCGACTGATTTTCCTTGCCTGGTAAGGAACCTTATAACGGCACGATATTAAATTTTTTCCATATTTCACTTTTCACTCCTGATTATGTTACTTGGTTGACGATAGCTCAAAGGCTAACTGTCTAATAACAATGAAACTTCGTATTTACACTAATTATGGGTCGCTGCACAGGCCACGCCCCCAATGCGCCTAATCAGCCCCCTACAACCCGCTCATTCCGCGAATATAAAAACGCTCCCTCGTACCTTTGCAATCTTATTAGTCCTGCTATAAGTTGCATACATTTTTCTAACGGTATCAGGTAAAACCGAAAATTGTTGTGCTACATTTTTCACCGTGGAACCACTATTCAAAAAATTAATGCCTAAAGTACGTATTTCAATACACCAAATATTTGAGCACATAAAATGTTTGCGAAACTAAGTTGACTAATACGGAAACACATTTGACAAATAAGGAATTTTATTGACAAAACAAGCCTACTAGTACAGAATCATTGGAAAAGCATTTTGAAAAGCAATTGACAAAAGAGGAAAAGCAAAAGAAAATTACAAACAATTCAGTGTTATTATTACCGTTATTTAAAACTGAACATTAAAAGAGACTCATCATTTTGAGTTCTTTAACTACGAACGACACCCAGATCAGTATTTTAAATCTGAATTTTATTTTATTTTCCTTTCGTTCATTTACGATAAAAACCCGTCGTTTGAAAACAAAAATAAAATTAAACGAAGACTTAATTAGAAAGAACGCAAAGAAAGCTGTACCAGATTTATTTTGTTTTTTGAGACGCGCTGGACTCTTGCCTGTTTCCAATTTTCAACTGGACAACGGATAGTGGGAGTCATTAACTAAGAGCATTCGCGGTTGTCATCATTTCGTCTGTCGTTCCCCTGGGCTCGCGCTTTTCGGCCGACGACGTTGCTTTTGTTTGCCCGCCAGCTAGTCGCTTCATTCGTCCAATTGCAGAACTTGTACGACTCTCGGTTTGTCGGAATCGGATCTTTAGTTCGTGAACGGCTAGCGCCGGAGGTAGTCGTACGGACAAAAGAAACTCTTACGCTGGTCCCCCTTGAATAAAACGTGTCCGAAACACACGGTCAGTAACCGCGGTGTTTTAATTGATATCGCTATATAGCAGAGGAGGGAATTATCACATCACCTTAAGATTTATCATTTTTATTTGTCGTGTGTGTTTTGTTATTATAATTTTTTAAATTGTAAAACGTAATTATTGATATAGGGGGGAAAACTGTGTAAAAAGACAATATCATCCGATCAGAAGAACAAGAGGAATACCTGCACTCCGCAATCGCATTCTTGCCGTAATACTAAAAAGGTATGTTGCTTTTTCTTCCAGCTTGTTCCTATATAATACTTCACGTTTATATACGTACAACAACTAGATGAGACACGACGGAGTTTTCTGCCTCGCATTATTTTGTACTGTTTTCTTTTTATATAAGCCGAAGTCTGCTGTTGCAACTCGTTCACCGTATATAACCGTATATAGACGACAACAGAGTTCTAGACCTGTAGACGTATGCTGCTATAAGGTATATAATACAAGAAGAAAAAGAATCGGTTTCAACATGCAAACGTGCACAAAAAATGTGAGCGTGTTTCGTGTAGCTACCCGACAAAGTGCCGTGTTCTCTCCCGTTTTAGAATTCGGTATTTATCGGTGTAATGTTGGATTATTACCTATTATAATGTTGAAAATATTTGAGTAATAAATACCATGCACTTAGATTTTTAGTTAAAAGGCTTTAGTGCCAAATTTAAAATCGCAAGATCTTACACGAACATGTAATCTAATAAGAGTTTTATCCTGCGGAAATATGCTTTGATTGATTTGAGGAATTGGGGTTGAGACCCAAATACACTACTCGCCAAATATCGTTCTCTTAGATCTAAGTTGAATGAATGTGAATGTTGTTTTGATGCTTCCTATCCAAATTTAACTCTTAAGTTTTGTTCTGCAATCTGATTGGCGATTAAATTTGTCTTCTTAAAATAATATTTCATGTTCCTGTACTAAGATCAAATTTTAGGACTTTCAGTTGGCACTTATGTCGGTTTCGATTTTCAGACTTCCTTGTGGTACGGTCGTATTTAGTGCTTCTTTGGAAGATAATTATTTTCTTGGATGGTTGATGAATCTGCTTAGCTCTCGACCCGATGGTTTATCTTGTTAATCTACACGAGAGGACAAACCCCCAGGAAGGCACATTAACGCGTTTGAGCGCTGTGACCGTTCAAACTTTCATAAATTTTCTGGACAACTTTTTCATCACATTAATATTACCTAGCTCGATAACCGTTTGATGGATCTGCTTCCTCCTCGGCAAGTAGGTTCACCTTGTTAATCTAAACGAGTGGACAAACTTCTAGCTAAGCACATTAACGCGTTATAGAGATAAATTTTCTCGAGAACCGTTTGATGAATCTGCTTCGCTCTCGGCCAGATGGTTCATCTTGTTAATCTAAACGAGAGGACAAACCCCCAGGAAGGCACATTAGCGCGTTTGAGCGTTGTGACCGTTCAAACTTTCATAAATTTTCTGGACAACTTTTTCATCATATTAATATTACCTAGCTCGATAACCGTTTGATGGATCTGCTTCCTCCTCGGCAAGTAGATTCACCTTGTTAATCTAAACGAGAGGCCAAACTCCCAGCAAGGCACATTAACGCGTTATAGAGATAAATTTTCTCGAGAACCGTTTGATGAATCTGCTTCGCTCTGGGCAAGTTGGTTCATCTTGTTAATCTAAACGAGAGGACAAATTACCAGGAAGGCACATTAACGCGTTTGAGCGCTGTGACCGTTCAAACATTCATAAATTTTCTGGACAACTTTTTCATCATATTAATATTACCTACCTCGATAACCGTTTGATGGATCTGGTTCCCCCTCGGCAAGTAGGTTCACCTTGTTAATCTAAACGAGAGGCCAAACTCCCAGCAAGGCACATTAACGCGTTATAGAGATAAATTTTCTCGAGAACCGCTTGATGAATCTGCTTAGCTCTCGACCAGATGGTTTATCTTGTTAATCTACACGAGAGGACAAACCCCCAGGAAGGCACATTAACGCGTTTGAGCGCTGTGACCGTTCAAACTTTCATAAATTTTCTGGACAACTTTTTCATCACATTAATATTACCTAGCTCGATAACCGTTTGATGGATCTGCTTCCTCCTCGGCAAGTAGGTTCACCTTGTTAATCTAAACGAGTGGACAAACTTCTAGCTAAGCACATTAACGCGTTATAGAGATAAATTTTCTCGAGAACCGTTTGATGAATCTGCTTCGCTCTGGGCAAGTTGGTTCATCTTGTTAATCTAAACGAGAGGACAAATTACCAGGAAGGCACATTAACGCGTTTGAGCGCTGTGACCGTTCAAACATTCATAAATTTTCTGGACAACTTTTTCATCATATTAATATTACCTAGCTCGATAACCGTTTGATGGATCTGCTTCCTCCTCGGCAAGTAGGTTCACCTTGTTAATCTAAACGAGTGGACAAACTTCTAGCTAAGCACATTAACGCGTTATAGAGATAAATTTTCTCGAGAACCGTTTGATGAATCTGCTTAGCTCTCGGCCAGATGGTTCATCTTGTTAATCTAAACGAGAGGACAAACCCCCAGGAAGGCACATTAACGCGTTTGAGCGTTGTGACCGTTCAAACTTTCATAAATTTTCTGGACAACGTTTTCATCATATAACTATTACCTAGCTCGATAACCGTTTGATGGATCTGCTTCCTCCTCGGCAAGTAGGTTCACCTTGTTAATCTAAACGAGAGGCCAAACTCCCAGCAAGGCACATTAACGCGTTATAGAGATAAATTTTCTCGAGAACCGTTTGATGAATCTGCTTCGCTCTCGACCAGATGGTTCATCTTGTTAATCTAAACGAGAGGACAAACCCCCAGGAAGGCACATTAACGCGTTTGAGCGCTGTGACCGTTCAAACATTCATAAATTTTCTGGACAACTTTTTCATCATATTAATATTACCTACCTCGATAACCGTTTGATGGATCTGGTTCCCCCTCGGCAAGTAGGTTCACCTTGTTAATCTAAACGAGAGGCCAAACTCCCAGCAAGGCACATTAACGCGTTATAGAGATAAATTTTCTCGAGAACCGCTTGATGAATCTGCTTAGCTCTCGACCCGATGGTTTATCTTGTTAATCTACACGAGAGGACAAACCCCCAGGAAGGCACATTAACGCGTTTGAGCGCTGTGACCGTTCAAACTTTCATAAATTTTCTGGACAACTTTTTCATCACATTAATATTACCTAGCTCGATAACCGTTTGATGGATCTGCTTCCTCCTCGGCAAGTAGGTTCACCTTGTTAATCTAAACGAGTGGACAAACTTCTAGCTAAGCACATTAACGCGTTATAGAGATAAATTTTCTCGAGAACCGTTTGATGAATCTGCTTCGCTCTGGGCAAGTTGGTTCATCTTGTTAATCTAAACGAGAGGACAAATTACCAGGAAGGCACATTAACGCGTTTGAGCGCTGTGACCGTTCAAACATTCATAAATTTTCTGGACAACTTTTTCATCATATTAATATTACCTACCTCGATAACCGTTTGATGGATCTGGTTCCCCCTCGGCAAGTAGGTTCACCTTGTTAATCTAAACGAGAGGCCAAACTCCCAGCAAGGCACATTAACGCGTTATAGAGATACATTTTCTCGAGAACCGCTTGATGAATCTGCTTAGCTCTCGACCAGATGGTTTATCTTGTTAATCTACACGAGAGGACAAACCCCCAGGAAGGCACATTAACGCGTTTGAGCGCTGTGACCGTTCAAACTTTCATAAATTTTCTGGACAACTTTTTCATCACATTAATATTACCTAGCTCGATAACCGTTTGATGGATCTGCTTCCTCCTCGGCAAGTAGGTTCACCTTGTTAATCTAAACGAGTGGACAAACTTCTAGCTAAGCACATTAACGCGTTATAGAGATAAATTTTCTCGAGAACCGTTTGATGAATCTGCTTAGCTCTCGGCCAGATGGTTCATCTTGTTAATCTAAACGAGAGGACAAACCCCCAGGAAGGCACATTAACGCGTTTGAGCGTTGTGACCGTTCAAACTTTCATAAATTTTCTGGACAACGTTTTCATCATATAACTATTACCTAGCTCGATAACCGTTTGATGGATCTGCTTCCTCCTCGGCAAGTAGGTTCACCTTGTTAATCTAAACGAGAGGCCAAACTCCCAGCAAGGCACATTAACGCGTTATAGAGATAAATTTTCTCGAGAACCGTTTGATGAATCTGCTTCGCTCTCGACCAGATGGTTCATCTTGTTAATCTAAACGAGAGGACAAACCCCAGGAAGGCACATTAACGCGTTTGAGCGCTGTGACCGTTCAAACATTCATAAATTTTCTGGACAACTTTTTCATCATATTAATATTACCTACCTCGATAACCGTTTGATGGATCTGGTTCCCCCTCGGCAAGTAGGTTCACCTTGTTAATCTAAACGAGAGGCCAAACTCCCAGCAAGGCACATTAACGCGTTATAGAGATAAATTTTCTCGAGAACCGCTTGATGAATCTGCTTAGCTCTCGACCCGATGGTTTATCTTGTTAATCTACACGAGAGGACAAACCCCCAGGAAGGCACATTAACGCGTTTGAGCGCTGTGACCGTTCAAACTTTCATAAATTTTCTGGACAACTTTTGCATCATATTAATATTACCTAGCTCGATAACCGTTTGATGGATCTGCTTCCTCCTCGGCAAGTAGGTTCACCTTGTTAATCTAAACGAGTGGCCAAACTCCCAGCTAAGCACATTAACGCGTTATGGAGATACATTTTCTCGAGAACCGTTTGATGAATCTGCTTCGCTCTCGACCAGATGGTTCATCTTGTTAATCCAAACGAGAGGACAAACCCCCAGGAAGGCACATTAACGCGTTTGAGCGCTGTGACCGTTCAAACTTTCATAAATTTTCTGGACAACTTTTGCATCATATTAATATTACCTAGCTCGATAACCGTTTGATGGATCTGCTTCCTCCTCGGCAAGTAGGTTCACCTTGTTAATCTAAACGAGTGGCCAAACTCCCAGCTAAGCACATTAACGCGTTATGGAGATACATTTTCTCGAGAACCGTTTGATGAATCTGCTTCGCTCTCGGCCAGATGGTTCATCTTGTTAATCTAAACGAGAGGACAAACCCCCAGGAACGCACATTAACGCGTTTGAGCGCTGTAAGCGCTCCAAATTGCTCTTTTAGCCTACTCAGAGGTATTAAATCGTTTGATTCGTCCTAATCGACATTTGGTGTCAAAAGTTTACGCCAACATTTTTGTATTGCTTTTGGTTTTGCTTTTAAGTAAATTAATATTTTTCAGCAAGTTGCAAATGTGTTCATTCTCATTTGAAAGGATTTCCATCAAAAGACTCTTCCTGTAATAGGTTTTAGTTAAGTTAATTATGTTTTGTTCCATAGGTTGTACCAACGCTGTCGTATTTGGTGGTAGATACATTACTTTTATTTTTTCATCATCACTTTGCAGTCTGTCTCCGCATTTATGAGAGCTAGCGTTAACCACCAACAAAAGAACCTCTTCTGCATATTGTTATCCTTTAAAAAGATTTCACTTTTGGGACAAATGAATTGTGAAACCATTCATTAAAGATTTTTGTGGTCATCCATGCGTTCATTTGCGTTACTGCAAGCTAAAAACGTCACCATTTCTTTACTGGTTTTCCTACCCGGTGCAGTAATTTCTTTCGAATGTACCAATGTTTTATCAATGATAATTTTTCAGTAAAGTGCAAATTCATCTGCATTGAAAATTTGTTGCTATTCCTTTTCTTTGAATTAACAATCCATCCCCGACTTGCAGTGAAATTATGGTTGTTATCGTAATGTTTATGATAAAGTATCTTTGTCTTTTCACTCAAAATATCGTCCGAAAGTGGTGGATTTCTATCTCGTTGACGAATAAACCAAGAATATAATTTGTCCTCCATTTCAGGGTACTCTGGTTTTTTCAGAGTCTGCCTCTTTATTGATTGTGAAATTCATTTTGAAGTAAAACTGATTAGGTTATCCTTTAATCACCGTGTTTACTCTGGTGAGATGATAGCGGTACAAAGTGAGAGCCAGAACTCCAATTTTCACTATCACCATAATTCCAATGAATTTCCCTTTCTTCTGCAAATTAGTCTAGGACAATGATCAAGTTTGTTTCGATAAAGACCAGATCCATTTTCCGTTAAACTTTGAATTTGAAAGGAAGAAAATGCATTTAGTCATAAACCTGCATCGTCGGAACATATTAATCCTTGCCGAGTTAAATTTATTGTTTGGACTAAATAATGCGATTGCAAATTTTTATTTCATTTTTCAAAAAAGTGCGTGATTATTCTTCATGTTATATTCTCACGTTTTCTTTTGTTAAGAAACTTTTCAATAATAACACAGAACAACAAATTTTCATTTTCTTTATTATTTCTTTATGAATTATATACAAACTTATTTTGTTTTATATCCCTAATAATTATTATAAAAACAAATATCTTCTATCACGTCTGGTTTTATAAACAAATCTAACTAAGCCCTAACTAAATATATGCTATTCTTGGACGTATTTAGAAAGTCTTTCTTTTCACTTTTTTTTGTATTGGGATGAAGAACCTTCCGAAATTAAAGTCCAACAGTAGTCGGCAAGCTTCTCGCTATTCCACTTGCCCTGATAGCCTTTTTCAATAGTGGAAATATCCTGATGAAATCATTCCCCATGCTCGTCACTAACATCGCCAAGATTCGGGGGAAAGAAGTTCAGGTGCGAATGCAAGAAATGTATTTTAAGACTCATATTACAGCCTAATGCATGGTAACTTCTAACAAGTTCACTAACAATTTCCTCGTAATCTTCAGATTTTTTATTTCCTAAGAAATTCTTTGTCACACTTAAATGCATCTCAAGCAGTCCGTTCAAAATCGCTGAAGAGTACGTCAAATTCTCGATCCTGTTATCACAGTTTAATCTGGGGTCCTATAAAAATCCCCTCTTTGAGTTTTGCCTCAGATATATTAGGAAATTTTTGTTTAAGGCATCGAAATCCTGGTCCCTCTTTGTCCAATGTTTTGACGAAATTCTTCATCAGACCTAATTTTATGTCTAATGGTGGTGAAAGTATTTTATGAGGCTCCACCAACGAATTATGGACTACGTTCTTTTCTCCGGGAGTATATTGTATTCTGGTTGGCCATTGCTTAACAGTATAGTGCAAATTTCTCGCTCGATTATCCCATTCACAAAGGAAACAGCAATACTTTGTGAATCCAAGTTGTAGACCAAGTAGAATTGCAACTACTTTGAGATCAGTACTGATGTACCATTTATAGGTGATTTTATCAAGGAGACGTGTCATATTATCATATGTTTCCTTCATGTACACGGCATGACCAACAGGAATGGAGGGGTAGATGTTTCCTATATGCAGAAAGACAGCTTTCAAACTCAATTTAGAAGCTTCTGTAAAAAGACGCCATTCTTCCGGTTGGTGTTTGTAACCTAATTCTCGCATTAAACCGTCAACATTTTTGTAGAATACAAGACCTTCTTCAGTTGAAAAATACTGTGACAGTTCTTTCTGGCGATTTCAATATACAGAAATACGCGTACCCGGAGCTAACAACTTCCATCCTTGTAGTCTTGATCCTAATATTTCTGCCTGAGTTTTTAATAAATTCGGATCTCGAACTAGGTCATTTAATTCCAATTGATTTATTAAATGAAGCGTGTCCTCTTGAGATGGCAAATATTCTTCATCTGTGCCCGACAACTCTGAAATATATTCTTCTATCTCGGTTTCAACATGTTCTTGATTCGAAACATCCATAGGACTTAGTACTGGCAAAGCTTCCGAATGAGGAACTGCACGAGTGGCAGAAGGTAAATTAGGATAGGTAATTTAATCCTTATTTTTACTGGAAAACCCGAAGGTCTTTGTACAACAAAAGTAGCAGTCTGTCGAATGATCCCTTTGTTCTCGCCAAATTATAGGCCTACCAAATGACATAGCTATGCTCGTACCTTTTATCCATCTTCTCAAAGTAACAGCACATCGTGCACAGACATTGCGACGGGTCCACAACTTGTTCTGATTTGTAATTTTTAATTTAAAATAAAGGTTATACGATTTTTTCTATTAACGATGTAATATTTCGTCTATGCTGTTGAACAGTGAATTCTCCACATTCATAACAAAAACTGTTAGAATTGTTTACACACCTACGGGACATTGCGAATTCAAAAAAAGGTTTAGCTAATGTTACTACCATACATTGAGTCAATTTGAGTCGAATGACGTGCCTGTTGGGTCTTAGATAGACTCACATATGCACAGATCTATTAATTCCTTGATTTGATTGGTTCTCGAGAAGAAAAGAGAGTGATTTAACGACTATGACGTACAAATAAAGCCCAAACATGTTAAATCCTGTTCAGACATGCCCGTTAGTATGATAATAACTTGATAGTTTCTTTTAACTTAGGTACTCATAAAAAATATCTTTAGAAATACAGTACAATTAACACATACAATATAATTAATAAAAAAACATTTCTCAGAAACCTGACGTGTGCCAATTTTTTAAAATATTGTATGAAAAGAAACCCTATTAGCCTATTAGCCAAATCATGATAAGGAGAGTTGAGGCATGAGTTCCTACAAGATATATCTACATCACAAGCTGTCGGAATGGATTGACCGTACCTTTTTTTAGTTTTCATTTAATCATGTTAAGCATGTCCTATGGTTATATTTTGTACTTTTTGAACTGCAAGTTCTTTATCACCCAAGACGACCTGAAATATTTCCGGAATCGACAAGCAAAACACGGTATTGGTGCGGTTTTTTATTTTTCGATGTAGTCTCCTCGAACATTTTATCGTTTTATCGACCATTTTATCGTTGGTAGCGGTTTTTGGGCGTCCACGGCGTGGTTCGTCAGTTGTGCTTATGTGGCTACGTTTGAATTCGCTCACCCAGAAGCTGGTGCTCGAAAATGATGGAGTAGATTCGCCATGAACCTCTAGCAACATATTTCGAATTTGCATGGCCATTTTCCCAACTATCCAGAAATGTTTTATCACTGCACGAAATTCAATTTTATTCATACAACACTCATTGGCTGTTTCATGTACAATACAACCTCGCAACAAGTCCATTCCAAGTTAGATATTAGTGAATTAGGTCACAACTTTAGGGCACTACAAAGAAAGAAAATTAAAATAATAAAGAATGCAGTTATTAATTTTGTCCCGAACTTTGTATATATCCATATAAATGCAGTGCATTCTCGTGTTGAAGTACTCTTCATGTAATAATACGTACTCGTTGACTAAACACTGAATTCCACATAACAAGTTGACCAGTTATGGAATTCCACAATAACTGGTCACTTGTTGTGGAATCCGGTCGATTGTTCGTTCTCTAATCTGTTTGTATTACGGCTTCGAATTTACCAGATTTTCTAATCAGGTGTTTATTATGAATACAACAGAATCATACCCCGTTATAATACATTATTTAGAAAACGGTTTTCAGAGAAAAACCGTAACATATCACGGAATATATCAACATTGATTAATGCGATTGTAGCGGTTTTATCCCGAGTTTTCATTTTAATAAGCAAGAGAGGGAGGTGAAATCCATATACGAGATTATTGAACTGCCTGTCACGCGTGGATTTACCATTCTATATATTTTTTTGTTATTGTTCATTTTGGCATTAATCCAACTAAATAGAAAGGGAGCTAACCAATGTATGTATACAATGCAGTCGGTAATAAATATAATTCTATTAAAAGCCGTGTTATAGTGGATCTGTCATGATCTAATAAATTCGAGATATAAAAAATGGATTAACAGTTATTATTAACGAATAACAAACAGTTGATTGATGGCTTAAAATCACTAAGAGCTGCTCATCGTAAAATTATCGTTATAAGTTCGTTGGGAATTTATGGTCGTCTAAAACAGAAACCTCTAAAACTTTTCCCTAACTGCAACACAATACAATTTCGAGAGGATTTAGTCCGCGCTGTCTAATAGGTAGTTTCGGGATTTGATGGTCGAGTAGGGTTTCTTGCATCTGAAATATTCAAGCTATATTCTACCGGAAACGATTGTCCATTGAAATAAACCGGGACTGTGTATTAAGCTTTTAATGGAAATACACCCTAATCTAGTAAATATGACTGTATATAGGTATATAAGAGTATCTAGATATTATTGACCCAGTCACAATTGGGGACGTAAAATAGAACCCTGCGGCATTCCAAAGTTGAAACAAAGCAGTTATACAAATATACTGGATGGAAGCAATCGAGTCCGGTTAGTACAGTTGCAGTATAAATTGAACTAAGAAAAGTTTTCTCCGTGTTGGCAAAAAAGAAATTAAAACTATTTGACATAATATAACCTCTGTCATTATTTAATGGTGACAGTGATTAGGTGACAGCCCGCTGGAGCTTGGGGTTCGATTCTTGGAGGAGCGATGACATTTTTTTCGGAAAGTTATATCGATCTACAATAGCTGTTGGGAGCAAAGTGTTAAACTGTGCAGTGTTATGAACATCGAGATAATCCTGCAACAAGGCCATTGAATATATTACCGTCATGTTATGTCGTTTCGATCATTTCCAACACTGTAAATTTGGGATGAATTGAATTGTCAAAATTACACGTACACATAAGCTACTGCTATTTAGAAAAACTTAAATAAAAGGGAGGTCAAGAAAAACAAGAAATGAAGAAGAACGGTTTTGAACAGTTAGTTGAAAAATAGAAAAGTCAGGTGAAGGAGAAAAGTTCTTTTTAAAAGAAGAAAAGACATAATAAAATAGGAAGTCAAAAGTTTGAAAAGAAGATTGAAAATTAGAGAGACAGGAGAAAGAGAAACGATTTTGAGAATTGAAAGAAAAAAGATTTGGATTGATTTTGAAAAATGACGGATGAGAGAACATAAAAAGCAAAAAAATTTGAATAAGATTGAAAAGTGAGAAAAGGAAAAGAAGAAAGAACAGAGTAGACGAAGAAGAAAATATTGAAAGAAAGGAAAAGGAAAAGAAGTAGAAGCAGGAACAAGGTGTTTTGGGGATAAAAATATTTACATATCACACACAAATTATTAAGGTAAGAGAGAGTGGGTTTCAAAATCATTATTGTAAAGTGTTTAATATATGTTTTTTTTTGAACACTGCAGTACATAAACGCACACACAAACTACACCAAAAGAATCGCTGACAAGTCAGACAAGCAATGCAGCTTAAGAAGCTACTGTAACTAGCACCCACGGCGGATACAAAAGTTCAAATCACATCAGCTTTCTACTTGGCATATTTCGCAAAATAATTGACAAAAATTTTTTCCCCGCACGCTTCTTTTTTAAATTCGAACTTTTAAGAGCTGTCAATTATGTTGTGAAGTAGAAAGCTGAAACTTTAAAACATACAACAAACCTAAAACAACCTGAAACACCTATCGATTAGGAGACTGGAGAGGGGTGGTCAAAAATTTTTTCAAAATTAATTTTTTCAATGGTTTAATAAACCTAAAAGCATTAGAAGAAAACTTCTTTTTTCTTTGAACAAAATTAGATTTTGAGTGGAACGAAAAGGACCAATGGGGTTGAGTCGGGGGCTGACTTAAATTTCAAGTTTATAGAATTTGGACAAGGTGGGCTGAAAATCGGGGTTTCGGTTTTTTTAGACAGAGGACAATTTTAAGCGGTGGTAAGAAGGAAAAAGGTTCCAATTTCGGTTTCTCTCAATTATTTCATGAACCAAATATGTTAGAAGGCTATTCGGAATTTTCACGCTTCGAAGTACCGTCAAAACAAGAAATATCTTTTAAAATGTTAAAGAGTAAGTGATGGGTTAAAAAAGAATAATTTTTCCGTTTCTTCTCGACAAAACTTTTGCGAAAGGAGCGTCTTTTTTCTCAATTTATTTATGAAATACGTCTAGTAGAAGCGACATTTTGTTTTTCTCAATCATTTAATGTACTATCTATGAGAGAAAACTGCTCAAAATTTTGACGTTTGGAATTACCATAACAACACGGAATATCTTTAAAAATGTCGGAAAAGGAAACTTCGGTTTTAATGGGAGAAGTAACTTTTTATTTCTCTCAATTATTTTGATGGATTACGTATGGTAGAAGACTATCCAGGATTTTGTTACTTAAAGTTACCATAAAAACACGAAATATCTTCAAAAATATTCCAAAAGTAAGAACTGGTTCGAAAAAGAAGCACTATCCGTTTCTTCTCGACAAAACTTCAATTTTGAGTGAGCGAAATTTTGCTCAGTTATTTCATTTTATTCAAGCTTTTGCTGTTGAAATAAAATTTCAAATTTTGAAAAAACGGGGGGTGAGTCAAAAAATGGATTTTGTGGTGTTTTCTTTTTTTGGATTTTGTTCACGTGTCTCATTTATGTACGATAACAGGCTATTCTAATTTTTAGCGTTTGGAATAAAATTTTGAATTTTAAGTAAGTGGGCAGCGTGTTGAAAAGTGCAGTTTCCGTTTTTATTTTTTTTTAAACGTAGTGATCGCGGCAGCGAAATTTTATTTTGCTGAATTAATTCATATGCATTGTATAAGAAAAGGTGTTTCTAGCATCTAGAAGAACATTTCGAAAACGTGAGGGTTGAGCTATGAAATGGGCTTCGTTTTTTGTTTCGAGGAAAGTTCGATTTTCAGCGAGAGTGTAGCGAAATTTTGTTGTTCTACAATATTTTATATTATATATAAAATATCATTCAACTGTTTTTCATCTGAAGCAACTATAATAATCTGGAATAATTTAAAAAATTCTCAATAAGTTAGTATTAGATCGAGTATGTAGAATCGATTTTCCGGTAGGAAGAGGAGGCAACGAATTTTTTTTTCTCAGGTATATTCTGAACAATGAAAGTTATTGATATTTTTAGCCTAGGAATAAAATTTCAAATTTTGAAGCATACCTGGAAGATGTGACGAAAAATGGGTTTTGTAGTTTTTTTTTATTTTGTTGGCTTTTCTCATTTATGTACACTCGACACTCTTAGTCCTAAAACGGTTTTACTAACCGACAATACAACAAATCTTACAGCACACTACTAAAACCGTTAGAAAACTAAGTTGTGTCGAGTGTACGTTTTAACGTTATTTATGTTTTTGACAGTTAGAATAAAATTTTTGGAAGCGTAGTGAAGACGGGAGCATTGTTTTTCTGAATCATCTCATGGACTGCGTAAAAAAGAAGGTCAAAGTTTCTCTGAAGCAACGATAACTGATCTAGAATAACTTGAAAATTAAACGATTGGATCAAAAATAAAATCTTTTGCCGTGAAAAATCGACTTTCATGTGGGACGCAAAAAAGAAGTTTTTAGCGTTTGTGTATGTAGTATGTGTAGAAACTTGGGGGTTGGTCTGAAAAAATAGTTTTTTTCCGTGTTTTGTCAAAATTTCGTTTTTGTCTGGTTAGTAATTAAATTTGCAAAACGTGGAGGGTGGAGCAGAAAAAATGATTTTTGGTGTTTTCGATAAAATATCGATTTTGAGCAAAGATGGAGACGGGCAGCAAAATTTAGTCTTCATCAAAAATTTACCTGTTGTACATAGAAGACTATTCAACTTTATAACATCTTGGAATATCTATAACAACCGAGAACAACTCTCAACATATTAAAAGGAAAATGGAGGTTGGACCAGAAAATGGTTTTTTTTCGATTCTATTTTGAGGCTGCTAAGAGGGGGCAGTGAAAGTAGTTTTTTTTTATTATATTATGATGATTTTGATCAGTCAGGCTCAAACCTGTCCTCAATTACATAAATATTTGAGATTCGTATTTGCTAGCAAATAATATTTGACAATCGGATGCTAAACATGACTACGAAAACATTGTAGGCAACAAAAAAATTGTAATTACCAAGTAATGAAAGTAATGAAGTTATTACAAACAAATGTTTTTCTGTAACTACTAATTACCGGACAATTAAAATACTGTTTAGGAAGCATTAAATTAAAATACCTATTATCGACATGATATTGCAATAAAAGTTACATAATTTCCGTTATAAGCTTTAATTTTATAAACGTTTATCGATGTTGGCAAATATGGGCAATAAAATTACTGTAATAATTACAATTCAACAACTTCTTAGAATCCCACAAAAGCAATTTCCGATATTTATTGTCCTTACTTCATAAATTTCATTATAATGTCACACAGATAATATGCGTGACTGATATAAAGAGGTGGTCTTATATTAAAAGAATACAAAATAATAAACACAACTCCTGCTTGTCACCGCAAATACTAGCTTTATGATTGGAAATAAAACAAAAATCTCTATGCAGCGTTGGTTATTTTAGTTTGCCCATTCAGCAAACTTTAATAAATTGTTCCGCATATTTCTGAGTCTGAGGTGCGAACAAACATAAACAAAGCGAGAATATAACCGTAGCGTACGAATTACGAAGTGCGGCTCGACTTTAATTGCTTCCTACAGTCGATCTGACATTAACCCACGGTCTATTTTCGAACGAAATATGTATCTGGAAATCGAATCCAATAAAATCTCGAAAGAGTAACGAACAGGCACATAGTTAACGGGGAAGTACTATAAACGACTGTTTCTTGGGTTATGACTGCGCTCATAATACGTGTTTATATACAAAATCAGGAAGTCTGGATTACGTATGCTTTTATGGGACGTTATATTGTTATCGTTTTATGGGCAGAATGTTTTTATTTCACTTCAATTTTTTTGTTTAACCAATTCAATAGAAACTATAGCGGGTGTTTACACAGATTCTAATCAAGTTCTTTTGGCTAACGACGCAGAACAAGATAGTGAGAGGCTAAAAATCAAATTATTATTATTTGCTATAGCAAATGAGTTGAAAATAAACTGAAAAATTTAATAAAAATTAAAATAAATCAAATCCAATTGTCATAATCACATAACAACAGTTACAAATGATCGAAAATGTTGTAAACTAATTGCGAGAGAATCTCAAAAATGAAGAAAAAAGAAATCGTCTGAAGTAACCTCATTTGCTACACAAACATATAAAGAACGATTGTGAAGTACAAAATGATATAACAATGTTGCCTTTAGAACAGAACCTCGAAGAACATTTATACCCTTCCCGTTGGCGTTCTCGAGGTGCTTAGACACTTTCCAATAGAGTAGAAACTGCTTATAACGAGAAGTCAGGTTAGGTTAGGTTAGGTTAGGAGTGGGGTGGCATGCGGGCCTGTTTCACCGCGACCTTTACAGGTCTATTGTGATCCCCTTTACCTTAGAGAACGCTCTCTAGTTTCGCCTTCTTAATCAGACTTATCATTTTTGATAGCGGCTCTTTTGTGTAGCCGTTGGCTGTGGGGTTCTCTACCCCCATTACTAGAAACCTTGTCCTCGCTAGGCCGTCACAGTGGCACAAAACATGAACTGGGGTTTCTTCTTCCTCTTGACAGAATCTGCCGAGAGCATTTTCTGCCAGGCCTATGTTAAACATATGCCTATTCAGTCTGCAATGACCGGTCATCAGACTTACTATCATTTTGACAGACTTCCTGTCTTTACTCAGTAGGTCTTCAGTAAACTTAGGCCTCTGTTCCCTTAGGAACTCCTTAGCCTGTCTTTGTCCTGGCGATCTTTCCCACCATTCCTTGGACTTGTTTTGTGACCATTCGTAGATGGACCTCTTAATTTGTAATTTGGTAGTGCCCAAGGAAGGGGCCGCTCCTATGAAAGGCCTTGACGAGCCTCGTCTGGCCAGCTCATCGGCCGCCTCGTTTCCCTTCACTCCCATGTGGCTGGGGACCCAGGCCAAAGTAATTTTCCTTAAGGTGCCCGCCTCATTTAGGGCTCTTACGCAGTCCCAAACCAGCTTTGAGTCAGCACTTGCGGAACTAATCGCTTTAAGTGCTGCTTGGCTGTCAGAGTAAATAGCGACGCTTTTTCCTGGTTCGGCCCAACTGTCTACTTCTCTGACACAGTGGTGAATCGCCGCAACCTCAGCCTGGAAAATTGTCGAGTCCTTGCTGAAGCTCAATGAAAGGGCCTTGCACGGCTTCTTTCACTCAAAGGAACTCAAACGAATTTTAAAATCGCTCGTTATAAGCGAATATTGTTATACCCGGTTTTTAAATTTTAGTGGAAAATTTATCACTACTATTTCATCAAATCTGATTCACATACATAGTTGTTTCAAATATTTGTTGTATTGTTATTTATTAGAAGTACGTACAGTCTGTTCGAAAATTAATATGATGTGATGGAAGATACATTATAACTTTGATGTTGCGAAACGAATGCACTAGGTTTGACCGACATTTATTTTAGAGCGCAATTACAATATTGATATTCATCAATCAAAAATTGAGTCGAGTTTAGAGAAGATGATTTTTATTGGATCTTTTAATTGCGGAGGTGACAGTAATTTTGGAACAGACTGTACATATATGTAACCAATTATGTATATTAAATAATTTATTTGTATCAGTAAAATAAATATAGAAAATAGGCAAATATTTATGGAAAATAATATTCTGTCATTTTTTCTCTGCTTTTTCTCTGCCAAAATTTTCTTGGAGTGATAGGTGACCATAAACATTTTCTTCTGAATTTACAACTGCCTCGTGTTCGAAGAAAGTTCTCAGCTTCAATAAACATTTCCCTACTTGTGGCACCGAAACTTTAGTTGGAGGATCACCACTTTCATCATCGTCGAAATTGGTGTGAACATATTCTTGTGTTGTGTCGGTTTGGTTGTGCTTTTTCTACGCTTTGTCTATAATGTCTTCATCATTAGGAATACCACTGATCCACTGTCATCGTCAACTCCAACGTAATCTCGAAAATTGACGGTTTCATTGTTCAATACAGAAGCAAGTGCGCTTGGAAGTAGCTCATCTTCTCAATCCCAGACTTCTGATTCTTCTTAGCGTGTGACTGTGTCGGCTGAAAACCATCCAACATGTTTAAAAGCATTTCTGATTGTGGTACTTGTGATATTGTCCCAAACTCTGTCAAGGAAACCTGTAGCATCTATAGAAGACTAATAAACGACTGAATATTTTGCTCAATTTCATGAATTAATTGAAGTACCAGAGATTTCCGTA
Source organism: Holotrichia oblita (assembly GCA_023690525.1). Taxonomy (NCBI): domain Eukaryota; kingdom Metazoa; phylum Arthropoda; class Insecta; order Coleoptera; family Scarabaeidae; genus Holotrichia; species Holotrichia oblita. The sequence continues at coordinate 16,234,627 of CM043017.1, forward strand.
AATGGAATTTTAAGGAATTTATGACACCTTGATCCATAGGTTGCAGTTTCGCTGTTGTATTTGGCGGTAAAAAGACTAAATTGGTGTTTCTTAAATCTTCAATTTTAGGATGAACTGCACAATTATCTACCACCAGTACTATTTTCTTTTTTTTTCGGACAAAAAATAAAAATTTCGGATGTCATCCAAGCATTCTTATTTGCATGGTATCTTAAAGGTAAAATCTTGATGTCTTTAAAGCAACGGGATATTTGAGCTTTAACAATTATGGACGTTATGGGCAGTCTCGTCTGCGTTGAAAATATCAGCGGCTGTGTATCCAGCTTTCAGTAAAGGCCAAGTGTTTATTAACCAGTTTTGGACTACTGTTTGATTTACAGATTGACTTTATCTAATTTTACTTTTTCCCCGTCAATCACAATATCTGCTGGGGTGGTGACACCCTCGTTTTTTTTTTAATAATATACAACAGGTTTTATTTTTATTTAGTTGTAGATCATTTTCAGTAAAGTATTGTTTTACGAAATGATATAGGAGTATATCAGTTCCAGTTCGTACTAAAGTTGGAAAATCATAAGCACTAAATAGCAAATTTGTGTCATCCGCATAATTAATAATTTTTTAGTACATGAGACATTTTTAAAAATATGATTTATAAAAATTAAGAATAAAAGTGGATCCAGTACGCTGCCCTGGAGATCACCAACATTTGTAAAGAGCGTATTAGAATGGAATACACCAGAAACAGTGTTAATTCTAACTGTATGTTGTCTATCACTTAAGTATGATCTGAACCACTCCAATGTCACACTCCTTATACCGTAATATTCAAGCTTATGAAGTAAAATTGTATGCGACATAGTGTCAAGTGCTTTACTAAGGTCTAAAAAGAGACCGCAGACTAAATTGTTGTTTTCTAAATTAGATAATATCCAACTCTTATATTCAAAGAGTGTTGTGCTAGTGCTTTTTCCACTTACAGAGCCATGCTGATTTTCGTTAATAAGGTTGTGTTTGTTGAGTAAGGATAGAACCTGTTCAGCAACCACAGACTTCTAACTCGTATGTACTGTTAGATAATGATTTTGCATTTTGATGTTTTGGCCAAGTTTGGGGATCTTTAAGTTGGTCAGCTTGTTCAGAAGAAATAGATATTTTATATGAAGAGTATTCATCCGGATATTTCGACATCAATTTTTCGTACTTGAAGTCAGTGAATGATTTATTTTTAAGATAGTCTCTTATCTGTGATTCACTGGTGTACGGCTCCAATCTTTATACATGAAAGTGCTGTTATAAAATCGCTCCTTTTGATTAGATGCTTTATCATTTAAACATCCTTTTTGTTGTTGCTTTTGCAAAGTATCACGATAAGTAGACATCTTTTCTTTCATAATGGCGAGGATAGTTGTTTTGGGTTTTTCTCTGTTTGTTTCTCTACATTTTCAAGTTCTTTTTCAATTGTAAAAGCATTTTTTCTTTGGGTGTGTTTTTTTAATGTTTTATTTCTTCACGTAAAATTTTGTTTTGTTAAATAATAATTCAGTTAATTTTAACATCGCTTCATTTATTTTCATTGCAATACACGTATTAACATCTAGTAATTGCCCGGAAATATTGCTCGACACTGCATTTATATGACTGACCTCAGATGGTTGATGTAAGGTTAGGTCGATTTCGCACTCTTCACATCTCCAGTTTTCTTGGCTCTGTGCAAGTTGGTTCATCTTGTTAATCTAAACGAGAGGACAAACTACCAGAAAGGCACATTAACGTGTTTGAGCGCTGTGACCGTTCAAACTTTCATAAATTTTCTGGACAATTTTTTCATCATATAAATATTACCTAGCTCGATAACCGTTTGATGGATCTGCTTCCTCCTCGGCAAGTAGGTTCACCTTGTTAATCTAAACGAGAGGCCAAACTCCCAGCTAAGCACATTAACGCGTTATAGAGATAAATTTTCTCGAGAACCGTTTGATGAATCTGCTTCGCTCTCGACCAGATGGTTCATCTTGTTAATCTAAACGAGAGGACAAACCCCCAGGAAGGCACATTAACGCGTTTGAGCGCTGTGACCGTTCAAACTTTCATAAATTTTCTGGACAATTTTTTCATCATATAAATATTACCTAGCTTGATAACCGTTTGATGGATCTGCTTCCTCCTCGGCAAGTAGGTTCACCTTGTTAATCTAAACGAGAAGCCAAGCTCCCAGCACGGCACATTAACGCGTTATAGAGATAAATTTTCTCGAGAACCGTTTGATGAATCTGCTTCGCTCTCGACCAGATGGTTCATCTTGTTAATCTAAACGAGAGGACAAACCCCCAGGAAGGCACATTAACACGTTTGAGCGCTGTGACCGTTCAAACTTTCATAAATTTTCTGGACAACTTTTTCATCATATAAATATTACCTAGCTCGATAACCGTTTGATGGATCTGCTTCCTCCTCGGCAAGTAGGTTCACCTTGTTAATCTAAACGAGAAGCCAAATTCCCAGCAAGGCACATTAACGCGTTATAGAGATAAATTTTCTCGAGAACCGTTTGATGAATCTGCTTCGCTCTCGACCAGATGGTTCATCTTGTTAATCTAAACGAGAGGACAAACCCCCAGAAAGGCACATTAACGCGTTTGAGCGCTGTGACCGTTCAAACTTTCATAAATTTTCTGGACAACTTTTGCATCATATAAATATTACCTAGCTTGATAACCGTTTGATGGATCTGCTTCCTCCTCGGCAAGTAGGTTCACCTTGTTAATCTAAACGAGAGGCCAAACTCCCAGCTAAGCACATTAACGCGTTATAGAGATAAATTTTCTCGAGAACCGTTTGATGAATCTGCTTCGCTCTCGACCAGATGGTTCATCTTGTTAATCTAAACGAGAGGACAAACCCCCAGGAAGGCACATTAACGCGTTTGAGCGCTGTGACCGTTCAAACTTTCATAAATTTTCTGGACAACTTTTGCATCATATAAATATTACCTAGCTCGATAACCGTTTGATGGATCTGCTTCCTCCTCGGCAAGTAGGTTCACCTTGTTAAACTAAACGAGAAGCCAAACTCCCAGCAAGGCACATTAACGCGTTATAGAGATAAATTTTCTCGAGAACCGTTTGATGAATCTGCTTCGCTCTGGGCAAGTTGGTTCATCTTGTTAATCTAAACGAGAGGCCAAACTCCCAGGAAGGCACATTAACGCGTTTGAGCGTTGTGACCGTTTACACTTTCATACATTTTCTGGACAACTTTTTCATCATATAAATATTACATAGCTCGATAACCATTTGATGGGCATTTGTCGAATTTTCGACCTACGAGGGGTGGAAAGGATTGTACTCATCGCTCTGAGTGTTGTACCGAAGTGATTTCGGTCCTATCTCTCTTAATAGCCGAGATATTTCAAAAAAAAACGAAAAAATCTAGCCGGGCATTTGTCCAATTTTCGATCTCCGAGGGGTGGAGCTTGTGCCGCTCTCTCGCATGTTTGTAAAGTCTTGCAGATTGAGATTAACACATTTTATGTGGTAATTCGCTGCACGTTTACCTTTGCAAAGGATATACTCCTCATTTCTTTCAATTTTCTTCGCACAATGATCACATTTCACCACCATACTTGCTATACTTATGGTTTGTCAATACACTCTAGCCTCAATCTGGCTAGTCCGCCGCATTGGCACAGGATGTGCTGCGAGGTCTCTTCTTTTGTCTGACAAATTCTGCACATGGCGTCTTCCACCAGACCAAGGTTGTTCATATGCTTATTGAGTCTGTTATGCCCTGTTAAAAGGCCTACAACCAGCCTGATCGTTCTCCTACCTTTGTTTAGAAGGTCATCAGTGTATTTAGGCATGGATCGCACAAAGACAAGTAGACTAACCTCCAACCAACACCTTTGAGGACAACAACACCTGTAAGATCCAGCCACATCTTTTGCGTGTTACGGTTATTTCTAATACAATTTGCTTTTTAACATGACACATCTTAATTATCCTAATTATTCTGTTTATAAAATATTACCGTGACAATTGATGTAACTATAGATTAAACTTTAAATTATGAACATAACACGAATACTAAATGTGTTGTTTCATAAATTTATTCATAAATGAGCGATTTTGACGATTATGAAATGATGTAAATTACTAAATTATGCGTAAAAGGAAAGTATGACTCAATTCTGCTTGTACGTTTGATCTGATCGTCAGTAATTAACAAACTATTGTTAGATTAGCATACTATGGAAAAACATTGACGTTTAATTGAAAATTACATTGAATCGTTAACTAGTTAAGTCAAAGCTTATCGACTCAAACTTGTTTTCATTAAATGCTTCGCTATGAAAGTTCATCTTTAAACCAACCAAGTCTATTACAATTCTACACTTTCCTTCAGTATTATTCGGAAAGGCACACCATCTTTCTCGAGTTCTAATTCGTATTTATTGTATTATCGGTAGCGGCTGGCTGTTGCTTCCCACTACCTATACATTAATTTATTTTTTTTCATTTAGTTAAGTAGTCGGGGTTCTCCAATTGTAAGGTATAAATCCGTAAATGTGCCCGGAACATCGCACTTACCTTACCCCCTAGCTTACCACTATATATACGATCCTGAATGAACGCCGAGGGAGACTAGCAAGATGGTGATGTGGCGTACAACATAAAGATCGTAAAAGGAGCAATAAACCATCAGGGGTAACCGGATAGATATGGACCTCACGGTTTTCTCCACTCTAATGCGTTTACGCTAAGCGCCGACCCTGGCTTTTACGAATATTATATAGAGAAGAGGGTGTAATACGTATGTGTATACGCTACCGGTTGGTGCGTTGAAGAAAAGGGACGCGCGTGCATGGATAATTTGTGTCGTTGTGTTCGTTCATTCATTCATTCAGATTCTGACGAGGATCCTGTTAAATTCTTTATGCGTTTCGAAAGCGGTCGTCCGCCGAGGATTCAGAGGTTGATGTTTGCCGCGGCGATGGTTTGGGGAATCGTAAATTGCGCCGCTTTAGTAGAGGCCGTTTTGTTCGCGCGTACGCGCCGTATATTTTGATTATGATATAAAACGTTGTAATCGAGTATTCTCTTCCGCAACCTGCGATTCATGTTGTTACTAACCCGACAAACTCGGGACTCGCGATGAATTGCGTGAATATTTACGATAAGGTATAACGAGGTATGAGAAGATTTTATATTTTATAAGAAATATGTAATGAACAAAGCTGCTATATGTATATTGTCGGTGGCATGAATAATATTACTGTTTTTTTTTAATTTATTTTTTAATTACGTCATTAAAATTGAACTAGTCTTCAAGGTAGTCGCGAAGGGAAGCCTGCTCGCTTAAATTAAGTTAAATATGTTCTATCTTTTTGAAATTAAAAAACTAAACCTGAACGAAAATTATGTTAGGTTCCATTAATGTTGCTAATAAATTATGAATTCCAAGCAAAATTTCCTTTCTTTTGTATTGAAATCCAAACGTAAAACTTTATCCATGATGATCTAAACAAGAACTGAATAGCGAACTGCGATGAAATTAGGTTTTACATTCGAAGGAGCACTGACGAGACCTAGAAGGTCGAAACAACGTGACCTGCTTCAGATGCTTAATCTATTTTCATTGCACTCGCTTGCAGTGGCGATTTCAATAATATATCATGAACGTCTATTACAGACATTTTTTGATTTGATATGAAATTATCGATAATATATCGATTCTATTGTAAGAGCAAAGCTTACAATACCAGCAAGGTGAAGAAACAGAAACACAAATGTCCCACAATTTTTTTTGCAGTGCAACCAACGACTTCTAAATAGGAGGGCTATTTTTTTTCATGGTCCAATCGCTCGTGTAATTAAAACCACAAACAACATTCATATCAGTTGCAAACAGCGATGCCAGATCTCACGATTTATCATGAGTTCACACGATTTTGTTGCCAGTCTCACGATCCTATCATAAGAGCCATTTATCTCACAATTTTATTTAAAAAAATATAAAAATTTAAAAAAGTGTTCGTGCGTCAACATGATTTAAACCTAGTTCAGTCTGTGATTTTTTATCATTTTCTACATTGGCGGCATTAAATAACTGCTCCCATCTATGGTTAACACAAAAAAAGTTACAAGCTTTCTGATTCTTGTCCTGGTGTAGATAACTATACGGTAAGTTTAGCAAGTGCAAAAACACAGTCGGGGGTCATCTTCCTGAAAAGAGTAATTTCAATGTTCTTTCGAGAAATAGGAGGAAGGAAGCCAATGTCAACCAATGAAGATCTCGTTCAGCGAGTGAATCAGGCGATTAGAGAAAAATGTCGGTTCACAATTTCTGAGTCGTTTCCCGAAATGTCAAGGTCAGCTCTGTACACCATCGTGAGTGGGACACTTCAGCACCGCAAATTGTGTGCGAGATGGGTTCCCAAGATGCTGTCCGACCATCACAAAACACAGAGAATGGGTGTCGCCTTAACGTTTCTCCAGCGCTACCATGATGAAGGAAAAGATTTTTTTAGCAAAATTGTCACAGGCGACGAGACATGGGTGCTTTACGAAACGGAAGGAACAAAAGATCAATTCAAACAGTGGATGCATTCTTTTTCCCCATCAAAGCCGAAGAAGTTTAAGCGAACATTTTCCAACAGAAAGTGTATGGCTACTGTGTTCTGGGACCGAAAAGGAGTTCTCTTAGTGGAATTCATGGAACATGGTACGACCATCACAGCAGCCTCGTACGGCGTGACTCTTCAAAATCTATCATCAGGCATTGTTCTTCTTCATGACAACGCTCGGTCCCATACTGCAAATGCAACAAAGAACCTCCTGCAGCAGTTTGGATGGAAAGTATTGGATCACCCCCCATACACCCCGGACTTAGCTCCTTCCGATTTGTATCTTTTCCCTCGCATGAAAAAGAACTTAGGAGGACACCATTTTGCTACAGACCAGCGTACAAACTTGGCTGAAAGCACAGGCGACTCAAACTCTATGAAGAGGGGATTGAAAAGTTGATACCACGCTACGAAAAATGAGAAGTAGATAGGAGGTGTACCTAAATGTTACAAATAAAACATGTTTGAATATTGTTTGTGGTTTTAATTTCACGACCGATCGGACCTTGAAAAAAAAAATAGGTCTCGTATTATCAAAGAAACACATACAAAGTATACTAGGAAATTTTTGCAATACAGGCTTATTTTTTTAATTTTTTCGAATACACTCTCTCCATCCTCCCAAACCAATCCTTGAACCAGCTCTGCCAAGTCCTATAACGGGGTAAGGCACATTCTTTGTTCCAAGCCCTCAGAAATTTCTCCTGACTGGAAAACAGCTTCCCTTTCAGCTTCATTTTCACATTTGGGAACATCGCAAAGTCGTAGGAAGCAAGAACTGTAAAGAGGGTGCTGAAAAAGATTCGTTGGAAGCTTTGGCCCGCTCAGCTGGAGCGTTGTCATGATGGCGAAACCAAGCGTCCATTCTTGACTTTGTTCGCAGGTTCTTCATCGATTTGATGACTTGAGGCAGGCACTGTTCTGTTAGCATTTAGCTGACTATATTTTGTGTGTCCCAGTCGATCTTAAAAATCATGCATGACATCATCATCATTTTCTCCTTTGCAGATTGGGATCTTCTGACAGCTACGGGAGTGTCCTCGGCATCGAAGACCCAAACTTTGTTTTGAGTCTTAATCGGTACATTATAATAGTCATGATGTTCACATAGCGAGATTGTCTATGCAGCATGCAAACGATCATGCAGAATTGAACGAATTTCCGGTGCATTTAGGCCTAAGGCGTCCTTTATCTGCTGATAGGTCACTCGCCTGGCTTCGTTGAGTATTGACGATAAAACAGTAATGGCTTTAACCACTGAAACCGCTGAAACCCTATGCAAAATTGCATACTATTGAAATAGTTATATAATCTTTAACATCAGACGGGTGACCTGTTTTTAAAACCGGACAAATTTGTGAAACTTTCCAGATTTCATGGGTCATGAACTAGGACAGCAGACACCTTATCCACTACACTAAGAAAGTTCATTTTTTCAATGAAGAGCGTCACATTTATAATTGAAAAAGACTAAGTAATGATATTTAAGTATTTATAGGATTTCATTCTCCATATTCCTCAATTATGCCGTCTACAGAATCAACGGTTACGTATATTAAAATGGTATACAGTTTGTGTTATAACAAAATAGAGAACGGAAAATTGATCATTCTACAAAGATATACATCGATTTTGCATTGTAAATTTTAAACACCGTTTTAGAGGTCGTAACCTTATAAAATAAAAACAATCAGGCATCTACTAACTGCGATCTTGAATTTGAAACAAACACGGTCGACATTCTGCCCATATATTCTACAAAACAATAACATTGAACAACGACGTCGGTGCAAACGTTTACTTGTTATTTTGTAACAGTTTCGTCGTCGCAGGTGGTACTTGTCAATCGAAACTGAGTCATTGTTATGCAATTTGCTAACCGACGTTCTCATTTACACATTGTTCGTTAAGTGTAAAATTGTACACCACCGTGTAGTATACGAATCCACGCACGTGTGGAAAGACGTACCAGAAATAATTCACAAATTTAGTATTCCGTGTTTGTATATATTCACAAGCAGCAGGAGTCTGTATAAGTAGCTACTACATAATATAAACGGCGCGACTGGAGCAGAAATAGAATTTTCGAAATGGTTATTAAGGTAAAACCGTACTTACTGTATGCACTTATGTAATAATAAAATGAACGAAAGAGAATTAGCGTTTTAATGGGTTCGTTCGTATTTCTAAACGTTCGCGTACCATATCATAAAATTTATTCTGAATTTTAAATTTTCACGCCGACTATTTTTAGCGCAATCCCGAATCCGGAAGAATAGAAATCCTCCCGTTATACGGTGGTAAGTTTTACCTTGCCTGTCTGCTACGGATGGTGTCGGCACATCGTCCCACAATACTCTCAAGTCCGCTGACAGCTGACAAAGGTTCCCGCTATCTCTTGTCGCTTTTTGCAGAATATAAAATTCTCAAATGTATGAATAACTGATACTTTGCCGAGATTATACAATGACGTCTGACGAATACATACTTAGGCGCGCTCACTCTAATGTGTCGGCTGGATAATACCGACATGTATACGCTCACTCGCGTGTATAAGAGCAATGTACTTATTTAAATATCTGCTAAAGTGCATGTGTCATATTTTTACGTTTTAACGAAACTTGAGAGTTGCTAAAACAAAAAAGATGTTCAACTACTTCGTTGAATGGCATGTTGACTTGTGTAGAGACATCTAATAATGTATTCATAATAAGTCGTCAAAGGACATCTAATTAATACAGTGCAAAAGCTAATGAGCTTTTGCACCACTACAAGTAAGATTGATAACTTCAAATTTTAGCTACTATTAAAAGAAATTTTATCAGGAGTATGCTGTTAGCTAGAAAACAGGTTCTCACAACCTAAGACAGTTTATAAAACTCACAACTTTTACCATTTTGTTCTCATTAAACCAGCAAACGTAAATGAAGGCTTAAAAATTTTTTCGAAACAAACAATTATTGCCGTAAAGGACTGAGAATTAACTACAAATATACATCTGGCATGTCTGTATGATAACCTTTGGTTTTTCGGTATCATTTTGTCAAAGCATGAAGAGGAAGGAGCACGACCTGTAGGGGAAAGTGGGGTATTAGCGCGATGTTTTTTTTAATGGGATGTAACTAAGTTATCAATGAACTATTTTCCTTCAAATTTGGGACACTTACAGAATATAGCTTTGTTTTTATGTGTTTGATACAAATGTGCTGAAATAAAAGACAATTATTTTGTTTTTTAATTTTTTAAAAAATTGTGCAAACACGCTGTTACCCCAAAGGATTTGGGTAATAGCGTGAGGTTTTCACGCTATTACCCATTTATTTAAAAAATGATTTAAGTGAATAAATATGAAAGAAAAATTTATTGGGACGTAAATGACACCTTCAAACAATAGGTACACAAATATGATAGGACATATGCTTTGAAAACTAAATTTTACTCTACGAAAATAAAAATATGAATATCAGAAACACAAAACTTAAACTTACTATAATCTAGTAATCCTCTATTATATACCAAATTTCTATTTTGGGTACAAATAAAGGAACAAAGTGAACAGAACATGTTAAAACAACGTAACCTAAATCTAAAAACAATTTTTAGCGAACATCAAATCTATCAAATGAAATGCCAAACTCTAAAAATGAGTGCTGCCGTTTTGTTGTTCCATGAAGCTTAGGACTCGGAAGTATCATTTTAATCCGATCTAAGTGAACCATCGATATATCAATCGCATTTGGAGACACAAATGCGTTGGCCACCTTGAACTCCTCCGAAAAAATGATATTTCATACTCTCGATTTTGGTCTATTTCAGTTAATATCTTGCCTACGTAATACACCGGTTGTGTTAGTTTAGGAATTTCGAATTGCACCAAAACATGGTCATGTTTTTTGGCTCCTCTGTTAGTGATGGAAATTCCTGTAATAAATCAGAAAATGATTCTGTATCATCGTCACCGGATGATAAAATTGGGTCATCGCTTTCTGAAGAAGACGTAAGATCTTCGCTCTGCTTCTTTTTACGATTTGTTATCGCCTTTTCTTGGCGTATTTCAGAAAAGACGTTTCTTATGTGAGAGTTTTTTGCTTTATTAGATTGTTTATTTTTCTTTAAATTAGCTTTTCTTTTGCTTTTCTTCAAGAATTTCCTTCATCGGTGTAGCTGTTATTATTTCAGATGATTTCCTCTTGAGATTTCTTTTTTGAACGCCGTTTTTGCTTTGTGTTGGCATAGGTAAGATATCTTTGAGCTTAATGATTGATGACCCGGAATTTTCTTTCTCTGGAGTTCTATTATTAATATTTATTATACTATCAACACTTTTGGAACAAGTTGCCCTTTCTGGAACCTCGGATTGTGTTCCAGATTGCACATTATATGGGCCAGCGTTTTTTGGTTGTAAAGCGTTTGAAGCAACAAAATCCTCTTCCGTAAATATAGTAGGCTGAAATGGCCAGATCCCAGCTGCCTTGAATCCATTTACACACTTTTCAATTGTTGCAACCTTTTGGTATGCTTCGGCAAATAGTTCTGCTATTTCGTATATAGTGATTCTTTTACCCGCATTTGATTTCATCCAATACGAGCACTGATAATTAAAATTATTTTTTAACGGCCCAAAAAACACAAGGTCCAAGGGCTGGGTTCTATGGGAAGTATGCGGCGGTAAGGAAATCATGTCTACCCCATTTTCTTTGGCCATCTCATACGCCGCCAGTGATAAATGGCTTTCATGGTTGTCCAGTATCAAGCAAACTCGTCGGTCTTTGTTTGGCTTTGCGTGACTTATAAAATGAGCCAACCATTTAACAAAAGCGTCTGAGTTGCTCCAACCATTTCCAGTCGCAGCACCTATGGTTCCAGGAGGAGCGTTCTTTAACAGTCTATCATTCATTAGTTTTCTGGGGTACAGTAACATTGGGGGTATATAATTACCCGCCGCATTCATACAACAAATTGCTGTTACCAAGTCACCTCGTTCAGCACTAGTGATTTTCCTATTTGTTTTACTCCTTTTTGTGATATTATTCTTCCTGGTCTATGCACCGTATGAAGGCCGGTTTCATCTACATTGTAAATATCTGCCGGAGAGAACGTATGTTTTTCATAGAGCATATTTAGATTGTTAAAATATGTGTCAATGGCTGTTCTATTAAAACTTATTACTCGATTTATGCTTGTTGCCTCGGGTGTTCTGAGAGACAAATTTCGGTGCCTCTTCATAAATCCATAGTAAAAATCAATCCCGGCTTTCTTTTCAGTTTTATTAAATGGGTGATTCAAGCCCAGTTTTTCTGCAAATTGAAAAATAATGGACCTAAATTCATTTACAGTGAGCCCATAGAATCGCTTTGAAATTTCAAGGCAATAATCTACAATTTCGAGCTCTTGTTTTTCACTAAATACTGCTGTCCTGCCAACTTTTTAGGCCTTCCTGGAACTCCTGCAGCATTGCGGCTTCTCTGCTTGACATGATCCTTAATTGTAGACCATGAAATCCCAAACATTTTGGATGCATCTGAAATTTTCATACCTCCATTGACAGCATCTAATGAGTCTTGAAGGGCTTCCGTGGACCATTTGGCTCTTATATTCTTTTTGGTATAATTTCGTACCATCTGAAAAAAATAGCTTTTAAAGTAAGTGAACACCATGATACAATAAACTAAAGGTATGATATCTAGCCGTCTCAAAGTCGTCCGCTACGCGCAGTGACGTCATTGCGTGCGTGGTTTCTATTGAGATACATACGAAGAGGCATGCAAATATTATGTTTTAGCTATTTTCTCTATTTCACAGGAAAATGTGTGCCATGGGTGAAGTAAAAAAAGTAATTACAAATTAATATTTATTAAATGAAATTAAAAAAACTCATTTTAAACATAACTTTAATTATAAATGGGTCAAAATAGTTGTATAGTTGTATTTTGAAAAAAATAATACATTATTACTTTCAACTAAAAAACGTTTATTGACAATACATTACAATACCAGTAAGTAGCAAAAAAAGGAAACTGCCTATTTGAAATGCGACTTTAGTTGTTGGAAGAAGTTATTTAAAAGAGTTTATCATAATAATTTTTCATAAGTAATAATTTTTGTCATTTTTCTTTTTTTTGGAAATTGTTAAATTTCGTAAATTTTGATTGAGTGCCAGATTTTCTTATCTTTGGGAAATGTAAAAAACCTTATATTTTTATCGAAGTTTTTGGCTTCGTTATCCACAATCCATCCGTACATAGCACACCTCATTATTAAAAGTTTCTTTATGAAAAAATAATAAAAACACCTTTAACCAATACCAGAACCACCAAACAAGGAAGTGACACCGAAACAGACTATAGAATAACATAAATATATGTCAAATGTAAAGCACATATAATACAGGTCCAACGTTGTGTGAGCCAGCCACCGGCAACGAACGCTCGCAATGACGTCACAGGCTGCGCGATATCATACCTTTCGTTTATTGTACCATGAGTGAACACGTTTTCAGATGTGTCAAAAAATGTTTATGATTTTTAACTGCCTAATTTATAATAAAAAGTAAACCCTGGATATATCATGCTGTTACCCAACACAAGCTGGGGTAACAGCATGATCGCGCTATAACCCCAAGCAAATTTCACGCTTTTGCCCCTTTAACCGACCTACAGAAACAAAAACAAAAACTATGGTTAGGACTTTTTTATTTACTTTTTACGACAAGTAACTAAAAAAGACAAACTAAAATACGGTATTATTAAATAAAACTACATTTACTTACATTTGTAACGAAGTTACCAGTCTTTGTTTTAGAGCATCTGAGTTCTAAGCATGTAAAAATACACAAAAAGTCGGATCGCCTCAAACGCACGTGTATCTCCCGGTAGATTACCACAGACTAAACGAAGGAATTCTATTACGCATCCGTTATGACCGACACAACACTGCCATCTATAGTATGTTCCTCAAAAACACTCATCACGCTATTACCCGAATCGCGCTAATACCCCACTTTCCCCTACCTATGTACCTCTTCTGGCATGGTTTCAAAAATTATTAAATCGTAAAAAACAAAACAAAGAAGCTGCCACCTATCTGACCTATGTGAAATTAGCTTCAAGTTTTGCGAAATTTCAAATTTTGAAAATTATGGCAGGTTGGTTTAGATTACTTTTTCGTTGCTTCAGAATTTTGCAAAATCAAAGAGTTGTTCCCAGTTATTATAGTTGTTCCAAAACTTCGAAATCAAAACTGGTATAACTAAAAAGATGTAGCAAACCAATTAAATTCTGCCAGCCCCTCTGTTGAAAATCGAACATTGTTCCAAAGTTAGGATTTTTGGCATTCACTATGGATGAAGTAAGTGGTGAAATCGAAGGTTTGCTTCCTCTCCCTTGCCCTCCTTCCCTGTGCCACCCTCCACACCCCTTCTAAAACTGAAACAATACTAAACAAACCTACAACTTGAACAACTCTAAAAATGTTTCACAAATTAAAAAAAAAAAATGCAGGCTCGCGAAATTTCGTTTTTCTCAATTATTTTGTAGTAGAATCAACTTTCAAAATTTCAGAATAAAATAAAGATGAGTGCGAGTGTGTTTCTAATCTTTCGCAAAATATTTTGACATCATCAGAAAAAATCTGATATGTATGAAACATGTATAAGAAAAATCGTCTGGTCCAAAGCTGCTGATAACTGCAAGATGGATACATATTACATTGAGGCTTTGCTAGAGGTTGGTAGAATATTCTGCTAATGCTGTCTTGTTGAGTTGGTAACAGTCCAGCAAGCGTTGATCACAAATTGATTTGAATTTTCAAGTCATAATGTGGAAAGCACATTCGAAAAACAGTTGATTGGTGTTGTAAGGTTGTTGATGATGATTTCGTCTTTAATTTGTGTGAAGACGAGAAAGGAATTGTTGTTAAGGTCTTATCTGACGAATGCGATAATCATTATTAACTTTTTGTTTTCAAATTAAAGCTCTAATATTCTTGATGTTTGGCTGGATCAGATATTATAATGTCATCTACATATTTAAATATGAAACCAAAATTGGAATGACAATTTGTTGATAGCCTTGTCCAATAATTCATTCAATACATAACAGCATAGCAATTATTGCCTCTTGGGCTTAAGAGCTGCCCATTGGAATTCCAAATGTTTGCTTGCAAAAATCATTGTTGACATTGAAAAAAAATGGTTGAAAATGAATTTGGTGATTTCCTATGTTGTATTGAGACACCTTATGTGCCAATTCTTTCGTCAGAAATAAAGCGATGTTTGTGAATAGTCAGACAACATTTTGCATATGGATTTGTCAATAACTGAGATGGCTAGAATCTCTACCATCTTTGTAGAGGACAGGCAAAGGAGTTCCTAAGAGAACAAAGGCCTGAGTTTACTAAAGACCTACTGAGTAAAGACAGGAAGACTGTTAAAGTGATAGTAAGTCTGTTGACCGGTCATTGCAAACTGAATAGGTATATGTTTAACATCGGCCTGGCAGATGATGATCAAGAGGAAGAAGTTCATGTTTTGCGCCACTGCATTGGCCTAGCGAGAACAAGGTTTCTAGCAATGGGTGTAGAGAACCCCACAGCTAACTGCTACATAAAAGAGCCGCTCTCAAAAATGACAGGCCTAATTAAGAAGGCAAAATTAGGGAGCGTCCTCTACGATAAAAGGGGATCACAATAGACCTGCAAAGGTCGTGGTGAAACAGGTTCGCATGGCCACCCCATTCATTTTTCGATCTATATTTTGACGTTTTCAGGTCTTGATTTCGAGATCCTGAAACAGTGCTTAAAATAATCTGGAACAAGTTTTGAAATTGTAAAAAAGGGGACCTTTCCATTTTATTATAATATAGAACAACCTTTCACAAATTTTCGAAAAAAGAAGAGGCTAATTTCATATACACCTGATTATACAGATAAAAAATTGGTAAGACCAACATCACAACATTTAATTAATTAATTCGGGACACGTCCTTCGAGGGCTCATTGGCCCTCATCATCAACCGGATACAGGACCACCACCCCTTGCAGATCGATCTTTATGTGTGTTTTGGAACGTTTTATGAAGATTTTTGAGGATTGCTTGATTAGGAAGCGAATGGGCGAGTGATGATACTGATCTAAATTTGATGATGATGATACTGATCTAAAATTTAAACGGAAGGGGGTGGTGTCCGTTTAATTTTGCTCAGACTGTTCATATGTTACATTTATCACTCAATAAATAAACGTCAGAAGGTTGTGTCAGTTTTTGATTCCTGATTATCTTCATTAGCTAACGTTCAAATATCAAAATAAATTTACGCGACATTACCGATGAATCCATGTCAATTGCGAAAGAATGAGCAGGATATATTGTTAGTTATATTGGCGCACGAGCAGGGCCTACTATCTGTTTTTAAGATGCAAGCCACAAAGAACGATGAAGATGATAACTATCTAGCTGCTAGTTTTTTTCTTTGCAACAATTTAAAACATTATTAAAACGTTTCTAGAATAAGAAAAACATGTATTTAACGTTTAAAAAAGGGCAGCTACCGGTGTTCCTCTTCAATTCTTTTTAATTAGAAATTCCATCCGTTTGGCGTTTAATTGAAACCTTTATATAGAATTTCCTCTGGTCCTCGAAACGAATGGAACGTGCGCCGTACTTTCTCTAACGCCGTCTGCAAAACGCAAGTCTCTCCTCAAACAGAAACCATAGAATGTCAAAAGGTTACAGAACCTTTCGTGCGATTTGCGTCTAGATTAAACCCCCCGAACTTAACGAAGCGTTATACCGAGAAATTTATACTCTCTTCTTCTTCGGATTCGTATACGTTCTTATTTTCGTCGGTTGGTATACACAGTATACATACCTACGGCTCAAGAATTCTAATTAAACATATTTCAAAATTTATTGTTGAGGAGAATTTACGAGGATATAGACAATGTTAATTAATTATATTATCGGAGTAATCCATTTATTCTGTGGGATTCAATTTTTGTCATTCATTTTTAATCTGCTGCAAAAACACAATATTGCTTTTACGCTGGGTCGCCGGGCTGTAGAGATTAACGTTGCTGTAATCTTTGCATTGCGTTCTTTCATATCTTTTACATACATATTCCGTTCTCGTTCCATTATGTTAATTTATATGGATATCTTTATATATGTATAGCACTTTAGATTGATTCGACAATGCATTTACGTGAAATATATGAAGCCTATTTCATTTATAAGTTTTTTTTTTCACTTTTTGCTTTTTTCCCCGTCTCTTTGTTTTCTAATCTGCTTTAATAATTTCAACAATTTAAAAGTGTTATTCAGCAATTGTTCTATTATTCTATGATTGTATGAAATTGTTATTTCCTGTTTTCAATCGTCCACCATTTAGTTTCTATTCTTACGACGCGACTTAGTCACGATTTCTGTGATATTATTAAATTAGCTGTGATTAGACGATACTAAGGTTGCATAAAGAAGGCGATAATTAAAATGAAAGCAATTTTATCGAGATTGAAAGTTAACATTAACAGAACAACACAAAAGAGAGCACCTACCTACCAGATGTAAAGGGTGAAGGGTATTTATGCCTTTCACCTCTACGGGTACGTACGAACCCGCCATCCTCAAGCAGTACTATTTCACTTAGTCAACAATATTTACAATAAAGACGCGTTAATTAACAATACCAAACATTTTCAGCAAAATCAGCTCTCACTCAGGATTGTCCCTAACGCTTTCCCTGTTTCTTACCACCAAAACCCTTTCGTATCTGTCGAAGTCTGGAAATAAATAGCAGTTTCTCATATCTGGCAAATGCTGTCCCTAATTTGAAGCACCATGATGTAGATGCCGGTAATAGGCACTCATGGTATGTTCTTGGAAATCACCCTGCGAAAAAGTACAAGCATTAGAACCGGACCACGTAGTTTCGATCTATCCGATCTCGTCAGCGATCCTTCAAATGCAAGCCCTAATTTCATCGTAATCCGCCATTCAACCTTAATTGCATAGTACCTTGGACAATGTACCACTTCCAACTGCATACCCTCTAGTACGCAAGGTCGGACATTACACAACACAGGTCGGGTAACAGCAGATACCGATCTAGCTCAGGGTCATTCCGTCTCAAATCAACGCACTTAAATAAAAAATTTTACTTGACCATCTCAGATTTTGATGAAATTTGGCATTGAGGTAAAGTTCATGTAGACCAAGAAAAATGGAAAGTTTTAATTTCTTATGTCCCCGTTTTTGAATTATGGCCATTTACAAAAATTGCAATAGCTCTTCTCCTAATTGAGCTAGAGACTTGGGAGTGGTGTTGTTTTCTTCTATTTTTAATGGCCTTTCATTTGATATGCAACACCTTGGAGGTCTTGAGAAAAATGATTTCTAAAATTGTTACTAAAATTTTGAATTTGGATTCCAAAAAAGTCACATGTTAAAAAAAATTCAAAATATTTCCAAAAGTAGTTTACTATAAGGATAAGCAGTGTGTAATTTAAAACTAATATGAATTTTGAGAAAATTTATAAATATAAATTTTTGGTATATTTTAAATCCAAAGATCACTTAACTTCATTTCAATCTAACACCCTAATTTAAAAAAAAATATATTTAGGTAAAATAAGAATTTTAAGTAAAATATATTTTAGGCCTACATTTATTTATTTGACGCAACTTTTTTCATAACAGACACAATTATATACGTAAAAAACAATAAAACAATATTTATCAATCAAGTTTTTTTACTAGTTTCAAAAAATTCAATCCAGTGTGAGGCCTGGAGAGTTTTCTTATTTCTGGTGACTATTTTGGAGTCCAGTACTGACAAATAAGATTTTGAGTTGGCAACCCTGGCAGTGTGTGACTAGTTCAGACTTGCTTCACATCCTCAACCACTGCAGTGAAGCAGCGAGCAGCTCAGTCTGACTTGTGGCTGAGGTTTTATATCTTTTCTGAATCATAAATGTAAACGTCTACAAAACCTCATCTAAACAGAAATATTTTTAAGTAAGAACCCATTACTATCCCCATTTGAAACTTTGCACACTATTTAGTCTTATAGTAAACTACTTTTGGAAATTTTTTGAAATTTTTTAAACATGTGACTTTTTGGGAATTCAAATTCAAAATTTTAGTATCAATTTTTTAAAACATTTTTTCTCAAAACCTCCTAAATGTTGCATATCAAATGAAAGGCCATTAAAAATAGAAGAAAATAACACCACTCCCAAGTCTCTAGCTCAATTAGGAGAGGAGCTATTCCAATTTTAGTAAATGCCCGTAGAGCAATTTTGGGCGATTTATGGAAACTTTAAATGGCCATAATTCAAAAACGGGTTGACATAAGATATTAAAACTTAACATTTTTCTTGGTCTACATGAATTTTACTTCAATGCCAAATTTCATCAAAATCGGAGATGGTCAAGTCGAATGGGTGTGTTGATATGACATGGAATGACCCCTCAGATAATTTGTGGATTTTCAGTCCCGCTAGATGTCTAGATCTGCTAAGCAATCTAGTGGTGATTCCATATAAAACGTCAAGAAATTCCACATACCTGTGTTGTGTTATGCCCAACGGTGCTACTTTGGACCGTGCCCACTAGGGGGCGTGGAGTTGGAATTAGTACATTGTTGAAGATGAACATTTCTTCTTCAACTTCCATTTCATTTGTCCTATTGTATATTCCATATTCTTTGGCTATATAACCGAACAGCTTTTAGTGTTGCTTAGCTGTCTGAGAAAGTTTATACATCTTCCTGGGATCGGCCGATTGTGGCTTTGCTATTTATTTTATCGAAACATATTCTGAGTAAAAGCTGTCTAGAATGAAGTTCTCTACAGCAAGAAAATATTTTCTTATATTCAGGGTGTTTAATTAAATGGAATACCCTATATATTATTGCATTTTGGAATTCCTTGATGGTAAGGTAATTCTAATTAACATACTCTGCACTAAAACCCAACAGTTTTAGAGATATTCAGTTTCGAAAGGAAGAAAATGAATTTACACAGAGTAATTAAAAAATGAATCTAGCCTTTCCTAATAATCGTTTTGGAAGAAATCGTGGGTATTATTATGATAATACTTCAGCTTGATTGTCGATACTAAACATTCATGTTATATTATACTGGGTGCTTAGTAATCGAAATCAAAATTAAATACCTTCAAACGACTAAAATTCGTTTATTTCAAATGGAACATCCTGTATATTTTCATGCTAGCTATTGCAGATTTTTCCTCTCTTTGGATTCCGCATAACATTCCCCATACCTAAAGTTTATACATTTGGAGTTCTAAGTAATTTTGTACAGAAATCTAAAATTTGAAATAAGAAGCGTGAATGAAAGCACTATAATATAATTTTTGTCCTTATATATTGAGATTGTTGCTGAAAATTGGTTCTGTTTGTATTTTCAAAGTTCCATAGCATACATTTCTGCCTGAAAAATGTTTGGACCACCGAAACCTTGCATCTCAGCCCACTCGTGTGTTAGTTTTGGATCCATTCATATACCAACGTAAGGACGAGTCTTATAATTTAGGTCCATTGGACTCCCACGTCTTTCAGTCATGGGTTATCACTTCAAACTGTTTATCAAAGTCAAATCTTGTGATATCGTGTGATCTTTTAATTTCACCACCTCTTCTAATTCTTGTGGAATGTGGCCACAAAATCTCCTGATTTGAATATTTCATTCGTTGATCTCTTCACCTGTAAGTGTAGGGAAATCATCATCAAAGACCTCCATTGTAGAGGTTGCACAGGTTCGGATTACCCTTGTAACGCCTACGCAGGCAAGTCACTGTATTTTTTGCAGCAGTGTTTGTCCTGCTTTTCGTTTGTTTTTTTAACCATCATACTGATGAAGCGTATATAACTATGAATCTAAGTACATCAGCCAAATAAGTTAGAAGAATCATCTTAACCTTCAGTCTCCATGATTTGCCAAGAAGACAGCTGGTCCACAATGCTTTTGTAGTTCTTTCCGACGTCCTTTCTGATCTAAGAAAATAGCTACATAGACACTTCAGGGACAACTTACTTCATAGTTAACAAATAAGATGCTGTCGAAAGCACACTCTATGTAAATGAATACACACAGAATAATTTCTTTATCTTCCAATATCTCTTCAATCTTATTGGTAAGACATATTCTATAGATTTTGCGGTTTGGTAACTAAATTGCTTGCAATAAAGTAGTTTTTCTACAAGAGTTCCATTTTTAGTATGTAAGTCACCTATTTTTTCTATCGATTTGAGGAAAAACGGATTTAAGCTGATGGGGCGATAAGATTTATACTCTGTGACAAGGTACTTGCCAATCTTTGGTATAAACGCCAACTGAATACGTAGTCCTTTTTAAGGGGATACAAGCTTAAACACTTCACTTTTCTGGAAAAAAGATTGATAGTTCTCTGAAGCCTATTTTGAAAGACCGCTCATTAATTGCGTTTCAGCTCGTATACAAAAAATAAATCATCTAGTTTATCAAGAAAAAACATTTCAGTTTTAGAAGAGGTTGAAAAAGGGGTGAAACAAAGTTGGGGACCGCTGGTTTGCAATAACAGGTTATAATCTAACGTTTGGAATTTGACCCTCCGATTATTTTGATTTTGACGGATAGAATGACATCCACGAAGTGACAGAAATAGTATATTGTTTACCGAGTAAGGAAAACCTAATATTCCTGGACGACTGTGAGGACAGAGTCCAGGAATGTGGCTTTTCCTACGAGGCAAACATACTATTTTTCCGCAAATCGTTTAAAATTCAACGGATATTAATTAATTTTGAGAAAATCGCGAATAATTTTCTTCATAAATAAATGGTGTTTTGAAATTCGTAATATATGCAATTGGTTGCGTTACTATGGAAACGTATTAATCTTGAATTTTTCAAACGCATATAAATTGAACTACTGGCGTTTTCGAAGACAAAACACTCCTCCAGAGCTGGTCGAGGCAGTGAATACTGCTTCATTAGAATTATTGCCAAAGAAATCAAGAGAAAACTACGAATATGCATATAAACATTTTATGGACTATTGCAAGGGTAAAAACACAAGTTCTTTATCGGAAAATGTTGTAATGCCATACTTTCTAGACTTTCTAGATTACACATTTACTTATTTCTGGGGCCTGTAGAGTGGATGAGTTAGTCCGAATGACTCTACACGATGTAGAAGACCTTGAATGTAAGCTTTTAATTAGTATACCTGATTCGAAGACCAACAAACCAAGAACATTTGTAGTTAATCAGATGTACTTGAATGTTTATCGGAAGTATGTTTCGTTAAGACCAGAAATTATGAACAGTGAGCAATTTTTATTTAAATATCAAAGCGAAAAGGGTTGTAGACAAGTGGTAGGAATAAATCAATTTAGAAAAATGCCTAAAATAGTTGCTATTACTTATTTGAACTTGGTAAATGCGACTGGTCACTGCTTTCGTCGGTCTTCTGCAACAAAATTAGTTAACTCTGGTGCTGACATAACTAGTTTGAAGAGGCATGGCGGATGGAAGTCATCCAACGTTGCTGAAGGTATATCGAAGAATCTTTTAACAATAAGGTTAAGATGGCAAATAAAATTTTCACAGTACAAAATATTAACCAAAATATCCCTACTTCCCCTGTTTCTCATAGTTCTAATAATGTTCCTCCAATTTTCAATAATTGTACTAACTGTCAAAGAACTGTAAATATAACAAAATAATTTCAAAATGCATTCTGCAATGCATTGAGGTTTTCGAAATATAAATTAACTCCTTATAAACAATGTGCTTTCAATCATTTATGTAGAACACTAACAACTGTAACGAAATATCATTTCCTTACAGTAACAGTTCGGAAATGTTCACTTTTTAAGTAAGTAAGTAAGAAGTAAATTTTTGAATATTTCCCATTTTTGGGAAATATTCAAAAATTTACTTCTAAAGTGTCGAGTCTTTATCCCAAACTGTTAGAAATTAATTTACGTGGAAACTTTGGAATAAATTAGAGGCCTTCATTCAATTCAGCTTGTGGATCAATTCGTGAAGCGAATTAGTGAAACTGGATCGTTACGTAACGTTTGTAGGTGCAGTGTGAAGTAAAAAGTAATATTTTGAAATCATATACTATAAGCTTTTATTAAATACCTATTGTTTATTATTTAAATACATTATATTACATTTCATTTTTCTTTTTTTACCCCATTTTCACTAATTCCTGTTTGCCTAATAGTTTAAATTACGCGCCATAAATACAGCCACCAACATGGCGCTAGGTCATTCAATAGGTGCTTTCGTTTTACATGAGCTTTTGAAGTTTTACTTCACTTCAGTTACCAACCGCGTTCTTTTTAAAAATCAAGTGATATGGAAATGCACTTTTACGATGCACTTTACTGAAGCACTTCAGATGAATGTGAAGCAGACTAATAGCGCGTCATTTGTTGTGATACGCTTCACCTAACCTATAAGAAGTGTTCGTTTTTGTGTTTCACTTCGTTCTTGCATTTCCATAATACTTCAGTTGACGTCACAACTGAAGCGAAGCGCATGTAAAACGAAAGCTATAGTAGACAATAGTATCACTATTGCTCTTATGAGAAGTGTCGTTACTGCTTAAGCGGCCCATAGACAATCAACTTGGTCATCAACGTTGTCAACCTTGTTGTCACCTTTTATCACAGACTAGTGAAATGTTAACAACCAAGTTGTAAACATCACTTCTTAATTAGTGCATGTGTCTTCGATCGACGTTGTGGCCTATGCTTTATTTAATAATAATAATTTGTTTATAAACATTTACAAGTTTTGAAAACGCATTCTTCTTTTTGTTACAGTCCTTAAAAAATGTCCGATTTCACTCTCCACAGGTTGGGTAGCTCTTTGAATGTATCAGAAAAGTCCACCCAAACTTGAATATTAGGTATACTACTCATCCCAGATAGTACGAAAAGGTTAAATAAAGGTTACTTGCAACGTTCAACGTTTATAAACGTTAAAATAACGTTGCCTAAACGTTACTCACTAAACGTTAATGTAACATTAAAAATATATCGTTATATTTGGTTATTTTGACGGTGAAAATATAACGTGTTAACACATGTTTGATATGTATAAACTTTTTAGCAGATTAAGACCTTTCCTAAACGTTATATAAACGTTTTTGCTAACGCTTAGAAAACCTTTTTAAAACATTTTACAAACGTTATATATATATGCTACCTGGGCATATTTATAAACGAGTTTGCACAAATAATAATAAAAATATAGAACTAAAATAAATAAAAACTAACAAATGGCGTCGTATAATCACAACTCTATTATGACCTTAACAGCACGCTTCAAAGTTCGCAACTGATATTCATAACTTCGTTGTCAACTTCCGCACAGTCGCTATAACACGATCGCAAACATCTGACTCTGCCCATTGAATATTCAGTTTTTGATTTTGCACCAACCGTTGTTTCAACATAAAATGTCAACCGCCAACCTGCCTTCAAACGTTCAACTTTGTGTTCAACATGGCTGGTTGACAACAACGTTGAC
The DNA here is from genome assembly GCA_023690525.1 of Holotrichia oblita. Taxonomy (NCBI): domain Eukaryota; kingdom Metazoa; phylum Arthropoda; class Insecta; order Coleoptera; family Scarabaeidae; genus Holotrichia; species Holotrichia oblita. The sequence goes on from CM043017.1 coordinate 16,258,798, forward strand.
GACCAAGTTGATTGTCTATGTGTTACTTTATACTTATTATACTGTGCCGTTGTTGCCCTCCCACTCTCCCCTTCTCCTCCCCTCACCCCGTAAAAATCCATCGTTTCCGTTCTCAGGAAGTAAATATTTCCAGCACTTGTCTGACGAAAATGTTGTATGAAGGCTTACAATGTTCAATTAGTCCAAGAACCGAAGTCTCATGACGATGTAATGCATTTTCAGCCCGATAAGCTGGAGATCACTTGCATTTTTATCGAAAAAGCTACATGACGCCCATTTCTCCATGTTAATAAGAAAAATTGTCGCATTTGGGGCTCAAAAAATCCAAACATTATAGTTAGTTGAGAAGCCGATGCACCCAAACCGAGTGACTATTTGATACGAATTTTGGCAAGGTGGCATCATTAGGCCATTTATATTCGAAAATAAGCACGGAGTTATGATCAATGATAACAGTTACTGTGAGATGCTTAACGAATTTTTGTTTCCACAAGTTGAAGAGGATGACATGAGCGACGTTTTGTTTCAACAGTTGGGTTCAACAGTACAAATTCCAAACGCTTGATGGCCCACCCGTAAAATAAATCTGTTGTTGCTGTTGTGGCAATGGAGAAATCGATTTCTTCCTGCATATACATATGCCGGAGTAACTATGTCACGTGGTAGTTTGATACGACAAATTTCAATTAAGATTATTGCATGTTGAATAATTTTTTTGCATCCACGCCATATATTTCGAAACGTTAATTAATCAGAGATAATAATTCCAAAAACTTTAAGGCGTATATTACTATGTATTACGTATTTCCCAATGATTTCGCGCTCACGTAATATGTACTAATTGAACGACGGAAATATTGCACGTCGGCGTTATTTCTCGAAAATATTACTCGCAATTTATTTCCCATAAATTACGTTCCCGTTTTTTTCCCCGACGTATGCTACACCTTCGCTAAAACTCCGCTCTTTCCCTTATGTACATTTGTAATTATATCAAATTCGTTCTCTACTGAACCGAAAGGTTTTATTTATTATATTATTCACGTAGATAGGTTGGAACGTCGGGTACACGAGCGAAATCCCATAATTTAGTCGTTCCCAGCGTATGTTATATGTATATACGGCCCTGAAAGGTCTATACTAGGTTAGATTTATTTATACATAAGCTGTATTACGCCTATGTATGTATACGTTCTGATTATATGGCTAACTAGCGTATCTCTGTAGTTCTGTGTATGGCAATATTCCTTTTGCGAATAGATACTCTCGAAGCGACTGTAATAATAAGTAAAACCGTCCTGTGATCGCCGCACTTAAGTATGCCCCGGCATTAAGTTGTAAAAGGAGCGACAGTGCCACTGGCTAAGTTGGGCGGTTCGTTCCGAGGTCGTTTATGTATTGGAACAAGTCGTTGAGGATCCGATGACTTGAGATTAGTCGTTATATTGCGATTTTATTACTGCTAGATTATTGTTCTATAAATAGGTTTTATTAAAACATAATTAAATTATATATATGTAGATACTAAGATGAAAGATCTGACAACCATAAAAATGTATACGTATATGAATGCCTTTTTTGGCATTCTGTTGCCATTAATTAATTCAAAAGAGATATAACTGAGATTGAGATTGATCCCTTGAGATACTCACGAACGTCAACCTCTCTAATTGATTGATAGAGCACCAGAGGGCTATGTGGTGTCAGCGGAACTATGCCATTAAAGCATGCACTCAAACAGAGTCTGAGTGTCAAATAAAAAGAAAGATTTTGACGAACGCTAGAGGTGTATTTTGTTGCATGAAAGCAAAATTTAACTTCCAACTAGCGTTCATATTAGATAGTTCGTAGGATAGTACTGCAGTCATCTCTTTTTTTTGCATTCAAAGTTTGTAGTTTTGGAGTTTCATTTCCAATAACAATGTGATTCAAAATTTGATCACCTTCTTCCTTATATCGACCAAGAAGGAAAAATATGCAACTTCCATTCGTTTTTCTTTATCATGAGCGAAGATTCAAGCAACCCATTTCGAAAGCTTCTACTCGTAACGTAATGCAGCAGCATCTCGGTCTCTATCGTTAAAATGCCAATAAATGCCATTATGACATCACCCTCACGTCATTACTAAGTTATTAACATGTCATTATTAAGATTTTCTGGATAATGGTGCAATAATAACTGGGAATTATTATTCGACGTTAGTGACCACTCTACGGGAAAAAATTATGAAGAGAAGACGCCGAAAATTGTCCAAAGGTGTTTTGTTTTTGCAGGATAATACCCCTGCACACAAATCGGATGTTGCCATGCAAACAATCCGTGATTTATAGTTGTAATTACTATTGATGATGAGAACCCAGGCGTTCTCGAAACATGTGTCCCGATTAATCAATCAAAGTTGTGGTGTTTGGTGATACCGATGTCGTATCTGTTTATTACGAGTCCACAGTCCTTGAAATCACTCTGCTATGTCTTTCCTCAACTGAAAAAAGTATAATAAGTCATAAATTTTCTGCCAAGGAAGAGGTAATAGAAGCTGTGGAGGCCAGGTTTGTAGAGAAAGATAAAAATTTCTTTTTGAAAGATCTAGAGGCGTTGCAGATTCTGCGCTGCAGATGGTTTATTATTTTTTATTATTAAAGATATTTAGCAAAAGCTATGATAGCACTGATTAAAACTGTCTTAACCATAGTGACATGCACACGTACAAACTTGAACAAGCCTATTCAAAACGGACGAAGAAGGTTAACCCTCTCATCCATAATTATTTCAAAAACAGAAAACACCAAAGATATTTTTTATTCGAATCGGTAGTATACAAGATTCAGGAACTCAAAATGAAATGCAAAACCAAGCAACAATTATCAAAAAAAAACTCACTAATCAACACCATTCATATTCTAAATTGTATTAGTTGACTGAGTTATTAATTTTGCACCAAGGTTTAATAGAATCCTGCCGTTCAACTCCTGCACATCTTCAAACAATATGGATGGCGTTGCTATCCATCAATTTGGTGATAGTTATATCGCCTTATTCAGTGGAAACTTTACAAGAAGTATCCCTTACCTACCTTTTTATATCATCATGCGACATCAAATACAGTCTTGTTCCTACAAGACGATTTATTCTTAGAGTAGAGGTGGCTACGTATTCTGACCCACATTTTCACTACCCATTTTTTTTAGAAATGTTCAAAAAGTGTTCTTTTTAATTAGTACTAGTTCACAGAAATAGAGTTGACAGCACGATTCGTATAAATGGCTATATTACAGCTTCAAAACGACGTATACGACATGACCAAATTGTTACCCAAAACGGTTAGCATTTTCTGTTTTATAAACCCAGAATTAGGTTTATTCAACTGATTACAATTAGATTAGATTTGTGGCCAGTGGCACTGCTGCCTTTAGTCACCGCGACCTGAATGGATCTATTGTAACATTGCCCTCCCCGTTGTTAGACCAATTGGAGGCTTTTGATAAACCTTAAAATTAGTCTGGGATTTCCGACCCGGATGTGAGTAGGCGTTAGAAATGGCCTACTGAAGTGTTGTTGTCGTGTGTGACTGACAGCAACACAGTTACACAAAATATGTTCTGACGTCTCTAGATCTTCTTGACATAGACGACAGATTTGATCTTCAGCTTTTCCGAGTTTATGTAAATGATACTTCAGGGCCACGTGACCTGTCAGAAATCCTGTCAGCAGTCTAAGGTCCCCTTTGCTGAAAGATAGCAGCGACTGTGATGTCTTAGGCGATCCTGATAACAGTGCCTTCGCCTGCTTTTGTCCTAGCGTATTCTGCCAGTGGGAGACCTTTCTGTTGACCTACCATTTGTTAACTACTTGTTTTAGGTGGTGGCTCTTTTGCAGCCCACAACAAGGATAGGGTCCAATGAAAGGCATTTTCGCTGCTTCTTTGGCAAGCTTATCTGCCTTTTCGTTCCCTTCGATCCCTTGATGGCTTGGGACCCACTGAAGAGTTACGTGGTTATTGCGTCCCAATTGCCTTAAATTGCATATACATTCATACAACAAACTGGACTCGTATGTGTAGGCACTCTTCAACGCCGCTTGGCATATTGGAGTGGGGTCCCATAGGCACTTTGAGGTAGTGGTTGGGCCCACTGACCCCGATGCCCGTCCCCACTCCTTCTATTCTAGAGCCGTCAGTGTACCATGCCAGGGTTCCTCTTTTGAATTGAGGCCCACCGGAGGTCCACTTAGTACGGCTTTCGATGACCACTTTGTAGGGTTGGTCAAAGTTGTATTGCATAGGGATCTTGTCCTTTGCAATGTAAACTAAGTAGTTGATGTTGGGATCTTCACGGATTTTAAGGTGCTGCAGTGTGACAGGTCCGCATCACACCTGTGACATTTAGACATGTGAGTCTTTGGATTTGTTGAAGCTGTTGTTGTACAGTCTTCTGTTGTGTTTTTGGCCACCATACCAAAGCGGCATAGGTGATCATGGGTCTTATAATTGCCGTATATGACCATAGCATCGTTTGAGGCTTGAGACCCCAGGACTTACCGAGCAACCTTCGGCAAATTAGTGATGCCTTTATATGTTGATATGGGGGTTCCACGATAATTTGCTGTCCAACATAACCCCCAAGTATTTAGCTTCATTACTGAAGCTAATACTTTTTCCCTCTATAGAGTCAGGTTTAAATTACACTAAAATACTATTTCTTCTAAAATTTTGACAGAGAAATAAAATAAAAGATATTCTATTGGGCTTTATTTTGAATAATGTTTTCAAAGCCCAGAAATGATGGTAAAATTTCATGGACATATGTACATATAATTAGAGTTTACCTATTTTTATTCCGGATTTTAGTTTTAGGTTTCCTTTTATTGACGGTTTCACACAGTAATTAAGAGATCTACGTCAACATTTGATACATCGTTGAAATATTCGTCGGCAGAATCAATTTTTGACCCATTTGGTAAACTGAAATTGATTTTTTTTTTCTGCATTTCTAACAAACACTTTCACCGCTAATACTTTGGTAACATTGACTCGCCATGTTGAGCATTCACCGCTCAATACAGAACATATTATGCCTATATCACATTTTTTTGAAAAATATCCTTCATCTATGCTCAAGCAAAGATCATAGTAGTAAACTGTAATGATGATGATACCAATTGCAATAGAAGGTGAAGTGTCCATTGCAAAGGACTCTATGCATGAGAGGGTTAAGCCGCGGCAGATATTTTTGAACGCCAGTAGAAAGACGGTTTTCGGCCACACACGAACTATTTTACTAGTTTTGCTCGTGCAGAGAAAACTGGCAGAAGAGAACGACGTCTATGGGCACCTTCACAATACTTTTTTAATTTTAAATTTAATCCTAAAATTTTAGATTATTATAAAAATCATGCCAGCTGGTGAAGTGCCTTTGTAAAAAAATTAACCTTAAGTTTATATATGTATGTATATGTTAGTACTCAAAATCTACATAATTAAAAAAGAAAACAATAGTATGTATGTATATGTATGTGTATATCGGTCTGGTAGAGCGAATCAGTCGCGGTTGTATAAGTTTGCCTTGGCGTCTGCAACATGTGTGTTCTCCATCGGCGCGCATAATGGGGAGCCGATACACCGAGAACGGTCAAAAAAGAAAAGAAAAGAAAACGAGCAAAACCCCGTCACTAACCCGTAGTCATCTCTTCTCTGATAGAATAGCCGGCGACCGTCCGACGTTTATAAATATTTCGCACGGACGCTTATTGCGCTACGCTACAGGCTACAGGGCAGAGAAGAGAAATTATATCTGTTAAGTGTATACGTGTGATGTGTACTGTCGTATGCATATACGAATGCATGCTGCATGAAGAATCTCTATAGATGTGCATACGTATAGGAGGACCGTTGTCATTGACCTGTGAAATTAATGTTATATAAATAAAGTCGGCTTACACAAAGTGGTTTATTTCGAGTTGTCTTCTAAAATTGAAGTGTTCAAACATTATCGCGCAATTTGCATTCGGTATAGGAAAATGTACCCGATAATATATGTATAAGTTATGGGGAACAAAAAACTGACGTCTATATAAACAGAACGTCAGAAATCGGGTGAAAACATGAGAAACACATTCTTAACCTAAACATTCAAAGAAACGTATATTCTAGCGCTCGTATCTTGATATTATTTCCAGCTTGGATCGTAAATTCTTGAAATTTTACTCATTCCGGGTAGATTCGGTTTTGGCAGGCGAAGTCACAACAACAATTTTATCCGGAACTGCTAACTTATGCTTTTGTTCTACGTCTTAACTCTGTTCACCGTTTATTTATTCTGTAATAATTACACGATAATGTTTCTACGAAAAAGAATGGGGATTATACGCCAATCAATTAACAGTTTTTTAATAGATAAACATATTGGGTTTTAGAGTGACGGCTTCATATTGAGATCGGCCACGTCTCACAATAAACAATACAACAAAAGAAATAAACGGATTCAAGGCGTTCTCATCTTCAGATGGTATTTTCTGGTAACTTTTTTGCTTTATTATAAAAGTCATCTTCATTATTTCTTTTTAATTTATATTAAGAGCAGGAAGGCCACGCACGTCGATTATGGAGGAAAACATTACTAAGATGAAAGATCTGACAACCATAAAAATATACATATATATTAATGCTTTTTTTGGCATTGTGTTGCCATTAATTAATTCAAAAGAGATATAACTGAGATTGAGATTGATCCCTTGAGACTCTCACGAACGTCAACCTCTCTAATTGATTGATAGACCCCTAGAGGGCTATGTAGTGCCAACAGAACTATGCCATTAAAGCACGCACTCAAACAGAGTTTGAGTGTCAAATAAGGTATATTTCGTTGCATTCAAGCAAAATTTAACTTCCAACTAGCGTTTATATTGTATAGTTTCTAGGATAGTTGGTTAGTCTTGCAGCCATCTCTTTTTTTGCATTCAAAGTTTGTAGATTTGGAGTTTCATTTCCAATAAGAATGTGATTCAAAATTTGGTCACCTGCTTTCTTATATCGACTGAGAAGGAACAATGCAACTTCCATTCGTTTTTCTTTATCATGAGCGAAGATTCAAGCAACCCATTTCCAAATCCTCTACTTGCAATATCATGAGAAACAATTCCCAAAAAATGCCATTATGACATCACTCTCACGTCATTACTAAGTTATTAACATGTCATTATTAAGATTTTCTGGATAAGGGTGGAACAATAACTGGGAATTATTATTCGACATTAGTGACCATTCTATGGAAAAAAAATTATGAAGAGAAGACGCCGAAAATTGTCCAAAGGTGTTTAGTTTTTGCAGGACAATACCCCTGCACACAAATCGGATGTTGCGATGCAAACAATCCGTGATTTAGAGTTGTAATTACTATTGATGATGAGAACCCACGCGTTCTCGAAACATGTGTCCCGATTAATCAATCAAAGTTATGGCGTTTGGTGATACCGATGTTATATCTGTTTATTACGAGCCCACAGTCCTTGAAATCACTGTACTATGTCTTTCCTCAACTGAAAAAAAGTTTAAAAGGTCATAAATTTTCTGCCAAGGAAGAAATGATAGAAGCTGTGTCGATAATGCTTAACACAGACAGACAAGTTATCTAACAGTAGATAATTTGTCAGCACGTTAGGCCTAAATCCACCGACAATTCGTTCGAATTTGCATGTGAAGGATCTTTGTTTTCTTTGAATGCCGCATAGACTAACTTAAAAACGGATAACACGACGTGTGACTCGGTGCTGGGAGATGCTAAAAATGTTTGCTAAGCGACAATCTCGATATGTGAACAACATCATGACAGGTGACGAGACTTAGTTATACTATTATGATGTACCAACCCAAACTCAAAAACAAAGTTTTTGTCTTTGATCAAAAGATCGCGATCTGTAAAGAATTGTATTTTTCAAATCGATTGGAATTGTGGATCGTGTTGTTTTGGACACGCAAAAGACAGTCAAAGCTAAGCGGTGCACAGAAGAGTGCGTGCCTGAAGTCATCAAATCGATGAAGAACCTGCGGCCAAATTCAAGAATGGACACTTGGTTTCTCCATCATGACAACCCGCTAGTTCACCGCGCCAAAGCTTGCAACGAATATTTGATGACTATACAGGACTAAAACTTCTTCAGCACTCTCTTTCCAATCCAGACCTTGCTCCCTGCGACTTTACACTGTTCCCAAAAGTGAAAATGAAGCTGAAAGGAAAGCGATGAAAGGATGATAAACTTCTAAGAGTCATATTTATCATTCGTGCTTGAGATTCTGTCGATGCTTGAGCACGCGATTTTGACACATTTGTCATGACATTTACGTCTTTCACACATCCGAATCATGTGAAAGTGCCAATCAATCATTTCAGATGACTTGGGTTACCGAAAAAAACCAACTTTGATTCCTCGACTCTTGACGGAAGATCAGAAAGCAAACCATCTTGCTGTGTGTAAAAGACTTTTGCAAGATATCGAACAGAAAGGGGTAATTGTTGATGCACATTGTCACATGTGATGATATAGGTGCACTAGTAGACCTCGGAATCTAAGCAGGCATGCACGGAGTGGCGAAAACCTGGAGAAGCAGTAACGGTTTTTTGGTTACAGTTTTTTGGTATACAGTTAATGCTGCGTATTACTGCCAACTACTTGATAAAGTGAAACTGGAAGCCAAAAAGGCGAAATATATCTATTCGAAGTGCTATTTTTCTCGACAATTGTGTGTAACTACCACTTGTTTGGCCCACTAAAAGAAGAACTGGGAGGTCACTATTTTAACGACGACGAAAGTGTGGAAACGTTCATTCATCCTTTAATGACAGAATTAAGAAACTTCCGATCCGTTGGAAAGAATGTGTGAATAAAAGAGGAGATTGTGTTGTTTTAAAACCAAAGTTCGGTTTATATTTGATTCGCCTTCGTATAACACAAAATGTATTATCATCAATTTGTTTACATGTATGTCGTATACCTACCTAGAAGTCATATAGGAAACGATTTGAGAGTGAACTATGTTACGTTCCATCTTTTCTGCTGCAGAAATAATACCTTAGGTTGTAACATGATCGTATTCATAAATATACTAAAATGTTATGTTAGGATCACTGATAAGCACATTACATACCTCTTCTCTCTTGGTAGGTTTCCAACATTTAGCCGACAGCGCCCATTAGATAAATTTATCACGACCTAAACGAGACAAGTTGATTCACCCATAAATGATATAGAAGCAGTAATTTTGACTGCAGTTATCTTTACATACGTGTACGTAAATATATTGAAATAGTTCATTTTAATATTTAATTGTGTCGTAAATTTTATTCTTTCCAAAAAATAAACAAATAGACTTAAATTTCATAAAGAAACATTAGTTGGCATTAAACGTATCAAAGAAACGAATAATATTCTCATCGTTATCATTCCAAAGTAAGAAACTCATAAAGATGGAACTGAACGTTTCATCGCTAGTATAACCTGTACATTCCCACCTTGTAGCCGATCTATTTCCATATATCCAACTTTCCACGGCTACTATAGAAGATGAATATATGTTTGTACACGCTACCGCTGACGATTAACGAAGAAGAACTTCATAAATAGATCGTTCGGCTCCACAAAAAACTTGCTCGCGCACAAATAATCATTCTTTTCGGTATCTTGTACGGAAGCAACAGATGCATATAAGTCGGTTGACGTTAACAACTCGGACAAAAGGAAGGACGAAAATATACCCGACACCTTGAATGCGTTTTGAACATAGTTATTTTAGAAATAATTTGTCTAGAATAATCGTACAATGACCAAGTTTAATATTAGAGATATATCTTAAATTATATTTTCATAAAGATATTATTCAAGTGTTGTTAAAAAAAACTTGGGCGGGAACCGTTATCGATGGGGCGTAGTATCAATTTTAGGCGACAGTTCTTGTTTTGATCAAAATACTGATCGGTTTGGGAGGCTAGAGGCGACTCGAGATACGAGCTTTTAGATTGAGGATACTTTTACATAAAAACCAATTTGCAATGGCGATTTAGACATCATTAACAAGGTTGCCAACCCCTCTGCAGTCTATTTCAACAATATCTTGACGATATAGAAAGCCAAACAGCTTATCGATACTGCGTCTAGAACAGGGTTTAGATTGAGGAAAATACTAAAATCGGTTTTCGGTGAATATTATATCCCTAAAAATCCAAATTTTGCGAATATTATAATGGTTAACAATGAACATTTTAATCATAGTACAAAGAAAGTCATTTTAATAAAGCCAAAAAAATTATTATTTTTATACCTATTGTACGTGAATTTTTAATAAGGCTTTTAACACGTAAGTTAGTGCAAGTGGCCGTGGCGCAGACGTTCACGCGACGCCTTAATAACGTAAGACACAGATTGTTTGGGGTTCGAATCCGAGAAATGAATTTTATTTTTTATTTTTTTTTAATCTTGATTAAGTTTTGTTGTTTATTTTGACAAATGATTCGTCGTTAGTAACAATGAAAAATCGAATAATATAATAGCACGTGATCATTTTTGTTATTGTAAAAATTATTCATTATTTACTTAAATCCTCAAAAAATCGATTTTATAGTCTTCAAGATCTCTGATTTTTGTAGTGTTATTGAATTTGTAGCATTATTGTTGGAGATAAAAAATAAAAAATAAAACTAATCTGCCGGTGTTCGAACTTTAAACAACCCGTGTATTTGCGTTATTAAGCCGTCGCGCGAACCATTGCGCCATGGACGCTTGCACTAACTCACGTATTAAAAGCCTTATTAGGAATTCACGAACAATAGATTTAAAAATAATAATTTTTTGGTTTTATTAAAATGACTTTCTTTGTACTATGATTGTGGAGATGTTCATTGTTAACCCAGTTATAATATGCGGCCCTTAATTTTGAATGAAGTAGTATTAGGGAGATAATATTCACCGAAAACCGATTTTACATGTATTCTCCCTATGTCCCACTTAGCCGTGGAAACCCTGTATAGCAATATTACTAGTCATGGTGTCCTTAACTGTGTAATATCTTATTTGCAATACCAAATTTTGAAAATTGTTCTACCTTGTTCTAAGTTCTTTCTTCTATGTTCTGCTATTACTTAGGAGTTTTGAAAAAAAATATTAAAACTTTGTGGAAAAAAACGGAATTCAGTCAGACACCCTTTCCTGCTTTTAAAAACTTTTAAAATGGTTCCAGGTTGTTCTGAGTATAGCTCTAAAACTTCAGCTTTTTTGATATTCTAAAATTTGAAAGTTGTTTCAGGTTGCTTCTAGTTGATCTGAACATTGTTCCGAAGCGTTTGCCTTCTATCATGTCTAATTCATAAAATAATTGACAAAAAAATGATAATTTGAATGAGGACTTAGCTCACCGCCATTTTTTTAACTCGAATATTTGAAAATTGTTTCAAATTGCTTTACTTCTGTTCTATATTATTCCACTGTTTTGGCCTGATATCATGCTTACTTTAAGAAATAATTGAGAAAAACGAAATTCTGGATATCTGAAGTTGGTCTCCTGCTTTTCCGAAACCCGAAATTGTGATAGTCGATCTACGGTGCCAACCCCCAATGTGCGCGATCTTGATCCACCCCCGATTATCGAAAAGTTGTACCACCCCTCCTCCGCCTCCCCATCCCTCCCAACGCGGGACTTCGTACCCTCACGTGCGACGGGCTTGCGTACCACCCTCTCGATCCTGGGGCGACCTCTACCACCCCCTGGTTCACCGAGCTCCACGTACCACCCCCTTGGCTCCCTGAGGCTCCTGTACCACCTCCCCGGGTCTCTGAGGCCCTATACCAGCCCCCTGCTGGGGCGATTCTAGACACACTTCGTAAAAAAATCGAGAAAAACAAAATATTATCTGTGTAAAGTTAGTACCCCTCACCAAGCTTTAAAATAAATTTAAAAGATAATTAAATTTATAGACTAAAACAATCCAAAAATCAGTATATTAAGCACTGTATTTTATTTTTTTATGGGTGGTGGGTGCTTAGTTGCAGTGACTCCGTAAGCTGTATTATTTGTCTGGCTATCACTGCAACTCTCGCGGTGTAGTTTTGTGTGTGTAAATTGAATTCAAATGGCTTTGAGACAGCATCATATCGCTTTTTATAATGCCGCACTTTGCTCCCAACTGTGAATGGTAAGTCGATCCGGATTTCAACTCTCTGAAAAAATGTCACCGTCTCTCTAGAGAATTCAACCCCGCCTTTTATCGTCCTGCCACAGCGATAGTCAGCACCACTGCGGTTATCGACCCGTATAAAAACATTATTTGTAAATTTAATTTTGAACTGCAAGTGAGACAATAAAAAGCAGCAAATCTCACCACTAACAACGATAACTATAATAGTTTAACACACCATCTATTTACAAACAATCAATCTATAGAAATTAACGCTTAAATTCCTACTATTTATTCAATTTAATTCGGTAATACTTACTTTGTTCTTAGTTTTATTTGTTTAAAGGAAAATATAGGTACTTTTCCACAAATATCTCCTTTATTAAAAAACGACATTTTTTCACCGATATTAATTTTCTTTCTTGAATAAATGAATCTAATTTTAGCGGAATTGTAGCAATGCCCAATATTAAAGCTAGTTCTCGTATATACGCATCGGCTTGTGCTAACACCGACTAGTTATATATCTGTATACTGGCACATGCTCGTCGTAAATTAATCTTTCAGTTCCTAGCGGAGAAATTGTTGGTGTAGTTCGTAATATAAATTGGATTCTTCTTGGTCTAAGACAGCGCTATAAATTCCATTCCATTATTGTTTTATATAAGTTTGCGTGAATATTACATCAAGATGGAGCTCCAGTTTCGAGAGCAAAACAACCTGGTTATTAGGAAATTAAATAATAACGTTAGAACTATGTACATTCGAAATAAATAAAATATCGAACCCATATATATGTAGAAATATATAGCGTTATTTACGGAACTAATTCGTTAGAATTCATATTTCCGAAATCTAAAAGTTTTGAAAACTTGTAATAATTCTTCATCGTTCATCGCCGCTTTCAGCGAATGGGTCTGCATACAAGAAAACATTATTGTAGATTTTCAGCTAAGCTTAGGCCTTCTCGTAATTTTTTTAACGTTAATTTAGTAACTTTACAATCTTTTTTACTCTGTTAAAAATCAATCTGATTAGGTCCGCGAAGTTGGCACCACAAAGTGGTCAAAAATCGACCAAAATGTTAGAAAGGATTGATTCACCACATTGACCATCAGCGATTTCGACTGACCACCTCTTGTTTAGGCTGCAACCGCCATACCCATATTGTGGGGTCTAATGGGGAAAATGCTAAAATTAGCCATTGTAGATATTTTATTCATCGGATACGATTGACCATCGTTTAATCATGCTTGACCACCTTTCACATTTTCAAAATTTTTTTTACTATAAACACTAAAATTTTGTTGCAGGATAGAATTGACCAACGTTTGATCACGATTGACCACCAAATAATTATTTGAAAACTTAGCAATAGTCGAAAAAAATGAAAAAAGCCAGTTCATATCTCCAATGAAATGACGTCAAACCCGGAAAATGTCACAACCTCTTGCTGCAGGCTACTTAATCATAGCAAATCGGAAATCATCGTTTGATCATCCACCGGTTAAGTTTTATCCGATCTCGAAGTCTCATACAATAGAGTTTTCAAAGTTCGTCGCACTTTTCGCAAGCTTTGAGAGGTGGTCAAACGCTGAAAATAATAGGACTTATTGTATGGTGTCTCTAAACCACAGAAAATTGAAAATTATCGTTTGACCACCGCTTCCTACTATCACAAATTTGTGAAGAATGCGATAAACTTTGAAACTCTTTTATGTAACTTTAAGATCGGATAAAATTTACCCGGAGGGTGGTCAAACGATAATTTTCAATTTTCTGTGCTTTAGAGACACCAAACAATATGTCCTATTATTTTCAGCGTTTGAGCACCTCTCAAAGCTTGCGCCATTAAACCCCAAATTTGGGCATAGCAGCTGTAGCCTAAACAAAATGTGGTCCATCGAAATCACTGATGGTCCATCGTGGTCAATAAATGGTCAATCCTTTCTAGAATTTTTGTCGATTTTTGACAACTTTGTGGTGCCAACTTCGCGGACCTACATCTCCTGATGTCTACTCTAGCAAATTTGCTTCCCCAAATTCTTCCTTCCTCTGTCAATAAATCGTGAACGCCCTCAGTAACTATATCCTAAAACACCATCGCTACCGAAAGGTTTAGCAATCAATTTCATTTTCCGACAATTCCCCAGTCCTCAGTCCTTTCTCTATTTCAACTGAGAATGGCCAAATCTGTTTCCAACATTTTAATGTTGATTTTTTAATTTTTTCCAAAGTAATCTCGATAAAATACTTCGTTGGAAATTGCTTACAGGCTTCTATTATACTAATTGATTTTGATTCAGTTATCCATTGCAATAATCTCCTGATGGTGGATTGGTGTTGTTTTAGGATCCACTGATTAATTGCACCACGTACTGCAGTCTTTGTAATACCTTCATTCAGGTGAGAACCCTGGCTCGCTAACTGGTTTGCAGTGTCATTGCTATATCCCTGTGTTCCAGCACTCACACTAAGGTGATCTAATTGTGCTTGGCCAGAACAGGTTTTGCAGACATTCCCATACTAGTTTGGAGGCTCCCCTGACAATTGGCGACGCCGACTCTCTAACGCACAGCTTTGTATACCCATCTGTGTACCAGTTTTGAGTTTCCGGATTTTTCCTTCGCCATTTTTCCACTCATCCGAATTCAAGAAACCCTTGAATGGTTTATCGTAGAAAAGCTGTTAGTATTTCCCAGCCTGTACGCTTCCATTCTAGCCTCTCCAATGATAAAACTATCAAGGGAAATATGATAGATGACATTACGTCTAACTACAAGTTTTCAGAACTTTTAGATTTTGGAAATATCGACAAATACTAATGAACCAATTCCGTGAATAGGTCTGTATAATAAGATAACGTACATTGTAGCTAATACATGATCGAGCCGACCTGTTTGACAAGAAGATCTAAACACCATTAATTAAATCGTCCGCTTCTTATTTATAATAGTTCATTTTTCCTGTCGTAAAATTCATTTAATCGATCGTTATTTTTTTCCAGTCTTCCTTTCGAAGCAAATACTGCAGATATACATATATAAGAAAGAACAATTTACATAATAAGTATTTAACCTCATTATATCGTTGTTACACTGACAAGATTCAAGATTAACGTCGTTTAGGTGCTCCCTCCATGCCTATCGTATGGATATGTGTGTATACTCTACAATCGTGTGTATACATTTCGAAAGTGTGTCAAGTGGTTTTTGATTCCTTCACAATTAAAATTTATTATTTAAACATTTAAAGTTCTTTTAATAAAGATACGATGCAACGTAATTTAAAATGGAAAGTTTCCTTTATATATATTTATCTTTTATATTTTAACGTTCTTCAGTTTCTCCTTTTTTTCCGCTATAGAGGAACGGATTAATTTATGTTTACTTAACATGTCACGAGTTATATTTTCCCAACTTTGCGAGAGCTGTCGTTTTTAACCGGTTGTCTATTCGATCCACGTTCCCGACATCGAGGGACAGGGCGCGAGGGAATCGAGCGAAAGCAAAACGCGAGAGCAGCATCAAAGGAAGAATTAGTTTTCTGTTTCAGTTACGATCCATCACTTCGACATTCGAACTGGATGCGTCCATTCCCCCCGATACATCTTCATTTATTTACCGCTAAGACACGATTGGTTATTTATATTTAAGATGTTCGATTGAAATACTATTGAGGTTATGTTTCTGTAAATATCTTGTGGTGTTAGATTTGTCGAGAATTCTTTAGTTCTTCTTCACTTGCATTGCAGAATGCTCTCATTTAAGAAATTAAATTAACATGTTTCTAAGTACAATGCCCTAATACTGTATAATTTTTTTATCCAAAATATAATAAAAACTGGCAGACTGGTTTTTGAGATTTGTCTTTATTTATCCTTTCTTCATTTGGTATTCAAGAAGATGGCTGCAAAAGACCAAAAATATATAAAAATTAGCAAATAAATCGAGAAGTAAGCTTCTTAAAAAGCATCTCCAGAGTAAAAAACTGTAAAAACTTTCGATAACCCGTTTGGTCTCTAAACGTTCTTGACTCAGTAGGCTAAAGTGGTTTTTCATATGTTTAGGTTTCGCAGCAAAGCTAGTAAAATTACATTAAAAAAATGTTAGAAAGGGAAAGTCTAAAATTATTAGATAAGTATAATAATTTACAATCTGTTTGTTTGAAAACTTATTACCGGCAGAAGAATTTAGAAATCTACGTTTAAGCACAAGAGGAACAAAATTATTTCTGAACAGTAAAAAAAACAATGGTAATTAACGACAAAAGATCAAATATTAAATTCAAAACAAAGAAAAAGAATTCATTGATTTCTTTACAATCTTTGGCAATTAATCTTAGATCTAATTTCATGAGGAAACGTTGATGCAATCGTAGAACCTATCATTTTCTTTATTTGTTATTTAAATTCTAACAACATGACATGTTATTATTGAAAAAATTCTATGATCAAATAGATCCAATTTTTTTATAGTCACTATATAGGTTTGTGCTCCGCCAAATGCATAAATCCCAACAAAGATTTAGTGAAAATAGAGAGAGATGTGTCCTAACGTTTTGAACATCACATTTTTTAATCATCTGAAATATAAGAGCTCGCCTTATCAAGAAATTATTACAGGAGGAGATCAATTAACAAAAAATCAAGGTGTTGAAATCTATCGCAGTCTTCTTCTGAATCACTTAATATTTGATGCTTTATTAATTTTTTCTTATTGTAGCTCTTGTTTTTATTGTTTCTTCTTGAGCTGCAGTTGTTTGACTTTTCTCCGGAGTGTCTGTGGCTATCGTGCTCCAACATGTTTGATATCGAGTATCGAGACCAATCGAGGTATTGATACTTACCGATGTATCGATTCCGTGTAGGGTATCGATTCCTGAGTACTGGAATCGGTAAGTATCGGCAGGTATCGATACTTGAACCGATACTTTGGTATCGATACATTGAATCGATACCTCAAATTGATTCCTTGTATCGATACCTGGGACTGATGTGTAGGTACATATTTTTTCAGGTTGATTTCAATAATTATATTATGACATGGCTTTTTTTATAAGTATTATTGTTATTGTACGCGAATAATTACACCTACCGTCATTCATTAATATTTGAATCAATATATGAAAACTAGTTCCATAAATATTTGTCTAAAAATGATTTTTTACGCTACCGTAGTTGTTACCGTGGTTCGTTGGTATCGATACCTAGGTATCGATTCGATACCTAAGTATTGATTCCAAGGTATCGATTCCAAGGTATCAATACCGATATTATCCAAAGTATCGGCGAATCAGGACGATGTATCGATACTTCGCCCAACCCTACTTCCAATGATTGATTGTAGAGGCTTCTATTTTCAACAGAACTTGCAACTTTGTTCAAAGATTGCACTAAAATTTAATGTGCTGAGTTTGGACAAACTGGCATTATGCTTGGTAGAAAATTATTACTGTAAATTATATCCGTATCAAATGGAAATGTGAAAGCTGCAGTGCTGTTTTAATTAGCCATTAGATGACAAAATAATCTAGATGTGATAGCGTTGTGGTGGTGTGTCTCTAAATGACAAAATATCTCAACATTTAAAAGCTGAATCCTTGCAGAAGAAGACCTTGTAGAGGTAAAATATGGCAATAATTACATCAGACCTTTTTACCAAATTCAGTGCCTTAATACCTAGATACCATTCTTGGTTATCCATGGTTAATATGGTGGAGTTGTCAGGCATGCTATGACTGTAGCTATCCCTGCTGGATTTCTGAGAATTATTTGTTTCAAAATTGGCACCATTGACTCGGTGGTCGCATCTGTAGAGCGGCCGTTCTCTAGCAGACAAGAGATCGGCCGAATACCATTCGCTGTTGAGCAACAATTAATAGCGTTATCGAATGCCGATAAGACAAATAAAAATTATCGATATATTCGATACATCGATATACTCGATATATGCAGCAACGAAATAGAAACTACGTGCGAAGAGATGGTGTTTGATATATTTTTCGAAGAGAGATCAATTAGAAGTACCAAATTATTATTATTATTCTTCATCATACTAAATTAAAATTATATTAGGCATAAAAGGGTAATATAAATAATGAGAAATATATGGGTTGGCTAGTGTATTGTGTTAATATTTTTAATTAAAAAAGTATTCTATGTATTTATTAACAAAACATAAAAAAGCGGATAAGTATATAACAAATAATTTTAAAACGTTCTTGGAACTAAAAATAGAAATATTAATTGTTCGGCATGTTCTCCTGTGAGAAAACTACGACAATCACTTATCACATTGCCACCGGCTGAATACCCGTTCAGAAGCGACATTGGTGGCTTCTAAACATGAGTATTTTTTTGCCAATTGTGCCAGTAACGAAAATCTCATATGATTGCATTTCCACCAGTCTAATGAATCCTGTTCGACATCTATGTTTAGTATATTTTTGAATATCTCAATTTCATTCACGATTTTCTCCAAAACAAACAATTCAGAACTTTCACCCATTGTCGATAGTTTTCTAATATAGCTGCTAAACATCGATTTCTTTTTCGTTTTATTTGGTAAGTA
Source organism: Holotrichia oblita (assembly GCA_023690525.1). Lineage (NCBI taxonomy): Eukaryota > Metazoa > Arthropoda > Insecta > Coleoptera > Scarabaeidae > Holotrichia > Holotrichia oblita. Next base: position 16,277,529 of record CM043017.1, read on the forward strand.
TCAATTGATGTTGTAATCGGAAGAGTTTCCATTTCTTTTCTTAGCTCTTCCATAGTTCATTCAACATCATTATTTGACAGATCTATCAATTTAAATTTACAATTATCGATAGTTAGTCGATAGTAAAATCTTGTTAGCTAAAAAACACATTTCTAAACACAAAAATACACATTAAGAGTTGTTGTGGTAGTCCGACAAGCAATACAGTTCGGAAGCCACTGCAGCTGCACCCTTCCTCCCACCCCCTCCCTGCACATAAAAATAACGTATAACAATGTTTTCAAGTTCTCTTACTATGAAAATCTAAATCAGAATGACGTGCATTAAATCCTTTCAGGCTTGATTACTGCCAACATGTTAACTAGTATGTAGCCTAATTCAGATACTTTCCGAAAATAAAAAGTTTGAGAGATGGGGCTTTCTCAGTCATTCGAGATATTTTCCCACTTTTAAGTTAATAATACAAGACTGGATTAAAAAACAATTTATTCTGGAACAGAATATGTTTTCGTTATAATAAAATATTAAATAAATTGATTTTAAATTCATTCCTGTTTTATGAACCTAAAATTGGATAGAAAGCTTTGCAATTTTCTCCGATAATTCTAACATCATCAGTTCGAAATTAGTCTGGTAGTGCGGTAGCAGACGTTTAGTCTTAGGTTGTTTAAACCTAGGCAACGAAAACAGAGTTGCATTATGCTGGGTACCAGGACATACTAGAATCAGTGGCTGCAACCTATAAAAAAGAACTCAAAGATAGAAAATAAAGGCTTCCTCTGGGAGAATTTCTCTGGTTTGAGACACTCCAAGATATTGTTTGGAAGCTACAACTTGGAATGCAGATTCTGCGGAGTGGACGATTAAAATCCGGAACACCTGACATCTAACTACACCGCTATTACGGAAACCCGAACCAATTAATTCGGCAAAAACAGAAGACAAAGAGAAGCAGGTCTCAATGCAATATTACCCTCAATTAAATCTAAATCTAACGAATGGAGGAAAGTTTGTAAACAGTATAGTAAGTGTAATTCTATGAATTATCCTACCACGTATGATTTTGCACAAACTTTAATCTAGGATGTGTGAGTTGTTTAAATATAATTGGTTCCTGGTAAATTTCAATCAAATCTTATTTGACTTAATGGAAGAATTATAGAAATTTCATGAGTAGATATTGCACAAACCGCATGCATTTTATTAGATTATTTCACTGGAAAAACCAGCTACGAAATAAAACGATGATCGGTTTACCAGATGAAGCATGTTTCTAGGAAACGTCATTTTCCCACGAACTCGGAGATAATTAATACAATGTTTCCAACAGCAAGCATATATTTTATTACGTAATCAAATCAAGGATATGGACTTTTTTGCCTAAAATATTTA